>BSBM01000057.1:21545000-21712500 GCA_027924585.1 Larix kaempferi | reverse complement strand
TAGTAAATAAGTCTTTGGAGAAGTAGAAGTTAGAAAGATATACATAAAGTGTCGGGTAAGGGTCAAGAAATGTCCAACCTGAAATTTAAGCCAAAATCTCAAATGGGAGCAGTACCAAACACAGGTGAAATTTTTTAAAAACTAGCTCTTCCACTAGCTCGTAAACCTAAAATAATGGAACAAACAACAAAGTACCAAAAATAAGACAGGCCACCATTGTGGCTGAAAGCATAACAACATTTAATTTTAAGTTTGTTAGCAACAAGATATTTCTGTAAATTGCTTGCTTTATTAATTATTCTACCAGTCATTTAGGCAAAGCAGTCATTATTCTTACAATTTTAGCTATTTTGCACCAAAATCAGAAATAGAAAACATAAAATGTAAAAGAGTGTTTCCAATGACAACCATATAGGATCCAATGTCAGTTTGAAAGCCCAGTAAAAAGAAACAAACAAGCCAAAGGAAAGTTCAGTGAAACCTCTAGAAACTTCAATGAAATCCTGGAAATTCCTGGAAACTTCGAAGGGGCAGTGCTGGGACTCCTGAATCCATTTCTAGAAGTTTCTCTGGTTTCCAACAACCCCATAAATGTGCCCAGTGAAGCTTCCACATTTTAGGTGGTTTCCTAAACTTGCAATCAGTTGTTAGGTGATCAAAAACTGTTTAAAATTTATAGGTACCTTAGACCTTAGCTATAATTTGTCAAAACTATTAATTTGTTAAGTGTTTCCTTTGCCTTTAGCAAGATGATTTGTCATTTTTGACATCACTAACATACATTCATTTCCTTGCAAAAAAATTGGATGCATGAACTCACAACTAAGATATTCATGTTAAATCACACAAAGGACATAAAAGAAAGAAGTCCATGTCAAAAGAGTTTGAAAGATAGCAATTTCCCTTGAGGACATGAAATAAATAATAGCCCATGCATGAGATCCCCTTGGTGTCAATGAACTTCCACAACACAGACATTTTGTTACACCCATGATCAAAGCCTCTGCATATAAAAGAAACAGAAATGCCCCCACTCCATAACCAGTTGCAATATCTGAATTATACACGCAGTAGGTGACATCAAATTCATTTAGCTCAGGAACTACTCAACCCTGTGATCAAACAAACAATAGAAAAGGTTGGGATTGGTTCCTAAAATTTTCAAATGAAATACACACAGATATATATATATATATATATATATATATATATATATATATATATATATATATATATATATATATTGCTGTCTAGAAATACATACATTTATAAATGAAAAGCCAATCTAGAGGTAAATGAGGAGGCAATTTCACCTACAAGTCCTCTGAATCAAACCTCGAAACATGCTGGGAAACTACTTGGACAAAACCTGACTCAAAGGGAATTTTAGAGGCCATGCACCTGTGGGTAAATTTGCATGCAGAAGAGGCAAACTCAACCATTATAGTGCTGCGTGACACTATCACTTCTGGCAGAAATTGTTAATTTTAGGCTTTTACAACATAACTTCAACACCCAGCCAAAGTTTACAGAACTGGGGATGCATATAAACATGTTCTAAAAGGATTACACAGTAACAAGATAAAATCAAAGATTGTTGAACTTATGCGCACAGTTTTTTTGCATAAGATGGGAAGCCTTGGTGTAATTATATCCTAATCATATGCTTCATCCAAGAGAAATCAAATGGTTGCAACAGGCTGTGTACTCATCTTTGGATCTAGTGGGCATTGCACTTAATTATAGTACAGGTGGCTAAATAATGAAGATCCTTCAATCAATTGCAGTCCATATGAAGAAGACAAAAATATTTTTAATCAATGTGCAAAACAAGGGACTCCATGACTGGGTGCATAATTTGAATCCTTTGGGCACTAACAAGGGTATTGTGGTATCGACAAAGCCTTAATACATACCTCACAAGCCAATCAATTACAAATTGAGGGTTTTGATAAGTTGAACTTACGGTTCATTTTACTAGTAGAGGTGGCGCCCAGAATAAAACATCTTTAACTAAAGCATTATTTTCAGTGTTTTTCATTATCCAGATTGGTGTTGAAGTTACCTAGAGTTCTCGCACCTTTTAAAAGTGTACAAACTGACAGTTAATGGGTGACACATTTATAGATAAAGACTGTCGATAGAACTAGTCAAACTAATGGCCCTACTTTGGAGTCTCAAAAATAGTTTGTCAACAGCAGTTAAAGGCCAGGCTTAGACAGAAGTCAGACAAAACAATAGTTAAATACTCCCTAGTTTATTAAACACAAGCTGGTAGCCATGCTGCTTTTAAAGATCAGTGGAGGGGTGTAACTGTGGAGTGAGACTCCTGTTTATTTTAGTTAGAGTAATGGTCTTATTTTAGTCTTCAAAATAGAACATGCACTGCTGAATCCATCTTAGACATAGTTCGCTATTTGTGAGGAAAAGGCATACTGGATCCCTGTTATCTGTGGTTGTTACATTAGTTAGTGATGTATGGGATGGCAGTTGAATAGAAGATACCACCAATGAGATTTCATTTAATCATTGATATGTATTCATATGTGGAAGCGCCCTCCTAAACAGATCCATGCATAAGTATAGTTGAACAACGATAAGGACAATGTTTTCAGAAAATAATGGCCAATCAGTTCATTATATTTGGACACCATGCACATGCCTTTGAACCTATAATGCATTGACCTAGGTCATTACGCCTATAAAGTAATTTGCAATGCTCTTTGTAAATGTTCATAATCTCAGAGATCACCTATTGTAATTCCAGATGGACAGTTAATAGAGCTGGTTTATTGATCCACATTGGTCTTTTTGCTTTCATGTGTGCTTAATCTTTGGACACTACATGCTTGAATTCTTTATCATGTAGGTTGTTAGGATTGGTTGGCAGATTGGAATATTACTTTCTCTGATTTGTTTAATTGTTGCAGGTTTTCAACAAGCTATCCAAGCCTCTCAGGATCTGTAGAGTGGGAAAGCCACTCATTATCTTCCCCACAACAACCAGGACAATGTTGTCACCAACCCAAACCCAACCATTCAAATTGCACCTTGTTTGGTGGTGAGATTCCTTCCATCTCGGAGGTCTCACCTCCATTCTCCATCCCTCTCTGGAAAATCGTTCTAGCCCCCCCTTTGACCCCATCAGCCCTTTGAAAGACCCTGGCCTTCTTTGATTCTTCCCTTCTAGTTCTAGATTTCGACATTGACAAGTTCACACAAAGGCCAATGTATCAAATATTAGACCTTAGGGTATGCCTCCATCTTTGCAACCTTAAGGTGCATATTGGACTCGAGTTTAGATAGGCCTGTGCTAGTTTGCTACTTGATTTGACCAGAGTGCTTGTGTAAAATTTTTCCATGAAATGACCCATGCTCCTTGCAACTTTTTCTCCCCCCCGTTTCTGAAATTATCCAAGATGTCGTTTTTCTATGCTACTTGTTTTTTATTGGAAAATATTTTGCTCAATGCATTTAGATAAGAGAAATGTTTCCCACTGGAATTGGTTCAACTTCAAAGTCAAACTTCAGTTTGATCAAAATTTCCCAATACTAATTTGGATCCAATTTATAATCTTTGTCATACTTTTTACTTTTAAGTTTCTGTTTTCTCAATTCCTAATCACCATTTTTCAACTTGGTACACTCTTCTTCATCATGATTCGCAAGTTAGGATTGCAACTTGACGATTCAGCTTCAGTTTTGTCTGTTAGAAGTTTGGCATGTGCATCAATCTCTACCAAGTTCCAACTGGACCCGAGTCTCTCTATGCACCTGTTGCTGATCTGTCGTCTTCCTTTCCAGTTATTATATTTTGTTTTCCCGCATGGATTTGAGGCACTGGTATCTTCTAGTTTACATTCGAATCTGACACTCTTCACTAGCTGAGATCTAACCTTTTTCTGCCAAATTGTGAGCACTGTTTCTATATATTCTGTTTTTGTGTGTGCATTTGCTCTGCTACAACTGATTTTAGAGGAGTTTGGGTCAAATTTTTTCTTTCACAACTCTTTTAATATCATCTACCAGCTCATTAAACCCCATGTACTTTCTCCCTTATTCAAAATCACCAGTCTTCAGAAATAAGCAGCGGTCTGTGTTTTAAATTTTTAATATCATCTGCTAGCTCATTAAACATAAGAGACTTATTATGGTTTATTTCCATACCTGTAGCCTTGCAATACAAGTTCAACAGATCCTTTAGTTTTTCCTTTGCTACTTATTTCAACAAGATTCCAACATATTATGTTCATTTAGTACATCACTAACAAATCTTTATTCATACTTTAGATTTAACTACAATTTTTTTGTTCTTTTTTTGTAGGAACATGAAAGTTTTCAAAAGTTATGTGAAGAACAAGAATAGGCCGGAAGGGTGCATAGCTGAAAACTACACGGCGGAGGAATCCTTCAAATTTTGTTCTGGATATGTTGAACATATGGAATATATTGGAAGCATGCGTAGTAGAAATGATGCTTGGGATGATGAAGAAGGAGAGGTTGGTGACTATGGGAAGGCCTTATCTAGTGGAACTTCTATTGAATTAGATGATACTAGTTTGTTACAAGCACATAGATGGGTCTTGCATAACATGGATGAAGTTCAACCTTGGATAGAGTAAGTAATAAGAAAGACCTTATAAACTATTATTTTATTAGAATATATCAAAATATCTTGAAAAAATTGTTCATTGACATTATTGGAAATTAGGATGCACTTGACTGAAATAGCAAATTGAAACATCCAAGCCCCAAAAGATGAAGCCTTATTACAAAAGCTCCACAACCAACAATTTAGTGATTGGTTAAGAAGGAAGGTAATGATATGTTCTTTATATTATAATTATTTAAAATTATTTGAACAAGACTATTATGATGTGTGAAACTAAGATTATGTTTATATAGTTTGGAATTGCATGATTTTCTAACGACATTTAATAATTTATAGGTGGACGGAAAAGATAACATATCTCATAACCTTAAATTTTTGGCACGTGGCCCAAGGAAATACGCAACTAAGTATGAGGGATGTTTAATCAATGGGTGTAGATTTCACATTAAAAGCATAGATAATGCTAGGACCACCCAAAATAGTGGTGTGTGCATAGATGCACAAACATTAATGAGATCAAGTGCAAAAGACAAAAATCCTATATGTCAAACAACAAGATATTTTGGAGTGATTCAAGAATTAATCATATTGGACTACTATTGTGTGCAGTATCCATTGTTCAAATGTGATTGGGTAGATGTACACAAGAAGAGTGGATTGAAAGTTGATGAAATTGGTTTTACATTGGTGAATTTGAAGAGATGCTTAAGTAAGGACATAGTGCAAGATGATCCATTTATTCTGGCATCACAAGCGAAACAAGTATTCTATGTACAAGATCCCATAGAGAATGATTGGTATGTAGTTCTGACATGCCCTCCAAAGGGGAGAAATAGTAACACATATGAATTGGAATATGAATATTTATCAAGCGTTGCATACTTTGAAGGGACAAAATGCAAAGAAGATGAAGCTGCAGGTGATGGTGACATGGAATATGTTTGAAAAGATTGTGAAGGCACATGGTTAGAAATTGATAAATGAGTACTATTCATGATTTATTTATCCGTTCTCATTGAATTTATATCTATGAAGGCACATGGTTGGAAATTGATAAATGAGTACTATTCATGATTTATTTATCCGTTCTCATTGAATTTATATCTATGAAAAATAAAATTACATTTTCACTCTTCATTGTTTTCAATGTACCTTTATCAATTAATTGACTATATTGTTTACTTGAATGTCATTGTTAAAGTTGCTTAGATGACAAGCATTGTTGAAGTTGCTCAAAGGAAGTCATGTCATGGTTTTGTTTTTGTTCTCATTATGGTAAAATGACTAATATATTACATGCTACTGTTTTATGTTTGTTATATAGCTCCTTTAGCTTTAAATTTTTTCTTCAAATCATAGTATAAGTGGTTATTTTAAACTATTCTGATTTTTACCCTTTTGTGGGAGATAATGATAGCTTTGTATAGAATATAATGAATTTTTATGTGTTGATAGCTAGTTGTTCTTAAGGGACGGTAAATAACCACCCTAGTAGGTGGATTTAAGAGCATTTGTAATCTGCACCTATATATGCGTTTACTTGTGGTTATTAACCTCTAAAAGTTTCTATAAGGGAAGTTTAAAACTACCCACGTAGGTTTCTACAATGACATTTCAAACCAGGCCCATAAGTTTTTATAACAGAGGTTTGCAATTGCCTCCAGAAGTCTTAATGATGGTTTTTGAACTTCCCTGTATACTGTTACAGTTCGGTGCCACACCCCCTCTGCAAGTTGCTATGAGGGGGGGTTCTAAAGTGTCCTCGTATATTGCTACAACAAGGGTTCTAAATTGATCCTCTACGTAGGTATGGGGGGGTTCTAAATTGATATTGTAGGTGGCTATGAGGGGGGTTCTAAATTGACCTTGTAGGTGGTTATGAGGGGGGTTGTTAACTGCCACCATAGCTTGCAATGAGGGGGGTTTAGAACCCCCCCTGTAGGTCTCTACAAGGGGGGTTCCAAACAACCACAATAGGAATCTACGAGGGGGGTTCCAAATCGCCCCTATAGACATCTACGAGGGGGGTTTCAAACTGCCCCTATAGGCCTCTATGAGGGGGGTTCACAACTGCCCCTATATGCCTCTACGAGGGGGGTTCTAAAATGCCCGTATAGGATTCTACGAGGGGGGTTCACAACCTCCCTTATAAGCCTCTACGAGGGGGGTTCTAAATTGCCCCTATAGGACTCTACAAGGGGGGTTCCTAACCACCCCTATAGGCCTCTACGAGGGGGGTTTGAAACCACCCCTGTAGGCCTCTACGAGGGGGGTTCTAAACCGCCCCTATAGGCCTCTACGAGGGGGGTTCCAAACCGCCCTTGTAGGCCTCTATGAGGGGGGTTTGAAACTGCCCATTTAGGCCTCTACGAGGGGGGTTCTAAACCGCACCTATAGGCCTCTACGAGGGAGGTTCTAAACCGCCCATGTAGGCATCTACGAGGGGGGTTTGAAACTGCCCCTGTAGGCCTCTACGAGGTGGGTTCAAAACTGCCCCCGTAGGTCTCTCTGAAGGGGTCTACGAGGGGGGTTTAGAACTGCCTCCGTAGACCTCTACAAGGGGGGTCACAAACTGCCCCCAAAAGTCACTTTTGGGGGCAGTTCCAATCTCGTCAAAAAACCGCCCTTGACTTTTGGGGGTAGTTCCAATCTCGTCAAAAAACCGCCCCTAAAGGGAAAATCTTTTAACATCGGTGCCTTTAGGGGTGGTTTTTCCAAAACCACCCCCAAAGCCAAACCCCCCCCCACCGTAGGTAACTTTTGGGGGCGGAAGACAACCCCCCCTAAAGGCCAAAAATGTAGTAGTGAGGTGAACCAATAAAAAATTACAAAGAAAATAAGAAATCTATGTTTTCTAGAAATTTAACATATGACCAAATAAAAATAAATAAATAATATAAAACAATAATGTCTTCCTCAAAATATATATATGTGGAATCTACAAATAAATTAATCACTATAAATTTGTGCAATTTCATTAGCAACAAACTATTCTAGCATATGTAGATTTGAGGTTGAAAAATAGGGAAATGAAAAAAAAGGATGTGTTTTGTTAGTAGTAGGCCCAAACCACATGTTTGACGAGTCAAACCTAAAACTAATGTAGAAAACTCATCCATCACGTAGGTTGAAAAAGTCATTCACGCCTATACAAAAAATAATGTGCACTCCATTTAATGTTATTGGTAATTATTGTGGTTTACCTTCATTTAGAAATTAAAAGATAGGAAACAATAACGTGCATGCGTTAATAAACATGTGTACATTATTGTTCCCTATCGTTTAATTTCTAAATGAAGGTAAACTACAAAAATCACTAGTAACATTAAATGGAAATATTAAAATCTTAAATTAAAAGTTGCATTATCTTTATATTTCATTTTCTATCATTTTACTTGAAGTTTTAATATTACCATTAATTGTTTCAAGATGTTTGAGAGTGGTTCCAACCTCATCTGACTTCATATGCAAAAATTATAATTGTAGACCCCATTTATAATTTAATAGACTTAATAGTTTTCAAGGTTTCAGGACTGCAATGTTTCCACTGGATTCTATCATGTATGAGGGTATGGTATTGGCCTTTAATCAAGCACATCAACTTCTCTATCTACTTTTGTAATAGATCATCAAAAGAGCAGAAATAGATCAAAAAGAGTACTCCACACCTTTAGTGAAGAAAATAGATGAATAGTAAGCCTCTTCGAGGGGTAAACATCCTTATACAATGCACTAAGTACACAAGACAAGACAAGACAAGACAAGGCAAAATGCACCAAATGAAAAGGTCTCCTTCCTATATATAGGAGACTAAGAGGTACAATTCCAACTAACTGACTCAAGATGACATAACTAATATAAACATACTAATAATAATTACAACTAATGGACCAAGATGACATCAAAATTAATGAAATGTGACCCATATAAGGGGAAATGTGCCCACATTTAGGGATTAACATGCCCCTCCCCTTCAGACAAGTGTTGTCGTCAATGCTTAATTAGTTGTGGATGCTTCTGAATGAATGACTCATCTTCCCATGTCGAATCTTAAACTTGTAAGTTCTTCCACTTGATGAGGTAATCAGTGATAGCCTGATTTCATAGCTATTTGGTCCTTGTTTCAATGATTTGTTTAGGTTCCAATATGACTTTTCCTTCTTCATCAAGCTTTGGAAAAATTATTTGAATTGGGATCTTGGCTCCTATTACCTTCTTTAATCAAGAAACATGGAAAACTGGATGTACTCTTGAATATGAAGGGAGCTCCAATTTGTAAGCCATACTACAAGTCTTCTGCAGCACTTTGTAAGGACCATAATACTTGTGTTCTAATTTATTGTCCTTATTTAGTTTCTTAAGGGGCATATGCTTGTAAGGTTATAGCCTTAGAAACACCCAACCCCTTCTTCGAAACTCCTTTCACTGTGATGTTGATCAGCTTGTTGTTTCATCCTATTTTTTGACATAGCCATGAGGTTGTCCTTAAGTATCTCAAGAACTTCTTGCTGGTGCTCTATGCGATTTTCCATTGCTTGAACTTTAGATTTTCATTTTAAGGGAGATGTGATAGACACAGGCTAGTACCATAAAGTGCCATAAATGGAGACATTTTTTATGATATATGGAAGGAAGTATTGTACCACCATTCTACCAAAGACAACCTTTTCACCCACTGTGTTTTTTTATTAGATGCAAATCAACATGCGTATTTTTTAAGGATTCTAATATTATACTTAAGTATAGTATTATAGGCGATTATTTTGGATTGAAAAAAACATATATATAGATAGGTAGGCGAATATTAAATATGAAACATACAATTTACTACTGAAACTTGTAAATTTTGGCGAATATTATGATTAAAAAACACATTTTATGTAAATATAGGTGATATTAGAGACTAAAAATCACCAAATAACGAATTTAGTTTTTGAAAAAAAGCCCCAAAAATAGCCAATTGGCGAAATTTTGCCCTTAAAAATTTCCTTGAAATCAATGAAGATAGCCTTCCAAACATTTGTTCATTATCTCAGTTTTCCCATTAGATTGAGGATTATAAGATGAACTATGAGCCAATTGGGTACCCAAACAAGAAAATAATCCAATCCAAAATTTTCGAGTGAAAATGGGATCTTTATCACTTACAATTATATTCGGATTTCCATGTAACTTTTGAATAATTTCCATAAAGGATGCAACTACTATACTTGCATTAAAAGGGTGAGAGCGTGCACAAAAATGTGCATGCTTCACGATTCTATCAACAACCAGCATAATAACCTTCTTTCCTTCTGACTTGGGTAAGCCTGTGATAAAATCCATTGGGACTTCCTCATAGCACTGGCAAGGTATGTATAATGGTTTTAGAAGTCCCGGGGTCTTAACTATTCATGCTTATTTTGTCGGCAAACAAAACATTCGGCCACTAACCTTTAAACATAATATTTAAGACCTTCCCCAAAAAATTCCTTCTTGACCCTATGGTAAATTTTCAGGAATCCAGAGTGCCCACCTATAGGAGAGGTGTGTAATTCTGAGAGGATATTTTATTTGATTTGGAAGTTTTTGCATACATATAAACGATCCTTATACCATAGTGAATCATTTTTCCACACAAAAGTATCTGATACAATGGGATCGTTCTATAGCTTTTGAATGAGCCTCCACATAGATAAGTCATTTTTCCAATATTCCCTTGCTACTACTACCCAATCTGGTTGTAGAATGGAAATTGCACAAAGTAATGCCCCAACATCCTCATATTTTCCTGGAGAGTGCATCTGCCACCACATTTTGTTTCCCTTTTGGTATATGATTTCAAATTCATATCCCAACATCTTGGTTACCCATTTTTGTTGCTCTACTGAAGATAGTCTCTATTCCAGGAAGTATTTAAGACTATCATGATCTATTTTGACCTTGAAGTGCCTACCTATTAGGTAAGGACGCCATTTCTTAAGAGCATGTAGTATTTCCAATATTTCCTTCCCATAAATGGGATTTTATAAGTTCTTTCCCTTGATTGGATTAATTGTGAAAGCAAGCGGTTGTCCTTCATGCATTAGTACAACACCAATGCCATTTCTTCAAGCATAACATTCCATAATAAAGGTTTTTGTGAAGTCTGGTGTGGCCAAAATTGCAGCTTTGCACATTACCTCTTTGAGTTGTTCAAAATCTTGAGTCTCCTCTAGAGTCCAAGAAAATGCATCTTTATTCAATAATGTTGTTAGAGACGCTGTTATTCTTCCATGGTCTGAACAAACTGTGGTAGTACCTTGTCAGACCTAAGAATCCTCAACGATTCTTTAGGTTTTTGGGAATCAGCCATTCTATCATAGCTTTAATTTTGTTAGTGTCTACCTTGACACCTTCATGAGATACAATATGACCCAAATACTCTACCTCCTTTACCCCAAAGAAACATTTGGAAGGTTTTACATATAGTTATTGCTCCTTTAGTAGTTGTAGTACCCTATCAACATGTTGAACATTTTCTTCCCAATACTTGTTATAGATTAGTATATCATCAAACAATAGTATCACAAATTTTCTAATGATAGGCTTTAAAAACAGAATTCATCAAATTTTGAAATTTGGAAGGTGCATTCATGAGACCAAATGGAATGACCATAAATTCATAATGAACTTCATGAGTTTTGATTGTTGTTTTTGGGATGTCTTCATCCTTCATTCTAATATGATGATATCGACCAGAACAAAGATCCAACTTATGAACAAAACTGCTCCATGTAATTCATCTAACAATTCATCAACAACCCGAATGGGAAACTTATCTTTAATGGTGATCTTGCTGATCTCTCTATAATATGGACACTTACGCCATGATCCATCCTACTTGTGTACCATTACCACTGGTGCAGAGTAAGAACTTTGGATAGGCCTAATTATGATATCCTCTAATATTTCTTCAACCATGCACTCAATTTCACTGTTCTAGCCATAGGGGTATCTGTAAGGCTTGATGCTAGGAGGAACACTTCCTGGAATCAAGTGAATAGCATGATAAAAATATCAAACAGGTGGAGACCTTTTGGAATATCTTCAAATACCTTATAATGCTTATTAATGACCCTTTGGAGAGATGGGGAAATAGGAGGCTTAGGTGTTTGAACATCTAATGAGAATAATTGTGCAATTACACCTTGATGTCCCCTTTTCATCAATTTTGTCATACCATTAGAGCTTATCACCTTGCTTGGTTTCCATCTCTTACCTTTTAACTCATATTCCTTTCCTTCCCATAAAAATTTCATGAAAAACTTCTAAAAATGAAAAGCCACGGTTCCCAATGATTGTAACCATTGAACTCCTAAGACAACATCCACACCACCCATTGGAATAGAAATAATTGGACTATTCAATACATATTACCCCATATTAATATTGATATTATGGAATTTCCCATAGAAATTGATAGTTCCTCCAATTGCAATCATTACTTGAAAGTCTAGTGCTAGATATACAAAGCAATTGAGAACTTTTGCTAATTTACAATGAATGAAATTATTAGTACTTCCAGAATCAATCAACACTATTACCTTTTTCTTTTTGATATATCATTCGATCTTGACAGTTTGAGGAGTGTTAATTACCACCAAAGCATGACAATATATGATGGGAGTAATCTCTTTGGAAGTAGTCTCTTCTATTTCTTCATCTTGAGATGGTTCATGTTCTTTAAATTTGGTTCTTCCTCTTCAAAATCTATGTAGAATAATTTCTTCTCACCACACTTATGTCCCTTACTATACTTGTTGTCACAATTAAAGCATATACATTTTTCTCTTCTTTCATCTAGTTAGAAGAAGTAACATTATTTTGTTTGTATGTGTTGGAGGTAGTCTCTCTAGTATCCATCACCATATTTTTAGTTTCAACCTTCCTTGCCATCATGAAAGCCTTCTCCAAGGATGGTGGTTCAAAGAGATGCACCTCATGTTGAATGTTATCCTTCAAGGTTCCAATAAAGAGATCCAACAATTTATCACTTGGTATGCCCTCCACTCTGAGACTCAACTTTTGAAATTGTTGAATGCTGTCACTTACTAATCCCTTTTGCCTTAGATTTATCAATTGGGTAAATAAGGAATTTATCTTAACATCATCCTTGTATGATATCAATTCTTATGTAAAAATGGAACAAGAGATAATGGAGCTATTTTTGCATTCACAAAGCCATTGGTACCACACAAACTGCTTAGGTTCTAAGTATAAATATGAAATAGGTACCTTTTGAAGATTGGGGACCTAGTATATATCAAAGAATTGCTCCATCTGGAATATCCATGTTATGGGGTCTTTACCATCAAACTTCCTCATGTCAATCTTGGGGAGTTGGATACCCCTTGGGTACTATCTTGGGTTACTTTCATTACCATAATTGTTTCCTCTTGGAATATTCTTATTCAAGGAATGTTTCTCAACATGGACCTTATATTTATCCTCCCAAGTATTCTGGAATACATCATCACCTGCAGGAGGAGTATCTTTTGAATTTTGAATGAGCTTAGCAATATTTTCCATCTTATTATCCATATGTTCCATCAACTTCCCTTCTAAATTAAATAAATCAATTTTTTTTCACAAAACCTGTCATATTTTCCTCCATATGTTTCATCAAATTTCCCTCTAAATTAACTAAATGAATTTTTTTATAGATCCTTTAATCATATCTTCTAACCAGAACACTCGAAAAGATAGGTCCTCCCTTTCATTGTTGGGGATGATTCCTTTGGTGGTTTGAGTGGTGTTTGATTTATTTCACTTCTTTTTTATTCAATTTTTAACAATATATATAGTTATCACACCCTAGGTTTCAACTCAAATATATCCTTCTACTCAAATTTATTCAAAATTTAAAATGGTGTACCTTTTTCAAACCCTGATTAGAAGACTATTTTTCTGGTCAACTTTGAACTGCTGTAAATTTGAAATTTCAGATCTTCTGGGTTTGAAACTTTTTCCTATTATGTCCTGATGTGTTCTCTTTCCAACTCCATAGGTATGACCTAATTTTGATGCGCCAGTAAAAAGTTATTGCAAATTTACCAACACTTCTTATTTTTTGTCCTTCCCAAAGAGAGAACTTGGACGGTATGCCACGTGTACAATATTTTAGATATTAGTCTAAAAAATATACCAAAGATACTATGGTATATATTCTTTTTTATTCCATAGGTCTCACTCAATTTGGATTTCACATGCCAAAGATATGACCTTTTTCCTAGGACACCGATTTTAGATTAGATTTTGGACTAGGCAGAAACCCTATCTTCCATAGAAAATATATCCGAACTTGTAATGGATCAAGATCTAAAACTTGGATCACATTTATTTAGGAATTTTTATACATGAGTTTTAAGTCTCGCTCTTTGAAACCTTGCAGAAAAAATATTATAGCGAAAATTCCAAGATGACTTGTTTTGAAGAAACCAGTCTCGAGGAAAGAGCTCTGATACCAAATGTTATGAAACAAATTTCCAAAAAGAGCATGAAAATAGAAAAAATATATCAAAAAGAGTGCTCGATTCCTTTAATGAAGAAAATATATGAATATCAAGCCTATTTGAGGGGGAAACCTCCTTATACAATGTACCTAGTACACAAGACAAGTGATGCAGGTCGAACAATAAAAAACCAATCCAACCCGCTTCCCAGGATTAAATAGGTTCCCAAAGTTAGCAGAGCCTTCCACAAGTATCTTTCCACAATTACTTTTCCGCAAACGTATTTCTACAATCTCTTTTCAAAAATGGCCTTCCTTCAATCTCCTTTCTGCAATGACCTTCCTTCCGTAGTTGCAGGTGTGCCTTCCGCAACAATTGTGGGCTTACCTTCCGCAACGAACCTTTCCGCAATTTGTGGGTGCTCCTTCCTTCCGCAATTGTGGGATACTTTACCAACTTTCTTTTGCAAATGGTTTCCACAATTCGCATCTATAAAAATCTTCCCTCAATCATTCTCGATCATCGGATCTTCGATCAATGGTGGATTTGTATCTTATGTGTTAAATCCGCATCAGCTCTAGTCGTTAACTCCCAAACTCCTTTCTCCTGTGGAACACTATATGAACCGTCGATCTCTTGCAGCTTCTTTCCTGTTCGTCGATCGGCTATCAAATGCGGAACTTCACTTTGGGTTTGCGGAAATCTGTCTCCCACACACGTTCATTTTGCGAGTCCTTTCCCTGTCGTCGATCTGCCTTCTCTCCTTTGATCTGGATCGTCCAATCTATGTCGAACGCAATCTCTACAAATATGCGTTGATTACTCAGGTGATCAATCAATCAACTCAATTGACCTTCATCCAAACTTGATCTCCTTCACTAGACCTGAACACCATCTCCATAGATAAACTTGCACATCACTTCTTAGAAATTCAATTCGACTTCACGACTTGTTCAAGTCTAACTCTGAACTTCACCTCTGCGGATTCATATACACAAGGCATCGATCCTTTCAGTGATCGATGATATAGGGTCTACTCTACAAATTATGACATTTAATCATGTGCCCATACACAAAGTTCAATCACACATCCTATGTAACACAATTCATAGAAACCCCAATTTCAGACTGCTATACACACAGATCTGTCAGGCATTGACATCAATCATTCAATTTATAGAATCATACACACAGAAAGAACTATCCTTCTATTACAATTCAATCATAAGGAACCTGATACAATTCAGATCACTTCCCCTAGCCTGATTTACATTGTTCGGCCACCCTTAGCCTGATTTACATTGTCTGGATACCTATCTAGCCTCGTAGGCTCACACCATATATACACAGAGGATTCTGAAACCAATTTTGGTTTAGATCCACATTACATTCAACAATCCCCTACATCTCATCGATTGTTATCTATTTTTAGCAAACCCTCAAACCTAACTTTATGACTCATTCATGAGATCCTTTGATCTCCATCGAATGTTTCCATCAATGGTGGAATTTGTTACATGACTCACCTAATGACTCACTACTCACCTAGTGACTCAGGACTCATTTAGAATCATACTAAAACATAATATTATTTACAATTATTTCATTAAAGACCTCTAATTCAGAAAATGAAGATTGCTTCTAGGTCTGATCAAGAATATAAGGTTTTGAAGGAAGGATGCTCCTGCATCAGACTCCCCAGGAAGAAAGAAATATGACCTCCTGGTCATAAGCTTCAACCTTCAATATTCCTAGATCCCAAACTTTATGCTGAAATTTTCCAACTGCTTCATGGTTGTCCTCTTGTCTTGTTGCTGACTGCAACTCTCCTGGTTCCCATACTTTTTGTTGCAATGCTCCACTAGCCTGGCTTTGACAATATTTCATGGTCACTTTTTGTCTACTACTTCTGTGTTGTCTTGATTTACTGATGTAGATCTTCTTTTTCTCCTCACGTCTTCTCTGAGACATCTTCACCATCATCATCCTTGTCATATCAATTTGATTATCTAGTCTATTGACTGGCTGGTACACCTGCTTGTTCTGCTTGTATTTTGGCTCTTCGGTATTATCCACTGCTTGTTGCATCCTTATATCTTCAGGATTTTTACTCTCATCTGCAACATATTTCTTCTATAAAGTATTCAATGTTGTTCCTCAGAATCAGTTGAATCGGCTATTCCTCTGCAGTAACTTATACTTGATTGTTGTAACAAAATCATATCATTACAAGACAATTGATTGCCTTGACCTTCCATCTTCTCCTCTCCAATGCTGCTACTAAGAATTTATATGCTTGCACCCATCAAGAAGTCATCTTTATCGATCCTTGCATTGATCAACCAGTCTTCTAGCATTTCCAACTCTTCATCATACTTTGTGAGATCATACATTTTCTCCCTGTCTTCATTAGCCAACTCTGCAACAACAAGTTCTTCTAGGTACTGATCATCGTTTTGAGATAATATGGTCTCTTCCTTTATCAATCCTTGGATTGATCAACCAGTCTTCTAGCATTTCCAACTCTTCATCATACTTTGTGAGATCATACATTTTCTCTCTGTCTTCATTAGCCAACTCTGCAACAACAAGTTCTTCTAGGTACTGATCATCGTTTTGAGATAATATGGTCTCTTCCTTTGTTATGACAGATTTATTTTCCTGTCTTCCTTCACTTTCTTCAATACCTGCAAGCACACACCAAAAATCAGTTTCAAAAACATCAGACTCTGAAGTCTCTATTGATATTCTTCTCGGCATCCTCTTTTTTTCTTGGCACATCATCAAACTTTCATCAGTATCTATCTCTACAACAGTCTAATCCACAATATGTATTACCATTTCATATTCCTTTACAACATGATTATATTCTGTTGCTATCTTTTGAAAATCATTTTTCCTCCTTCAACTTCTCTGACAGTCCAATATGACTGTTCAATTTCTTCCTTCATCGGAATGCAATTTTGATCCTATCTTATGGAAATTTCTTTGTACATTTCTTTTTCTTCCTTCATCTTCATAATAGATACAATGGATTGCTTTCCTCCATTAAGGAACTCATCAATGAGTTCCTTCTGTTGCAACACTATAAACTGTTTCTCACTTGAGAGACTTTCTTCATCATATTTGGCTTCATCCATTTTTGAGACAGTTTCAAAAGTCTTCCTATCATATGCAACAAAACCTGTAATCACAAACAAATCATCAGTCTTAAAAACATTAGACCTCTTGGTCTCATTTGGACTCACTCTCATCTCCTCCATAAGTTGATCTGCATTTCTTAAAGAATCCATGAGACTTTCAATTTGTCTCACTTATCCTTTATCATCATCCTCTCCAAGGATTTTTCCCTGTTCTGGTTCACAATACTGATTACCTTCTTTTGTCAATGGCCTAACAGTTTCTCTGAGTTCCTCCTTATCTTCTAAAGCATCCATTCTATGCTTCATTTCCTCTAAGATTCTCCAAATCTTCTCTTCAAACAACTGCATCACTGGCCACTTGAGTTTCTTCTTCAAGTTCCATCCTCTTCTCTAGTTTCCCTTCTGTAGTAGCATCCCTAAATGAATACGTTTCAAACCTATTTCAACTAATTCTCTGTCATACTCTTCTTGAATCATTCTCTTGATTCCTTTTGCTTTAGCATCTTTTATTTTGCTGTGGATTTCCTTTTAACCTCTGTAATGAATTGTAATAGTCAATGTCTCTATCTCCTCTTCCTCTGTAAACTTCATCTTATTCACTTGTGGACTGCTCCCAAGCCTTCTCTCAGCAAGTCTTCATACCTTCTATACCTCAACAAGCTATCTCTCCTTGAGATTTTCCTTTTGGTATCCTTGGTTCCTTCTCCTCAAGAACCTCTTGACCAATTTCCTTTGCTCCTCTTGGATTCTGTAGATCCACTTCCTCTCTGAGAACATTCAACTTGTCCCCTTCTTTTCCAACCTCTATTGGATCTTTAGGTTCTGCCACTGCTTTCTGTTCTCTCTAAGAGTTCACAAACTCTTCTCATTAAGAACACACATGTTCTCTGTTATAGCTTTCAAGCTATCTGCCACTATCAACCTTGTCATAGGATTCAATCTGCAAAATTGTTGACTCAAACCCAGTTGACAGGGGTTCCCATCACTGTCGACACCAACCCACCGCGATCTCCCTAAGCACCGACCCAGACAGGTTTTACCCTACCCAGCAAAACCTGCAGAGCAGATGAGGTATCACCCGAGGCAATCAAGGGAGAGTGGACGGAACCATGTTCTTGCCGAATTAAGGAGGATGTGTGTGGCATCAGCTACTTAATCTTATTGCAACATTGAACAATAAATCTATGCATTCACTTCAACATTATTGTAGTCATATCATCATTCAATGGAAACATTCATTGTTGCAACAGATTATAACAGTAAAGTGACTATTGCATCAAAGAAACATTGCATTACCATCAAAAGACAAAAGACACACCAGGATTGCATAGAATAGTTTCATCACATCATATTATTACTACAAAAATCCAATACAATGCCTCTGCAGATCACAGATTTCAACAATATCTCTTGATCTTCCAACATATGCACATAACTGCATATCAAAGCTCTCTGCAATCTCCATCATGACCTACAACTTCTTGTCTATATATAGGCTTCCGCCTTTACAATGCTTGTCTACTTACTAACAACTTCCTAACCGACTCCTGGACAATTGACCCAAAATCTAACTGACCTGGTCCAAATGACCCAAAAACCCACCTACTGTGGTACAATTAGCTCAAAATTACATCTCATATGGTCCAACGACCCAAAAACCCACCTATTGCGGTACAAACGACTCAAAAAATACATAAAATAATCGAGCCTTCTTCCTTCCGCGACTTCGTCTAATGTGTCGCAGCATCGGTGATGCTACGATTTCTCCTTATCAAACCACCTGCCAACAGGCCCCCAACACAATCTTGTGGCTCGCCCTCGAGCCACGTCAACTGGACATGGTGGATTCTGTGGTCTTCACTTTGAAGTCTTCGTACTATTGCACGACTGTCATCACCATTTCGTTGACTTCTGTAGTCCCCACTTAACTGTCGACTGTATCTTCTGCAGATGGATGCTTAGTGAGCTTGGCAGTCACCTGTTGCTGATGCTTCTGTATCGCTTGAAGCGCTTCACCTGCCTTGGTCATGAACTGTCCCCCAACATCCTGAAACTGCTCCAACTGCGTAGCACATTTCTTCTGTTGCTCGTTCGCCTTGGTGACGCGCTGTTGTATATCTTTCAACTCCATAACCTTGGAAACCTGCTCCATGGCAAGCATTACGCGCATTGCTTCTTTAAGCGTCGCCAACTACCCCTTCACTTCCTGCCATTCCTTCATTAGTTGTTTGACCTGCTTGTCCTGGACGATCCGGCCCCAGAATTGCACAGTGTCAGCCGTGAGCTTCGTTGCACCCTTTTCCAGCTCCTCCAATTGAGTGGCGACCTCCTCAATTTCCCATTTCCTGACGTCAACTTCAACTTGAGGCATACTGGGATTCACCTAAGTCTTCAACACTTGATTCTCCTACCGCAACTGGATAATGGTAGCCCCCATCCGTTGCACCCGTTGGAGCACATCCACCTCTTCAGTGGGCTCCGGGACATGTTTATAAGCTTCCGTGATAGCCTGGTCGACTCGTACACTGTCGTCCCACATACGAGCCTTCTCCGTAATAAGGAAATTGTGTTCCTTTTTTATTCCTTCGATTTCACTCACCTTCTCAGCTTGTTCTCTCTTAATGTGTTCTTCGAGTTCATCCACAGCCTGCCGTGTGGAAGCAGCCCTGCTGGTCAATTCTTCAATGGTGTGCTTTGCCTCAGCCTCGCTCACCTACAGTCATACACACATGCCACTCATCTGCCTTAGTCGGTCGGTCATTTCCTAGCTGGTAGCTTCCTACATCGTGGTTAACCCTTCTGCTGGCAATGCTTTCACATTAATGGTCAAGTTCTTCAATTGCTGCATCAAGGCGTTCACAGCTTCGTCGTCAATCACAATCGCAATTGGGGGAATCTCCACATTCCTCACCCCCAGCTCAGTGCTGATTGTGCTAATTTTTGGTGCCGCTGCATCGTTTGGTACCCATCGCGAAACCATGTCATGTACCAAGTCCACACAAGCAGTGAGCACGTGGAAGCCTTCATTTGTCCCCCTTATTATCTTTCGAGCTGCTGCAGTGGATGCATCAGTGATTGCGTGTATCAGTCGACCCAAGTGTGCTTCTGCCGACAGGGGTAGCCCACTGATTGTCGCTGGGTCCTAGTGCCCTTTTCTCCTGTGCTCTTTCAAGGCGCAGTCACTGTCATTGTCCATCAGTCTTTTGATGGACTCTTGATCAGAATCATGAGGACTGGGTGAGTCCTGTGCTGATATATAATTGTCTGGACCTTTCGCCGGCCCGCCAGCCTCAATCTCGACCAACATCATAGGTTCACGCCATTCTGCCGGCCATTCATTCACAATAGCCTCCAGTGCTTCAGCCGTTACCTTGTAAGGAGTTGGCAACCATTGCTGACTGGGGTCACGCCTTGCCTGCACATAAATAGCATGCGGCCGAACCGCAAACTCCATGATTGGCTGAAATCTTGTCGTAGTTTCTTCGGATATTCGCGGTACCTGTATTGCGGCATTGCGAAGCATCTCCTAGTAGAGCCAGAATAGCAATTGGAAATCCTGGAGTCGCTCAGGTTCCCGTACATACCATAAGTTCTGATAGCGCGCACCCCACCGTTCTTTTGCAACCTCAACTTCCATGCCTTGGTACACATTGAGCTCCTTCCAAGCCACAAATGCAATCAAAAGTAGCATCCAACTATATGTAAATGAGCCCTTACCTGCCTGAACTGCCGCAGCATCCACTACTAATTGATTCAATAGAAACAGGGACCAGTTCATTTGGACGCCCTCCACACTTGTATTGCACATGCGACAATCCCTGAGTTACACTGGTTAGGATGACCACCCCTGATAATATTGCAGGATATAATCTTGGTGCTGGTGAGTACCACTTGATCATTAATACTACTGGTGCGATACCCACTACCATCTATTACCAAACCATACTTCTTTACGAGCTATCCCACCCGCTTTTTGTCATTCGCCTTCCCTTGGAAGAACTACGATGGGTCAACCCCATCTGTAGGCAAGCCGGTAATGTACGAAATTAAATCAACAGTGACCGAAATTTCGCTGTCTAGCCACAACGAACCACCATGGAAGCACGCAATTAGCTGCTTCACACATGCATTAACTTCCACCAGTCATCCAAAATGTGGCATGTTAATAAGCCCTAACAAGTCGGCCTGCTTCAATCCTCAGGCCCAGTCTTGTGCAATTGGTGTCGCTGTAAGTTGTGAGCCAGGCACATATGGGGCCGATGCAATTTCAGGGTAGGCCACCATATCATGATCATCATAGCGGAGGCGCATCAACGTCGACCCAATATCAACAGAGCACTCCATTCTTGCAGGGAGTGCAAACATCTTCACACCATACTTCTGTTTCGTTTTCACCTTGCGCGAGGTGGCATTCGATCGATTGGGAGGGATATAACCAGGGATATCAACGACCGACAGTCCTTCCCATGGGGCATATTCATCAACACGGCGACTGGATTGCCCGACCTGCACGTGAGCTTCTCCTACCATCCCGACGGACTATCTCAATTGCCTCTTGCTTTGCGGGGACTCGGAATGCTGGCCCCCTCAATGCTTCTTGACGATGACTAATGCTCCTACCGGCATGTTGGTGACTTCTGCCTCAAGATTGACGTCTCCTGCAGACACAACTTCTTCCTCAAATACAATCCCAGTGAAAGGAGACTCAACCTCGCTACTAATCTCCACCATTTGTAGCTCTCATGGCATACCTTACGCAACGCTTACAACTGATAGCTTCTTCGACCTAACAACACTCTGCAAGTTCAACAGAACCTTTCCCAACACACCACTATGCTTTCCAAGGTTATGCCAATACTTGTTGGCTCTGCATAGGCACTTAACAACAAAAATCTCGGTGCCTTCCGACCAACTTCTACCCGTTTTTATAGCTTGCAGTCGAATCCTCCATAATCATCACTAAATCCTGCCTTAATTAAACCAAAATCCTATATTAATGACACAAATCCGTCGTTGATTCTGTCAGCCAATCGGCCGGATCCGCCATTAATGCCCATCATTTGAACAAGCGTCGTTAATTAACTATTTTAACTTTTATCATTTATTGTTGATTTGACCCAATCGCAACGCTGCTACTTGTCGCAGACCGCTCCGTACTTGTGGCAGAAGCCTCCCTGCTTCCACATTCCATCCCTGTTGGTGCGCCATCCTGCCACCAATCAATCTACACTTTTTTTTTTCCTTATGCGACTCAGGCATCACGCTGTTCCAAGCTCGACCGATAGGGCTTCAATATACTACCATTAATCAATTTGGGAAGCATCGCCTCATCCAATTGCTGCAACTGTACCGCTCCTCCTGAAGTAATGCTACTAATGCGATACAGACCAAGCCAATGCATCTACAATTTTCCTGGATGTTTCATAAACTTGCTGTCATATAACAACACCAAATCACCTTGTTGAAACTGTTTGTTCTTGATGTGGCAATCATGCCAAGCCTTTTGGCGATCCTTTTCCACACCCGGATGAAAACCGACGATAAAGTGATCTTCCTCCAGCTGGATTAACTGTGCGAGACGTTCCTCTAAGGCTACCACAACATCCATACCCATTGCTACCGCTATGCGTAGACTCATAATGATATACTCCATAGGCATAACCACTTCTTGTCCATACACTAGCTTGAATAGTGTCTACCTTGTCAGT
Organism: Larix kaempferi; assembly: GCA_027924585.1. Lineage (NCBI taxonomy): Eukaryota > Viridiplantae > Streptophyta > Pinopsida > Pinales > Pinaceae > Larix > Larix kaempferi. The sequence goes on along the minus strand of BSBM01000057.1, from coordinate 21,689,564 downwards.
CGTTTACATGTGGTGCGATAGGCCCACAATACTGCCGGGATTTTTAGATCCCAGTCATCGCGGTTCACATTGTACACCTTTGTCAGCGCATGCTCCAATATCTTATTGAAAGCCTCCACCGTGCCATTCACCTGCAGATGATAGGGTGTACTCTTCTTATGTTGTATCTGCAACTCCTCCGTCAATGCGCTGATGGTGCGATTAAGAAAGTGGCTGCCTTGATCTCTCAACAATATCTTGGGGAAGCCGAAGCGAGTGACAATGTGGTCAAAGTGAAACTGCGCGGCTGTGGCCGCAGAGCAATCAATGACTGGTGCAGCTTCCGCCCATTGTGTCAAGTAATCTGTCGTCATGATGATATACCTAGCACTAGTGTGCTTACCCGGGGGATTGATGGGCCCCACAAAATCTACTGCCCATTTGTCAAATGGCTACAATGTCAACTGGGGCATCAACGGCATCTCATCCCGTCTAGATGGTTTCCCGGTTCTCTGAAAAACATCGTAGGATTGTGCATACTCTATTGCATCACTGTGCAGCGTAGGCCACCAGAGCCCTGCTCGAAGCACCTTCCTTACCGTTGCATGGACACCATAGTTCCCTCCAACGACACCTTCATGTGCTTCGGAAAGGATCTACTCTTGCTCATGTGGCAAGACACACCGCCGCAATATTTCATAAGCACCCATTTTGTATAGCACTCCTGCGATTAGCTGGAAGTCTGCAGCCTTGACTACCAACTTCTTCTTCTGAGTAGTGGTGAATTCCTCTAGTGCGGTACGTGTCGCCAGATACTGAATGATTTCTCCAAAATATCCATTAGCGACTTCAACTTTAAATAATTGCGCATCATGCAACCCATCTTCAATATTAGTTGGCTCATCTCCTGTGTCAATCCGGGAGAGATGATCTGGTCTAGCATTGAACTGCCCTGGCTTCACAGGTACTTCAAAATCGAATCCCTAAAAAAGAAGTAGCCATCGATAGATCTTCCCCCCCAACATAGGCTTATTGACTAAGTATTTCAATGCAGAATGATCTGTGAACATCTTGAAATGGACTCCCAATAGGTAGTGGCGAAACTTCTGTAATGCATAAACCATTGCCAGACCTTCCCTCTCCGTAGTAGTGTAGTTTCTTTCTGCCGATGACAACTTCCGGTTGGAAAACGCAATGGGGTGATCAAGATCCCCCTCTCCGGGCTGGGCCAATACCACTCCCAGCGCGATCAATGAGACATCAACATGAACATGGAATTCCTTACTCTAGTCAAGAAATACCAATATCGGTGCTGAAGCCATCTTCGTCTTTAGTGTCTCAAAGCTATCCTGACATTCAGGGCTCCACTGGAATACTGCATCCTTCTTCAACAACTTCTCCATAGGGGCGGTAATCGCAACATACCCCCTGATGAACTTGCGATAATACCCCGTGTGTCCCAGCGTCGCCCATAGCTGCTTAACAGTAGTCAGCGGTGTCAAACTCAGAATGAGCGCAATCTTTGTTGGGTTGACCAACAATCCTTTCTTACACACAATATGACCCAACAGTATGCCAAACGGTGCACAGAAGATACATTTCTCTAGGTTTAACAAGATCTGGTGTTTCCGACATCGCTTCAACATCAACCGCAGATTCTCCAGATGATCACAGACTAAACCATAGACCGTCCAATCGTCCATGTATACCTGTAAAAAATTCTGAATGAAATATTTGAATGTAGCAATGACAACCCGCGAAAATATTGCAATTGCATTCTTCAAACCGAACGGCATTACGGTGTACTGAAAGCAGCCCCATTTGGTAACGAAAGTTGTCTTATGGCGATCTTCTTTTGCAATGCGGATCTAATGGTAGCCAGAGAACCCGTCTATGAAAGAGTACATCTCCTAGCCACCCACACCTTCGAGCACTTCGTCAGTAAATGGGGTTGGGAACGGATCATGCAAACATGCATCATTTAGTTTCCTGAGGTCAACGCAAATGCGCACTTTGCCAGTCTTCTTATCCTGTACCACCATAGGACTAATCCATTCCGACTCCTCAACTGGTTCAATGATATCGACATCCAACATGCGATCCAGTTCTTCCTTGACCCTCTCCTTATGTCGCAGATTAAATCGATAGGGTGCCAGATCGGCTTAGTATCTGCTTTTAATGTAATCTTCATCTCTCCTAAGTCACCCAGAATCCCTTCATGTCGGAAAAATTTGTAGGAAATATGTCCTGAAACTCATGGAGCAAATCAGTGACCTTGCTTATCAGCTCATCATCCTAGTAGTCCCCAACATTTGTGAACTTCGGAGTGTCCTCTATCCCAATGTTAATCTTGCGGATCTTCAGCGGCTGACTGATTGGATCGCTTGGCGCATCAGGTGGTACCACAACACGACTTCCTTCTGATTTCAAGATATTCACATTCCGCGGATCATCACCATCTTCTGGCCCACCATTGATATTGAAGCATTCCATGAGAGACTGCATCTGGCAGTGCATGTGCGGATCCATAGGATATGCTACCAAGACAACCTGTAGAATTACATCACGGATGAGCTATAATGCATTATTAACCTCTGGATAGGCATCCGCAAAACTGAATGTATGGGTAAAACACACTGTGAGCTTCAGCCAAGTAGAAATTTCTCCTCGCAACTTAGCTGCAATATACCATGATCATGGCATCTCATCCAAAGTATGGATAAAAGCATGGACCCACTCATCTCTTGGTCGCGATACCCATAACCACTGACACTCCATCAAGTGACCACCAGGATCGTTCCGACCATCATACTTTCCAGTGTGGTAAACCTCAGTATCCCCAAAGCGTACCATCATCAATCTTTTGCATTTCGACCATCCATCAATTGATGCCTTGTGTGTCACCCACCAGCGTGCTGTTGCAGCCTTCAATGCTTCGTTCAATGCTAGCAATCGCTGTGGTTCAGAAACTCTTTCCTCGAACTCTGTCAGAAAGGTAGATAAGCCCGACAGTCCTTCATATATTGGTAGTGTGATCGTTTCAGTTGCAACACGGCATAATGACTGCATGATGAACCCACACTTAAGGAGCGACACCTCGTGCAAGCGGTTCTGCCAATATTTTAGCGCATCATCAGGTTCGGACGATGCAAAGCTGTTGCTGCGCCATCCTAGCTCACCTTTGGCAGTTAGATGGATATAATCTTCAGAGATATTGAATGCATGGTCCCATCCATTGGGATCATCATCCTTCACTGGTTTGATGTAGCGACGTCCTTCAGCCGGATCCAACAGGGCGATAACTCTAAGATTGCGATTTTCAAAAGTCATCATGCGTCGCTTGAAGTTGATTACAGCTCCACTATCATTATCCCATACAATCCCCAGTAATGCGGGATAAGAGCTTCCTCCTTCAACCACTTCTATTACATCAAAGTCGGCATATGTTTTCATTCCCTCAATGTCCACCACCATTCATGGAACTCTCCCAATCAGTGTCACTTTAGTGTGATTAGCTAACCGGAGCTGTACAGGGGACTAACTCAATGGGGGACTCTCCATCTTCTGCCAAGCTTGCTTGGTCAAGATGTTGACATCCGAACCAAGATCCAGAATAACTGAATCAACATCATAGTCGTCAATTTGAATATTCATCCGCATCTCCTTACCCGTCTTCCGTCATTGTAAGGAATTAACCGCAAACTCTTGTCGATCCTGGGCCGATCATTGCAACAGAGCTTCAATTGCAACAGGAGCATTGGGATCTCTCGCCAGAGATACATAATAGCTTTACCTCAGTCTTTTTCTAGTGCACGACGTGCTTGAAGAAATGCCTCCCGCTCTGCATCAATGTCAAATGATACATTCTTTTGTCTGGCTAACCGGATCATTGAGTTGTCCTCTCCAGTTGTCTTTCCTCCACGAGTGACCACAGCAACGGAAGCATCTTGCGGTTTTGGCTCTGTAGAAATTGTCGCGATGTTTGCACCCTGGGTCTGGTTCAGCGACGGATTCTTGGGTGGGTTCACATTCTGATTCTAATTTGGCCGCATATTCTGGTTCTGCACTAGTTACTGCACTTGGTTCTGGGTAGGATGCTGTTCCTGGGGTTGGTTCTGCAACTGGGGAGTATTCCCTGCTTTCCATCGCGCAATCAGTTGTGGACAATTCTCAACTGTGTGATCGTTAACAAAACAAAATGTACACTGGTTCTGCAGCAGTGGACAGTCCTACTGGTAGTGTCCCCATATCGCACAGTGATAGCATTGAACAGGTCCGTGACCACCTCGTCCTCCTCCACGACCAAATCCTCCACCACGTCCTCCCCGGTATCCTCCCCAGAATCCTCCCTACTGCTGGTACTGTGATTGGTTGAACTGTTGCTGCATTGGTACTGGTTGCATTTCTTGCCCTTGCTGTGCATACTGTGGTTGTTGTACATACTATGGCTGATGTGGAGCCATCTGCATCGGAGCATATTGCGGCATGAACTGTGACGGTTGCTGTTGCCGTGGTACAAAATGCATCTGCGGTTGAGGTAGCGGCTGGGCTACCTGTGGCTGCGGTTGCGACTGTTGTACGGCACGCTGGTCATCCTTTACATAGAATGCATCATACATTCTTTCTTGTAGCAACCCGTATGCATGGAAATATTTGTCGTCGTGACCCACCGATTTGCAAAATGTACAATAAATATTCCTCGAGGTTGTGACTATTTTCTGCATATATGGGCAATTGTCATGGCTGTGTCCGTATACCTGGTAGACGCGACACCACGACATGCTACCACCATTCAACGGATTCGATGCTCCTGAAACCAAATAATTGCGGATATCCGGGCAATTGTCCTTTGTATGCCCTTCTCCTCGACATCGCGTACACCATACGTCTTCACGTTGTTCCTTGCCCTTCTTCAAATCTTGCAGCTATATAGTCAAGTTAGCGAGCTGTGTCTGTATCTACGACATCCTGGCTGCATTTTCTCCAATCGACGACGCCTCCAATCGCATTGCAATCTCCAGGGCTTCACTGGGCGTTGAGATGTTTTGTTGCATCAATGGTAGCCGAATGTGTGGTAGCAGTGCCGCAATGAACCACTCTTTATGTTGGACGGCACTCATATCGAAACTAACCCTTACCATCAGTGTCTTGAATCGCTGGTCGAAATCCCACACCGTCTCATTGGGATACTGCTTATTTTCTTTCAATTCCGTAATATACCGAGCCTCAGACTTGGGCTTTCTGTCACGTCTCCATCTCTAGTAAAAGCTTTTAAATTATTTAATTTTTGTCTATTTGCATGACGACACTAATTAGAGCCTAAACTATTTTTCCCGCAATGCAACCAAGAGTGAAAAAGGCATGGTGAACCACAAGGGGGAGAGTAACTAAGTCTTAAAGTCTCAAGTGTCATCGTAATCTTTGGCTTGGTTTAGTTTTCTAAACTTGAGTTAAGTCATTTTAATTTTGGCTTATTGGCTTCTAATAAAAGCGTTATAACCATGAATTATAAATACATATGCATATGTGTTTATAAGGGTTAAGTGAGCATATAAGAATTTTTGTAGTGCATATTGATATATATACATTTATGTATATATATGCTCTTTTATTAGAGATAAAGATACGAGCATCTTTTTTTTATTATTATTATGTTTTTATATATGCTAAATCTTGTTTACATTATATCTACATATGTTATATATGTATGTTGGTGGATATATATAATTATATATATGATGGTTATATATATATTTTAAATAAAGGTGCTCTTATGTAATTGAATGAAGGAACCTATAATTGTAATGTTATGACTATGCCTTTATTAAAATGCATATAATTCTTGAATAATGGTAAATGCCTATTGGTTTGACATGTGGATGCTTTTTGTATATATATAAAAATACATATATTTTAATATAATTTCAAATACTATGTATATAGATATACATAATACTTAAACGAAAATGTTTATAACGTTTTAGGTTGTGAGCAACCTTTTGTTTCAATGTTTTAATTTAAATTATAGCGAATACATTGACAAGTGATATGCTAGCTAGTATTTCATACTTTGTCAAGGTGAAAAGGCGCTTGGGGTTTGCAAAGTGTAGAACCCATGGGAGCTATCTAATATTATTAATATATTTTTCTTTTATGAATGCATATACTCTTTTTTTATGTATATTGTGTTTGACCTAGTTTGGGGCCGCGATCGTTTTTTCTGGATGGACATGTGTCCCTCACCCACGGTCACGATTTACTTGGGGAGCGTCTCGACGAGCTAAAGGATGGGGTAGAGAAGAGGTTGGGGCGGCGGTGGATGGGTTCTCCCTGCTCGGTACACTTCTGGGGATGGCATCTTTTCGTTTGGGCGATAGTTCCCTCTGTACGGAGGAGTTAATGCTCGCCGGGTAAGGCTGGAAGAGCCGGAGGGGTTGCAGTTCGTTGTATGTGCTGCTACCCATTGTTCGGGAGGCGCATTGCTTAAAATCGTTTTGAATGATCTGCGAGGAGGGTAAAAACCTGTTGATATTTTTGCTACTGGTTTTACTGTGTTTTGAATGCCCTACTTTTGTTAATCTTTTGGAATGAATGAAAGTGTTCAAACTCTGGGTGCTCCCATCGTTAGGATGAAGGCATTGAGTGCTGTATGTCTCCCGTCGATGGCAACCAAAAGCCCTTAAACCCAGTCGGAGATTGCTGGTATGCGTTATTTAGACCCTGTCGGTTCCCAACGTGGACAACGAAAACCGTTTAATGCTCTGTATCTCCTCTTTGAGGATATCGGTGCTCTGACCTTTTGTTGGCACTCTGTTTTGTTGTTCAACGTTTGGTATTATTTCTATCTCCTGCCGGTGATGGGCATAAACTTGGAGGTTGTAATGTATTGATACTAGCCGCTTTTTAAAGTTTGTTTCCTATTTGTGATGGCTGAGACCAAAAGGCATGGCTCCTGGTTGATAAACGAAGACGTGGTGGCTGGAGAGCTCCACGCTCTGCGCCCTGTTTACATATTATTGTATCATTTGATTGCTGAAGCTTGAATGTGTTACCCCGATGTGAATACACAGAGTTTGGGAGGCTGCAATTGCTGCAACTCTGTTTTCTCATTTTGATTTGCTTAAGTTTACATCGTGTGCTGGTTGGGAAGCGTATTGATTTTGGGGAGGCTACGAATTGCCCTGGCCCCGGTTACCCTGTTTTAAACTGTAAATGAGATTTGCATTTAATATTACAGGGTATGTAAGTTTTGGTGTAAACAAAAACAAAGAAGTAGTGTGCCCTGTGCCATTATTGGAGAAGGCCGTTTGGAATCTGGACAGTAGTCCATCTTACTCTAAGACTTGGTGAACTTTGACTATTGTGGAAAACTCTTTGTGACGAATGGCAATCACCGTTCAAATTGCATGAGTATGCCTTGGTTTCTTTATATCTTATGTTGTATGCATACACTTTGGCTTTAATGTAGTTTTCTGAAATATATATATATATGCCGTTGCATAATAATAAGTAGTGCTTCTTTATGGGTATATAAAGAGTAATTATCTCCTATGATAAATATATCAAACGTGTGACCCATGTTATGTCTCTCCAAGACATTATGATTGATATATCTATGTAAGGTACAAAATGGGATGTGCCATACATAGTGTATAATATGGTTGTATGTACCATATTCATTTGGAAAAATGAAACGTATGCTATATTCCATACAAAGTGGAAAAAAGGAAAAGAAAACCTATTATTTGTTTTATAAGAAGATGGGTGTTTACTTTATATGCTTTGTGAGAAGATGGGTGTTTACCCAAGTTACACATAGGGAGAAAGAACCTTTACATATGTGTAATGTTTTGGAGAAATTATAATCTACACTAAGATATAAATATATAGATATATATTAAAAAGAGTGGAAGTTATGTATTTGAAGGAATGTGCTTCACATTAGGAAGACTGGTTATGTCTAAATTCTTTTATGTCTACATTTTCTGGATCTATTATAAATATTGGGCTACCTTTACTAAATAATATATTTATGATGAGAGTAGCAATGGCAAATCTCATTAAGGTAAAATACATTGATTCTTCCATGCTTTGATTTTATATATACAGATGTATGTTTGATGTTGGTATCACATTTGGTCCAAAATTGCATGACGAATGCACTCTTGCATGTCGAATGCATTGGACAAGCTTGGTATACCTATTCATGTTATGTGTACTACTTGATGCCTACCGGTCACCTGTTGAATGCATGGGATGCACGTCGACTATTTGGATGTGTTACTCACACATTTTATGATATTTGTATCGTGCGATACCCGATGGTCGCATGTCGAATGCACTCTTGCATGATGAATGCACCCCTTACGTTTGATATACATACCCACTGATATTAGCATTACATTTCACTTGGATGGTTTGTCGAATGCATTATTGCATGTCAACGACAACCTTATGTTTCATACTTTTTATGATGCTTGGCTTGGGGTGATCGCATGTCGAATGCATTGTTGCATGTCAAATGCGTTTCTCATGTTTCCTATACATGTATTATGTCATGAGGCATTGAAGGCCATGTCTAGAGTACAAACTTGGGATCGTAGTGAACAACACCACAACTATGCATGAGGTTAAAACACGAGAAGTGTCTAGGTAGGAGTACTACCTTTAGAATTGCAAGAGGACTGCATTGACCTCTAGAGTTGTGTGTGATTGGTTCTAGGGTGATGAGACTTAGAGACTCCCTATCCCATTGTGGATCACCATGCCCATCTTGGGGGTGGCCTTCGGATGGACTGAGTATATGACGTCCAAGAGCCTACGATTGAGTGGAGCATTGCATTGTCCACATTATTTCCCCTATTACATGATTATGTTTTGTAATTTAATTTGATGTATCTTGATTTTATGAAAAGATATCTAGAGTTTGGGTATTATGTTTTATAGTACTAATGAAATGTTGTGAGTATGATGAGTACAGGAATAAGATGACAGAAAGAATAAGCATCCCTCAGTTCTATTAAGGTGGTAAGAAAAGCATGCTGGTAATGTCGTTGTACTCATTGATATATTTACGTTGTCTACATTAAATGGTGTATTTAATTGTAGTTGATTGATGCAAGTGAAGGATACTATCGTTTATGAAGCTCTACATGCATTTATGTAAAGATGATTATAAGATGCTAATCCTAAGGAAGATAGTGTCATACACATGCTTAGAGTCTTACCATTTTATGTCATTAATGTGAGAACATACATTAGACTTGTTATTTAATGGGCTAGCATGTGATTGTGAATGCATAAAAGAATGAACAAGCTTCTTGTGCATTGTAATAAATGTGTAAAGTCTTATGTGAATTATGATTGAACCATGACCTTAGATCAGTTTGCATTGCTAATAATCTATGTAAGGGTATGTGTGACAAGAGCATGTCGGTATACACATTGTGGTTGATGTAAAATAGATTAGCCGTTATAACATAGTCTAAGGTTATTATTACACCTTGCGACATAGTCCATGATTGACTTAATATTCTTTTGGTGTAAAAGAAAGACTTGACATGTTCTCATTTTATTGTGCAAGTGCTTAATCGTGTCATCATTAACTTATGGTGGGATTTATAGCACCTTTACAGTTAATGGTTAATTGAATTTTTTGTTAGTGAAACTATGTCACCATGATGACTGAATATTATTTTGGTTTGCATATTCATGTGTTTGAAAAGGTTTTCCATTATGCCTCAATGAAGTGTCGACAAGTTTGCAAAAGGTCGATTGAGTATGTAGCTTCTTGAAGGAGTATCCTTGCATGAAATGGAATCTAACACATGGATGTATGTTTGAACACTGTGGCATTTAATGTTATAATTTACCAAGTATGCTTGAGTATTGAATTGAGTTATTACTCTACAAGTAGCTGCATCATGATGTATCCTTCATTATTGGTTTAATGTATTGCAGGTCATTAAATGGAAAGATAGGTGTGTAGATCTTGGTTTATAATTATATGAGACTTATGGTACATAGGCATGTTTTCGATATTAAACGACTCTAGTTGAGAGTGTTATGTTAAAGTTAACATCGAGTTATGAAGCTAACTTATTTATAGAAGGATGGTTCTTCTATGTTGCACCAAGTTTGATATTGTGTGGTATTTCTTACCTAAGCTTGTACACGAGGTTGAAGTGGGTTTCTACTTAGCATCTGTTTCATAATGTTATAAAGAGAAACTTGGATGGTATGCATTTATGCTTGGAAAGACTTTCCCATAATGCAGTAAAGCTATGTATTTGATTGTCTATATGTTATTCACCTTGGTAGGTGAAATGGATGATTGTATGGATATTGATATGATTGATTAAAAAAAAAAAAATTATAGAATTTTGGGGTTGTTACACTTTCTGAATTCTGCAATCAGTCCATCCCGGATTTCATCTAGTGACTTCTCTGGGGCTCCTGTAGGGACTAGAACAAACTTCATAAACCAATCTAATGCACGACCTCACAGAGTTATCGCTAACTATCCTTTCTTATCAACATTATCAATGATCTGTTTTACGGTCCGGACCACTTCACACAAAAACCAATATTGTTCTGGGTTATCTGTCCCACTCCCGTGGAACAACGGTAACTTAGCATCATCACTCGCCATTTTGGGCTTCCTTCTTTCGCTGTACTACTACCGATTAACTTCTGTGGTGTTGAAGAAATTGGCGGTGTCGAAGTGGTATTCTTGCTATCTGAGAGATAGTGAGCGGAGGTGTGGGTACGTTGGTGCTGGGGTTTGGTCCTGCCTCTATCTTGGGCGTAGCTTGGTCATCCTTTTCAGGACTGTGAGGTCGCTTCGTCCCATGTGGTCTTCCTTCACGGCCTTGCGGTTCGACTGCAGCAGGACCTTCTCCTGTCCTCTGCCTCTTTTCCTGTCGGAACCTCGCTCTTCCCCTCATAAAACCACTTTCTTTCTTGGCTTCACTCACAGTCTTATTATGACCTGCACCCATCTACCCCTTATCATTCCATGTACTGCCCCCCAACTGTCGTAGTACCCATAGCTTTCGCCCACCAGGCTGTCTACTGATCAAGATGCATCTTCAATATACCCTTTTCGCAAATAAGCATCTTAATCGACAGTTGAAGCAACAGTAGAAACCTACCCCAAGGTTCACAGAAAAAATATCTTTCGGCTTCACTATAGGATTTCTAAGTATCAACCGTGAATTCTATGATATAGCCCTCTAGGATGCTATCGAACCACACTTCGATAGCCCGCGATGCTTTATTATCAACCTCCTGTAGCTCCTGAATCAACTCGGGGGTCCAGGTCGTCGGTTCACCACCTTGGAAGTTCTTCTTCTGGAAGGTCAACTTTGCCAACCACTCATACAAAATGACTAGGAATTCACAGAAGAACCATTCATACGGTTCGTCATGATATATCTATCCACCCACTGATCTATTATCAGTTGAGTGTTCCGGCTTTCTTGTTCAACGAATTCTTGTAGTTTTTGATCAAACCAATCCTCGATCTCGGGTTTCGTCGGGTGCCACAACATATCCACCTTTCACCTCACACACGGTTCCGGCAATGGAACCATTTGTTTACTCAAACCCATTCGATAGGGGTTCCCATCACTATTGACACCAACCCATCGCGATCTCCCTGAGCACCGGCTCAGACAGGTTTTACCCTGCCCAGCAACACCTGCAGAGCAGATGAGGTCTCATTTGAGGTGATCAAGGGAGAGTGGACGAAACCATGTTTCCACTGAATGAAGGAGGATGTGTGAGGCATCAGTTACTTAATCTTATTGCAACATTGAACAATAAATCTATGCATTCACTTTGACATTATTGTACTCATATCATCATTCAATGGGAACATTCATTGTTGCAGCAGATTATAACAGTAAAGCGATTATTGCATCAAAGAAACATTGCATTACCATCAAAAGACAAAAGACACACCAGGATTGCACAGAATAGTTTCATCACATCATATTATTACTGCAAAAACCCAATACAATGCCTTTGTAGATCACAGATTTCAGCAATATCTCTTGATCTCCCAACATACGCAGAGAACCGCATATCAAAGCTCTCTGCAATCTCCATCATGAACTACAACTTCTTGTCTATATATAGGCTTTCACCTTTACAATGCTTGTCCACTTACTAACAACTTCCTAACCGACTCCTGGACAATTGACCCAAAATCTAACTGACCCGGTCCAAATGACCCAGAAACCCGCCTACTGCGATACAATTAGCTCAAAATTACATCTCATATGGTCCAACGACCAAAAAATCCACCTATTGCGGTACAAACGAATCAAAAAATACATAAAATAATCGAGCCTTCTTCCTTCCGCGACTTTGTCTGACGTGTCACAGCATCGACGATGCTGTGATTTCTCCTTATCTAACTGCCTGTCAACAAAAATCTCAAACCAAAGTCAATATAAACACATCAATTAATTTCTTAAATATATGTACCAAGATATTATCATTCTCATTTTTTATCCATCTCCTTTGGACCAACATACATGTTCAAAACATACCACTCCTCTATCTGCTGCAATCTTCTATTGCAAATCTGCATCACCTTAGTTTCTCTGTTCAATTCCAAAAATATTCATATGTAATTCTAGGCATCAATTATAAAAAGAACATACCTAAATCCAAGAGAGAATTGTGCTATGATACCAATTGATGTAGGTCGAACAAGCAAAATCCAATCCAACCCGCTTCCCAGGATTACCTAGGTTCCCAAAGTTAGCAGAACCTTCCGCAAGTCTCTTTCCATAATTATTTTTCTGCAAACATCTTTCCGCAATCTCTTTCCGCAAATGGTGTAGCTAGGGTTTTCACCCTAGCTTATGCAAATGAGCACCTACTAAGGAGAAGGGCCTCCTTAGTAGCAGTTTAGTAAAATAGTAAAACTTGATAGTAAAACAAGGTAAAATCTAAGCTAACATGTACATCAACAGAAAATAAAAAGACAATAACAATATAAGAGAAAATTTCCTTTTGTATTATGATATGATCAAGATTACATTTACCTCAAGTGTTGAGGTTGGTGGAGCTCTTGCAGTAGTCTAGAAGGGCTGCTTCCGTGCTCCAATGGGTTCCTTCTCCTTCTCCAAGGTGTTTGAATAATGGGCCAAAATGGGCACTCAAATGGGAAAAACTGGCTCAAATGGTAAGCTAGGGTTTTAAGAGTGATTTTGATAGAGTGAGGATAGGAAAGATTGTGGATATGAAATGGGGAGCCTCTATCACCTATTTATAGGTTTTAGTGGTGGAGTATTGACCCATGGTTTTTGGCACCATATGGTTTAGGTCAATTGTTTAGGGTTTTTGCTTCCTTTTTTCCTCTTTTTCCTATTTTTTAATATTTTTTATTCCCTTTTATTTGATTTTTTGGAATTTAGGGCCCTTTTAGAGGGGTTTTTGGTATCTTTGGAGGAAATTTAAATTATTTTTGGGGAAAAAAGGGGTTTTTTGGCTTTTTGGTGGCTTTTTAATGGTTTTTTTAAGGTTTTAGAGGCAAATATGGTAGGAAATATAGACAAATGAGTCATGTAATGAGGGAGATGAGATGGTGAGCACTTTTTGGGTGTTAACAGATTGTCCCCTGATGTGTGAGGGCAGGAGCTCATCGTATGACTAATAGACATCATAGGTATTTTATGGTTTTCCTGGGATGAGGATTATAGGAGAAGAAATGAACTAGAGCCTGGAACAATGGTCCCAGACAAACTGCAAAAACTAAAAATACATGACCTCAATAAGGAATGAGGAATAATCTCAATATATAGACAAGGCGGGCATACCCATGCTCGTATCAAGATATATAATATAACAATGAGGCCCAAAAACGGGGACCTGAAAGATACATGGAGAACCACTTTGTACATCATAAGGGTCCAGAGGGGACACAAAGTTGGGACAAACTGCCGGGCTGACCATGTCTGAGCTGAAGAACTGATACACTGGAATAACAATAGTGTTGTTGAGTATGGTACCAGGGGAACCGATGAACTGGAAGATCATAATGACGGGGATTCACACGCTCAATGGTACACTGAATTGGAGCTGAAATGGGTACTCAAGGAAGCATATAAGTGGATGGCTTCCGAATACAATCGCCAACGCAACCCGGATATCCATGGGAACATATAACTTGGTGTTCCAAGGTGACTCACCAATGTGCTAAAGTTGGGGGAAGTCCAGGGTCTTCGACAAATAACTGAAGGGATATATACCCTGCACGAATCTCAATGATGCGATCAAGGTGTTTAAGTCAAGCATGTGAGAAACAACCATTCGAAGAGGCACTGAGGACTCCACTCAAAATGGTCCATAGGCACTCACTACAGATGGTGATGAGTCCAAGGCGCAGGGACCTCTAGGCCTATCCTCTAGAATAGATGGATTGTTATTGACAGAGAGAGACTTGCAACTAGCAAGGCAATGATGTTTCCTTGATAGGAGCACGAGATGGATAACCAAAGGGTGAGAGTACTGATGGTAGGACTGACATACTGTGGAGGTGGGGAATAAATGGGAAAATAGAGTGGGTGGACTCAAACTTCCTTTGTTCAAAGTATGATGGCGGGGATGATCGGGCAACATATGAAACTGACTAGTGGGAAGGGGATCATAGCTTGAAGGGACCAGGGATGGTGACTGGAATGAGGGAGACTCAAGTTGGTGTAGGATGGCAGGAGACTCTGAGGGTGGTATATCATAGAATACTTTGAACAAAGGCGACCTTATGGGGGGTGCTGCTGAGATGATGGATCATAGTGTCGAGAGGCACAGGTGGGGACTTCTTCATGGTTTAAGGAACTGGAAGAAGTGTGCTCAAAATGGTACTGTCATGTGGATTTATACGAGCCCAAGATAGTTCGTGCTCGTGATTGCTTTCAATTTTAAGGAGTCTGGAAGTGATAAGAAGACTCTAAAAAATGGAATGGTAACGTCATGTGGATTTATACGAGCCCAGGACGGTGCATGCTCGTGGTTGCTTTCAATTTTAGAGAGTCTGAAAGGAATAAGAAGACTCCAGGTGGGTTTTTTTTCGTGTGTTAGTCTCCAAGGCCCAAAAAAGCATAAAAGGATGCAATGAAGAACTCTTCTAGCCGGTGTGACTAGAGTATTCCTTTTTTGTAATTAATCTACCAGGTCCGGAAAAGGGTTAAAGTTATACCAGATAGACGCACTTTCAGGTACTTTAACGAACATGAAAGGAATCAAGATTGTTCGACGATCTTTTCATTCTTTTAGGAGTCAGAAAAGAGTTGAACAGAAACTCCCTAAGTGCCTTTTTCGTAAAGGACTTGTACGGCCCAAAAAAGGGATAAAATTATACCAAACAAAAAGAATGGCCAAGCAAGGAGAGAGTGTTCAATCAAGGGACATCGATGAGAACTAAGAACAAGGGTTGGGGGGGAACACTGGTGGCCCTCCTTGAGGGATGATGAATCGTGGAAAAATAACAAAATAATCGCAATATGAACGGAGTGAATGGCTCATGTATAAATGTGTAACAATTTGATGGCGGCCGATGTGGTGCGCAAATCAAGGTAGCAAGGTGTCGAGACTATCGGGCTCACCAGCAGTCGCCAGTTCAAAAGGTAGACCATGGGGTTGGAGTTGGCGACAACTGTAGTATGACTGAGTAAAATGTAATGGCACAATTTTTGTACAGAAAAGACGATGGCAAGGG
Organism: Larix kaempferi; assembly: GCA_027924585.1. NCBI lineage: Eukaryota > Viridiplantae > Streptophyta > Pinopsida > Pinales > Pinaceae > Larix > Larix kaempferi. The sequence goes on along the minus strand of BSBM01000057.1, from coordinate 21,673,855 downwards.
CCAGTCTTTCCTCATATGGGTAATGTAGGGGTGGTCCAGACAAGGTTTGGCTGATGTAACAAATGACATGCTCCTAGTGAGCAACGTCTTCTTGGACAAGGACCCCTGACATGGCATGGTCAGATGCCGAGACATAAAGGATGAAGTCTTGAGAGAAATCCAGAGGGGAGATCAAAGGGGCTTGCATGAGAGAGTTTTTAAGGGCTTCGAATGCAGCTTGCGCCTAGTCGTCCCAAACAAATGGTATGTGGGTACAAAGCAGACGTAAGAAACCATGAACTATGGTGGAATAATCAGGAACAAAGCGGCGGAGGAAATTAGATTTCCTCTATAAGCTCTATAGCTGCCGGAGCGTGCGTGGTGCGGGAAGGTCTAATATGGCTTGAACTTTGAGGGGGTCCATAGCGATTCTTTTGTGGGAAACAATGAAACCTAACAACTGGCCTGCTGGAACGCAAAAGACAAACTTGAGTGGGTTCAAGCGGATCTGATACTTGCGACAACGCAGAAAAACTTGCCGGAGGTCATTAAGATGGTCGGATTGTTTCTTGGAACGTGCTGTGAGATCATCAAGATAGACTAATAGGATATGGACCAAGTTGTGAAAACAATAGGTCATGGCCCGCTGGAAGGTGGTGCCAGCATTTTTAAGGCCAAAAGGCATGACACGATAGGCAAAGGTGCCCCATGGGGTAGTGAAGGCAGTCTTGTATTGATCTTCCTTGCGGATGTGAATCTGGTTATACCCAGAGAAACCGTCCATGAAGGATAGGACTTCATGCCCCGCACACGCATCGATGAGTTGGTCAATAAATGGCATGGGGAAGTTGTCTTTGGGACATGCTCGGTTTAAATCGCGGAAGTTAGTACATACCCTGATGGTGCCTTGTTTTTTGTTAACAGGGACGGGGTTAGAAACCCAAGTGGTGTATGCAATAGGATAAATAAATCCTGCTGCGTGAAGTTTCTCAATATTCGCTTTAATGACTGGGAGTTTTGATGGATGAATGGGAGATTGTTTCTGGCGAACGTGGGGCACATCTGGCCATGTGTCAATGTGGTGCTCTATGATAACGGGGTCAAGACCAGGCATTTCAGTGTAGGACCAGGAAAATACATCGCGAAACTCCTGAATTTTTTTTTTGTACTCTCCGATCTCTTACTCAGTGCAGGAGGCTCCTAACGTAATGAGTTCAGGAGCACCGGTTGGGGCAGAGATATCAATGTGGATTGTGGGTGAGATATTGGCCATGTTACCTTCCTCGAAGGAATCGGGAGTGGGAATGGGCTCTTTAAACCAGTTGACTTTGGTGGGGAGGAAATCTTTGGACTCAACCGAAAATTGGGTGGCTGTGGTGGGGGAGGACTCCTCCGAGAGGAAATAGGAACGATGGTGCATATCCTCCCAGGGGTAATCAGGTGCGATAAGAGCCTTGAGAATCTCCTCATAATTGTGGAAACTTGCTGTCGTCAAATCGGTTGACGAGGGATCACTAGTAGTAGAGATCATATAAATGGTATTGACCTCTCCTGTTGGCGGAGATTCTAGGGGGTGGATCTCTTCAATGGTGGGGGGAGACGTCTCGAGGTGTTGTTCATCTCGTAGAGAGCGGCTCTGTAATCTGGGAGATTAGGACAGTGATGTGAGTAATGGCCGTAAATACCGCATATGGCACAAGGGTGATTGGTACGCAGTGATTTATCGTGAGGCTTAGGGGTAGCGTCGAGTTGGACAAACGGGATTTTGGGGTCGTCGTCAAGCATTTGCATGTGCTCTTGTAATGTGGGTAATTGTGGACATTGATGGGTAGCATGGCCCAACTCATCACACAAAGAGAATTTGGGAGGAGCGGGAAACACGGGGGGGAGGGGGTTAACTGTTTTGGGCGGGGGTAGAGCGGTGTACGGTTGTGGGCCTCTGCCCCCAGTGTGCTTAATAAGAGGGGATGGATTGGTGGATGAGGAAGGAGTACTGACTAGTAGTGGTGATGGGTTGCACCAGTTGTAAGACGACATCTGGTGTCGGAGGGGAAATGGGAGGCGTGAGATACCACACAGGTAGTCCTAAAGTTAACCCTGGGAGGTTGAGAGTGGCCATAACCGGGGCGCTTACGACTCCCGAAGGGGGGAATAGGAAGGGGATTGTATGGATGGGTGTAACACCAACATGACTAGGTACCAATGGTGGTTGGGGTAGCAAGGGCGGTTGATGGTTGGGTGTTTGTGTATTGTGGGAGAGGGTAAATAAGTCAGATATTTCGGTCGCTGGTGACAGGGGTGGAATAGATTGGAAAGTGGAAGTCATCGACATATCTAGGTAAACTCCGAGTCCAACTGAGGAAACCAATGAGGTATATGCACCGCAAACGGGTTGTTCAACCATGGGGAGAACATTTTCGGGTGCAGCAGGGGCAATGGGGTTGTAATAGGTGAGTTAATCAATCTTGACCACTCGTCCTTCATGGGGGAACATCATGGTACGAAAAATAGATGAGGCAACTGCCCGCATGGCATACATGTAACTGGGGCCCAGTAAGAGGTTATAATCAAGTTGGGTGTTGATGACCTCTATGTCAATAAGCACTGTTTTACCAGCCAACTGGACAGGGACATTAGCTAAGAGACGTTGGGGTTGAGCCGAACAGCCATCATAGGCTCGCAACGCAATGGTGGACTGCTAGAGAGTAGGGAATCCCAACTTCTACCAAACGAATGTGGACATAACGCATGTAGAGGCACCCTCATCGATGATGCACCGATGGATGACAAGATTCCGAATGGATACAAAAACTTGGAACGCTAATGTGGAAGGCAGGCGTGGTTCGTATTGGTCCAAATCAAAGGCCATCATTCGTGAATTAGTCAGGTCGATAGCACCAATGGATGATAACAGAGTCTTGCGCTGTGTAGGACAATTTTTTAAGACCTCTAACGCAGACATGACTGTGGGGGACTGAGCTAAGTCGTCCACAATGTTGTAATTAGACGCAGTGCGAGCATTGGGGTTATTGTTGATGCGGTGAAGTGGGAAGCGAGGGGATTTTGAGGCGCCATCTAATGGGGCTGAAGGTATGCGTAACGACTGATCGGTGGGAAGAGTGTTAGTGGTTTTGTCGGTGGGAGGGGCTTCAGGGGTGGAGCCATATTGGTTCTGACGGGTTTGAAGGTTGACATTGACGGATGACATCATTAACAAGTGATGGGTATCTGAGTCTAGCATGGGGTGATCAGGAGCTGCATAAGTGATTTGTTGTTGTGGAGGCGCGTTTCCTTGAGGGGGAGCTAACGGTTGAGTGTTCACCACGCCTTGGGTTGGTAAAGGGTTCTGTAACACCAAGGGTTGAGTCTGAGGTGGTGGGGGGTTAGGTGGCGCCTGAGGTGCCGCGTGCCCTTGGCGGTGGGCATCATTGGTCCAGAGTTGTTGGGCCCGCTCCAAATGTGGGCAAGCATGTGTGTAATGGCCATAGACCCCGCAAATAGAACAATGATGGTTTGTTCGCAAATTAGGGTATTTGGCTTGCTTTGGCGGTCGATCAGGGTTTTGGTTGGCAGGTGTCGCATTATTATTGTTTGGGGGATTAGGTGGCTGGCTGCCTTGGTCTGGAGGGGGGTTGTTCCCGCGGTTACGTCCTTTTCTGCGGTTTTGCTGGCCTTGTGGGCATTGGTTATTTTGGTTGGGCTGCGGATTTTGTTGCGTGTACACTTTCCCTTGGGCGGCAGGTGGGTTCTGGGGTTGTGCAGGTGCGTGAGCAGGCTACGGCGGATAATAAGTGGGTGGGGGTGGAGGTGGTGTAGGTGCTGTACCTTGTGGTGGTGGTTGATATGTCTGTGTGATGGGTGGTTGATTTGCCGCAGGTGTTTCCTGGGGTGGATAATAAGCGGGGCGGGGGGGGGGGGGCTTGAGAGCATACAGGAGCATGCGTGACTTGTGGGTGGTAATATGGTTGAGGTGCAACCGGGGGAATGTAAGTGGGGGATGCATGGCCAAAGAACTGAGGTGGACATGAGGGTCTATGGGAATGGCGGTTATGCACCATGGGAGCATACAAATTGGTTGCTCCAGAGTGGGATGTAGCCCGCAAAAGGTCGGGGCCATTACTAGTATGTGTCATGGAAAAGGGCTAGTTATGCGATGCAACATGGCCAATGATGCCATTGGCGGCATGGGATGCCCCCGGCGCATCATTTCGAGAGGAATCGCCACAGGGGGTGTCAGGTATAATGGTATATAAGTAACCAGATTGGGCTTAGCTAGGGTTTTCACCTTAGCTTGTGCAAATGAGCACCTACTAAGGAGAAGGGCCTCCTTAGTAGCAGTTCAGTAAAACAGTAAAACTTGACAGTAAAACAAGGTAAAATCTAAGCTAACATGTGCATCAACAGAAAATAAAAAGACAATAACAATATAAGAGAAAATTTCTTTTTGTATTATGATATGATCAAGATTACATTTGCCTCAAGTGTTGAGGTTGGTGGAGCTCTTGCAGTAGTCCAAGAGGGTTGCTTCCGTGCTCCCATGGGTTCCTTCTCCTTCTCCAAGGTGTTTGAATAATGGGCCAAAAGGGGCACTCAAATGGGAAAAACTAGCTCAAATGGTAAGTTAGGGTTTCAAGAGTGATTTTGGCAGAGTGGGGATAGAAAAGATTGTGGATATGAAATGGGGAGCCTCCATCACCTATTTATAGGTTTTTAGTGGTGGAGTATTGACCCATGGTTTTTGGCACCATATGGTTTAGGTCAATTGTTTAGGGTTTTTGCTTCCTTTTTTATATTTTTTATTCTCTTTTATTTGATTTTTGGGAATTTAGGGCCCTTTTAGAGGGTTTTTGTAATCTTTGGAGGAAATTTAAATTATTTTTTGGAGAAAAAGAGGTTTTTTGACCTTTTGATGGCTTTTTAATGGTTTTTTAAGGTTTTGGAGGCAAATATGGTAGGAAATATAGACAAATGAGTCATGTAATGAGGGAGATGAGATGGTGAGCACTTTTTGGGTATTAACAGATGGCCTTTCAGCAATATCCTTTCCGCAACGAACTTCCTTTCACAATTGTGGGTGTGCCTTGTGCAACAATTGTGGGCATGCCTTCCACAATAACCTTCCTCAATGAACCTTTCCGCAATTTGCGGGTGCTCCTTCCTTCTGCAATTGCGGGCAACTTTCCCAACTTTTTTGTGCAAATGGTTTCCGCAATTGGCATCCACAAAACTCTTCCTGCAATCGTTCTGGACTGTCGGATCTTCGATCAATGGTGGATTTGGATCTTATGTGTTAACTCTGCATCTTCTCCAACCATTAACTCCCGAACTCCTTTCTCTCGTGGAACACTATACGAACCGTCGATCTCTTGCGGCTTCTTTCCCATTCATCGATCTGCTATCAAATGTAGAACTTCTCCCGTGCACGTTCACTTTGTGAGTCCTTTCCCTGCCGTCAATCCGTCTTCTCTCCTTTGATCTGGATCATCCATTCTCTATCGAATGCAATCTCTACAACTCTGCATTGATTGATCAGAGGATTGATCGATCAACTCAATCGACCTTCATCTGGACTTGATCTCCTTCACTGGACCTGAACACCATCTCTATACCTAAACTTGCACATCACTTCTTAGAACTTCAATTTGACTTCATGGCTTGTTCAATTCTAACTATGAACTTCACCTCCATGGATTCGTATACATGGGGCATCGATCCTTTCAGTGATCGATGATACATGGTCTACTCTACAAATTATCACATTTACTTGTGCGCCCATACAAAGAGATCAATCACACATCCTCTGTAACACTCAATTCATAGAAACCCCAATTTTAGACTGCTATACACACAGATCTTTCAGGAATTAAAATCAATCATTCAATTTATAGAATCATACACACATAAATAAATATCCTTCTATTACAATTCAATCATAAGGAACCTGATACAATTCTTATCACTTCCCCTATCTTGATTTACATTGTTCGGCCACCCTTAGCCTGATTTACATTGTCTGGCTACCTATCTAACCTCGTAGGCTCACACCATATATACATAGAGGATTCTGAAACCAATTATGGTTTAGATCCACATTGCATTCAATAATCCCCCACATCTCATCAATTGTTATCTATGTTTATCAAACCCTCAAACCTAACTCTATGACTTGTTCATGAGATCCTTCGATCTCCATCGAATGCTGCAGGAATACAAGTTTTTGAAGGCAGGATGCTCATGCATCAACAAGACAATACAAGATGCTCCAAATGAAAAGGTCTATTTCCTATATATAGGAGACTAAGAGGTATAGTTCCAACTAACTGACCTAAGATGACATAAATAATATAACCATACTAACGATAATTATAATTAATGTACCAAGCCAACATCAAAACTAATGTAATGTGACCCATATAAGGTGATATGTGCCCACATTTAGGGCTTAATAACTTTGATGTTGGTGGTGTTGGTTTTTGAACTCTTTTGTCATGACATTAATAAAAATGTACTCTTCGCTCAAGAAAAATTACTTATTAGGAATGGGATGTTTTTTATACCTTTTTTAATGCTTGGATGAGGAGGTTTCATTAAAATTTTATGGTTTTGATTAATGTCCTTAGAGGATCAAATTTGATATTTTCTATCGAGTCAAGGGATAGAGCCTAGAGCTAGGAGGAACAGGGAGCTATTAATGAAGATATGCCAATATAGGCAATGATTTTGATGATATGTAGTTATTTGTTATAGCATCAAGTTTATGGATATATATTGTGTCTTTGTTTATGTATATATCAATGAAAAAACTTTATATCTACCTTCCCCATGTTACCTCCCCTCTCTCTCTTCCCACATCTCTCTCTCTCTCCTATCTCCCCTTTCTGTCCCTTTGTACCTAACACCCCACCTCTCTCTCTCTCTCTCAGCCACTACCTTGGCCTTCCCCTTTCTCTCTTTCTCTCTTAATCTCATGTAACCCCCTCCTCCCCTACCCCTAATCACCCCCCCACTTCTCTCTCTCTCTCTCTCTCTCTCTCTCTCTCTCTCTCTCTTCTCCCCCCCCAAAAAAACTCCTCACTCCTCATCTAGCTACCCCTACCCTGCTCTCTCGATCTCTCCTTATCCCCCTCCCCGCTACCACTAGCCACACCCCCCATATCCTCTCTATCTATCACCCTCCCCTCTACCGACAACATCCCCACTCCTCACCCCCTACCCATATCTCCTCCTCCTCCTCTTCCTCCTCTCTCTCTCTCTCTCTCTCTCTCTCTCTCTCCCCCCCCCCCCCCCCCCCCCATTCCTCCTACCCCTAATTCCCCCCCTACCACTAAACACTCCCTATCTCTCTCTCTCTCTCTACCACCACCTCCCCTCCCACCTCTCTCTCTCTCTCTATATATATATATATATATTATATATCTATATACCCTCACATCCCTAACCACCTCTCTCTCTCTCTGTCTCTCTCTCTCTCTCTCTCACACACACACCCTTACTCCTCCCCCTGCTAGTAAACCACCTCCCCCTTCTCTCGCTCCCCCTAACCCTTGCTAACCCTCTCGCTCACTCTCTCTCTCCCCTACCCCTCCACCTAACCCAAACCCCCACACTGATCTCTCTCTCCCAACCACATAAAACCCCCCTTCTCTCTCTCTCTCTCTCTCTCTCTCTCTCTCTCTCTCTCTGAGACAATTTCTAATTGTGATGGGGAGTTTGTGGCCATGACTAAGGCACACTCGTGTTGCCCCAATGGGTGAAGATGACAACATATGAAGAATGGGGAAAATAAGGTCCATAAAAATTAATTTATATTATTTTGAAAATAAGAAATTATATATGTAGAAACATAGAATTAACATAGAATAAAACTTCATATCTCTTCAAGACCTTTCTAATGAGCTAAAGAACTCCAAAAACCAATCTTTGGATAGAAAGTTATGGCCAAAATAATAGAGAAAATTTTATATAAAGAATAATGTGTGTGTGGTATTTTCTAGAATGTGTGTGCATTATAGAAACACACACATGTTTCTAAAATGAATGCACATTTCTATAACACATGAATTGTCTTCTCCATGTTTTCCATCCTGCACAGAGTTTTAGCAATGGCTGAACCTGTACAAAAAGGGACACACACACGATTTTACAATTTTAGTGCTCATGTGTTGCTATTGCATCAGAATTGGGTACCAACTTCGTGCGGGCACCCTCAACTATAAATTGACAATGAGGATGTTACTAGATACTATCCCTATTATTAGGGAAATCTGCATCACTTAAAATAATTTGGTGGTTGTCCATAAGGGGAAGACTTCCATGCTTTCCAGATGTGTCTAGGTCTTGGGCCATTAACCTATTTACTTACATCCAAGTAAGACAAATTTTAGCCAAGTAGAAATAGTTTTAGGTTTTCCTCTAAGACCAAAATTACTTATTGAAGCATTGCCAACATAATAATGAAAAAATGAGAGGATTGTAAAAATTTTATAGAACAAAAATAAATTTATATTTAAAATTTCAAAATAAAAATTTTCATTTTTTGTAATTAATAATCATTGTCAGTTTTTTAAAGATAGTATTCAACATCATTAATATTTTATATGATCCTCAAATTGGACATATTCCCCAAGGAAGCACATGATCACTAAATTCAAGGTAGGTTGTATTGACAAACTCAATCATGGGGATTTCAATGAACTTTTGTACCAAACTCCTATTGTTTATTCTACAATTTCTGAAAAGAAATTGGAACCCAATTTTGGCCTTGCAGTTTTACACCCACTTTATAATTATGATTCTAAAGGAGTTATTGATTATGGTGAAGGTTTTGTGGGGTGAGCCCAAGATTTGACCAAATTATCAGGTGTTTTGGACCCCTTATATAGGCTTACAAAGTCTCTAGTATGGGTGTGAAAATGGTTGAAATCTAAATGGATCTTCCGAAGAAACATTGGAAGGTTGTGAAATGTAGATGTGGGGAGGTGAAGATGATAGTTGGTGAAGAACTAAGTGTAGAGAATATCTTGGAGTATGTTGGTAAGGTTCTTCTAGACCATTTTTTGAGGTTTAGATTGTGGAAAATTCATTGAGGGTTTGTATTAAGAGTATTTGGAACATATTATTGGTTACAGTCCTTCTTTTTACATCTTATCTGAGGGCTAACTGGGTTTTAAGTTTCACTCATAAGAGAATGCTATGAGTATTATTAATAACAAATGGTTTTTGGGGTCCTGCTTATTATCCTTAAAACTTTGTCATCCTTTCTTTGGTTCTAGAAGGGAGGTTTCTCTTAGGGTTCTAGTTTGGGGGAAAAAGCCTATCCTCCTAGTTGAGCTATGACACAACAAATTTATTACAAATTTCGGAAATTTTAATTGAAAAAACATATTTTTGGATCCCTCTTACAAGTATAGTCCTATGAATACAACAACAAGGGTTGTAGTTAATGTGTACTTTTCAAAATATCTAGTGGAATGTTTGAAAATTGAGGTTGGTCATTTAGTCATAAAACAATAGCTGAATTATTGCAACATTCATTTTTGATGCATTTGATATCATACTGTCAAACATGCTAAGGATTATCTTATATCTTTAAAAAAAAATATGGAGGTGGAAGCCTGATGGTTCATTTCATATAGTGGGTTTGTATGCTAAGCCAATGATAGTTCAATAAGTGGGAATCACTTCTTTAGTTGAAAAGGAATTGGGTGTGATTATGGCCATGCAAACTCCTTGATCACCTTCTCTGAATCTCTCCCCAACACAACTACATTACAATGTACAAAATATGATTTCTCCTCGATATATGAATTCATTGAAGACACTAATAAGTAGGTGGTTGGGGGTGTTCTAAAGTCAAAATCATTGAGGAATACTCCTATCTTGAAAGAGTCCTTAGTGTTTGGATCAATGGAGATATTTATGTCCTTAGTTAGGATATGCAGAAACATGGTTTGATTGAGAAGATATCCACTCAACAACTTCATGATACATTATCCTTTTCTCTGAATACATTATTACCTTCTATGGATAAGGGAGACATAATAATGGGTTCCATTTTGATGATTAGATTTGATGAGTTCCTAGTTGAGGCCTAGGCTATCATTCAACTGGATAGATTGACCGGGGAGACACATAATAATGCTAAGAATTCTTTGTTATATATTGCCTCTCCTTTAGAATTATTTTAGGTAATTATCCCGTGGAAACATTGGATGGTTTGAGGTTGAAGGGAAACCATTTTAGTAATGGGTTCAACTATTTACAAAAGGAAATTGTTTTATATGTTGATGAGGATGAATTAGATGTTTCCTAATCACTTTCCTATACTCCATTAGAAGGCATTACACCTCGAGTTCTTTTGAGGGGGACTCAATGATGTCAGGTCATTCCTCCAAATATTATGAAGTGGTAAGGAGTATCCCTTATTAGCTAATATCAAAGGGGCATATAAAATATTCAAGGGTAGTTCAATCTATGGTGGCCTAGGTATGCATCCTCAAAGGAAAACTTGTCAACAATTACCTTGTTACAGTTCATGTATATGACATGCTTAGTCAAAGGAAGTGGCATATATTATATATGGTAAACACTTGACAATATGTATGGCACTTAGAAAACAAAATCCCTATACCAGGGATTTAAAATGAAAATCCTCTCCTTTATTGCCTATTTATGTCACGTCTCCTCTACGTGATTTTTTTTTTTTGAATACATACTCCAATCACTTAAAAATGCGGAAACCGCTAACTCTAGTTGTCGCTACAGATGGCATAACTCTTCAGTAAAAGTTACCATCCAAGGACAACTCAAAATTCAACAATCATTTATGTGCTACATCCTAAGCATTTACGACCATAAAAGTGGTAGGAAATAAAAGGCATTATTAACTATATTAATATGAATTAATATGTCATTACACACTGACTATCTTTTCATAGTGTTAAATGAATATCATTTTAACCTAACATAGTTATATGTTCCCAACATATAACCTATGCAGTTGTATTAATTAAGCCTAAGCGGTACTTGCAACAATACTAGGCTACAGTCATAATAGAATTGGCCATTCTTAATGTATCTAAGTCTGTGCAAATATGATCTAGTACACAACTATTGGGCCCAGGTTGGGACAAAGTTTTGGTAACACCTTTTTGATAAGCAGGGAAAGCTGAGCTTGGCGTAGCTCAGAAATATAATTTTGTCTAAGTATTGAGGGTGCTGCGGAGCTGTGCGCAGCATCCAAGTTTTGATCAGGCTGCGAAGTTGTGCACAGCATCCGAATTTTGGAAGCACCGTGAAGACCAGTGCTATGAGGAGGCAGTGTTGCGAAGCAGTCAGGACACGTGGAGCCAGCAAAGCGGAGTACTGGACAAGAATCAGGTGCAGGTATCAGATGGACCAGTAATGGTCTAATTTTGGAAAGATTCTCCAGGAGTGTAGAGCGGCAGGCACGAGCAAATCAGGCAGGCGGCCAATGCACGAGTTTGTTAAGGAAAGTGACAGCTTGGCACGCTTGGTGGGAGAAACTGTTAGAGATGAATGTTTTAGAGAAAGAGACTTGTTGGCATGCATGCAACAGGAAGGCCAATAGCAACAGATTGAAGACATGGAGAACTGCCATGATGAAGTAGACGCTACCAGATGCCAGCAAACCGGTTTAGGGAAACCGGAACAATTTTGTAAACCCTAAGGGATTAGGGTTTAGGTCTTCGGCTTTGTAAAGACATGACCTTAGAGGCATGATCTATTTAAGAAGGCAATTTTGTATGGGATGGGGTTATGGTTTTGGGGTTACAGTGAGTTGGGTTATGACTTTTTGTATTGTAAAATCTATCTGAGCTAAGAATATTGTAAAGGCTCTGCAGCTGTGTGTGCAGAGGCCTACTTGAGAGGAAGGAGAGTCTGTAGCTGAGTACGCAGACTAAGAATGGTTGTCCCCATCCCTTTTAAAAGAAATATATTACCAACCGTTCTTGTGGACGTAGCTTCCCACCCGGGGGAGTGAACCATGTTAAATCTCGTGTTATGTGATTGTGCTTATGAATGAATGACTACTTGTGTTTTCTGTCAATGAATGTTTAGATGTTTCCTTGCATACTGTTATGAGAGAGCTTTTATATGCATTTGCCATTAGAGAAGTATGGAAATGATATGTCAAGTTTTGCACGAATAGTTGAATGGTGAACATTTAGTCTTGTGTATGAGGGCAGTGAATCATTCATTTAGTTAAGTACTTTCTTACACACAGTAAAGGAATGTATAACAGTGGAATAGATCAACCGGGTATGTTCAAATCATGACATCCTGAGTTAATGAATGAATGCTAGAAGGATAGATAGTTAAGTTTCTAAATGAATGGATGTGTGATATTCATTTCAGTACCTTAAGCACTTTCAAGATAACCCAAGTATAGAATAAAGTTGGATTGTTCGTAGCTTCCGTAGAAGTCCCGCAGTAGAAGAACATAGTGGTGTGGACAACAGCGTTGCTCATTGCTGCGCAGTCTCACCTTGCCGCACATACCCTCTATTGTGTTGTGCCGTATGTCCATCCAAGCAGCTCATCCCTTACTGTGGAAATCTGATTCCGCAGTACCCCATAGATACACCTCGGGTGAGACCTCAACCTACTCGCAAGTTGTTGCTAAAAGGGCCGGTGCGGAGGGGTTTTGTTGTTCAAAGGGAAACCGCGAAGAACCTGGGTCTTATAGAAAAACTCTGGGTCAGTTATAGCCAACAAATGGTTATGTTGCCGCACTAGAATCTGTGATGAGTTGCAATCGTGATGTGTGACAAAGAATACTAGTTCCCTGAAGGCGCTGACAACTGGCATCCTGAAAAGACAGAAATCCAAGCTTGGTGGGATAAGACTATAAGAGACTTTAAAAGGCAAGAGAATAGACATCCGCGTCTAAGTGACACACAGTGGTCGGATAGATATCTGTTCAATGATATTCATGAGATTTTCTGGGCATCATTTCCCAACGAGCTGCATTCGTGGATCTCGCGGCTCGCAGAGAAGAAAACCTGTTTTCAAGGAGGAGTTCCTACAGAGTGGACTCCTGATCTCATAGCACGGCTCAAAGAAATAGACATCCCATTGGCACGTGTAGTTGATTTTTGGGTTGATCATATGCTAGAAGGCTTCGTAATAGAATTTGCTGTAGACACACTCAAATCCTACAACCAAGCAAAAGCATACTTTTTTGGAGGATTCCAAGGCAAGTTCCTGAACAATCTCAGTCTCTACATTAAGATGCTGTTAGCCGAGAAAGGTGTTTTAAGAATGCAGTAATATTCTTAAGTTTGTCATGGTAAACAGTATATTTAGTGATTTTGACGAAGAAACACATAATCTTAGAAGTGGTAAGAGATATAAATTTAATAAGAATCTTGGAGGCCCTCGACTACATATTGATACTGAGATCCCATGTAACATTGACAACGAAGCCGTACCACCATTTACTCATGAGAACCCACCGGCTGCAGAGACCGCACCACCATTATCTCAAAACCCACCCGCTACGCAGCCCAGCCCACAGAAAACTCAGCCCAGTACATCTCTCCCGATAATCCCATTTGTTTTCATTGCACAGAGCCCTTTACAACAACCACGCAGTAATTCAGGCGCTCCACCACCTAGTAGCACAATGGCAAACACAGATATGAAGCTATCGATATTCAAAGGAACTGGCCTAGAAGACCCTGACCAACATTGGTTTCTTTGTGAAGCCGTATGGAGTGTAAGACAAATCCTGGATGATGCAGTGAAGAGAGCACAACTCATCACCACTTTCAGAGACAGAGCTTTACATTGGTTCATGAAATACTCTACCACACAATCGAGAACCCTCGCAGAAATTAAAGCTGCACTCATGGATGAGTTTAAGAAACCTAAATCTGAATCTCAGTGTATAACTGAGTTGAAAGAAATAAAGCAGAAACCGACTGAAATGGTTTGGGAGTTTGATGAGAAGTTAAAGACCCTATTAGACCAAGTGAGCTTTGCTATAGCTCTAGAACAACACAAGGAATGGTTCATTGTTGCGTTGTTGCACCATAATTGATTACCATTGATGCAGCAGAAGGTCACGTCCCGGGCAGAGGCCTTGGAGATCGCAATGAAGCTAGAGGCTTCGCCGATTGGTGAGACTAGTTCTGGGATGTCTCAGATCCAGAACCAGCTGACCACCTTGACATTAGAGCTACAAAGCATGAATATTGGCAAAGAACAAAGGTATGAACCTAGACATGAGGTTTGGTGTACAGGTTGTAAAGGAGAATCCCATGACCGGGAGCATTGCCCGTTATTCCACAACTATCTTAATAGTGGTGTGCCCAACCCATTGAATCAGAATCAAGCCCCATGGTGTGAAATCTGTAGAACCACAGGACACAGACCTGAAGACTGCTACCTTATACAGAAATATGTGAAAACACCTAAAAATTTATACTGCAATTTCTGTAAATCAGTTGGACATGATGAATCCAACTGTTGGGTCACGGATTTGTCCATATTTTCATCACCTTTCGACATATATTTCATCCCGCTTCTTCCTATTATCACCCATTTATCATTCCATTTTCCATCCATTTGCTGTAACTGCTCGAGAAATGCCATATTAATCTTATTGATGCTTTAGTGGTTAATCATGATTATTTTCCTTTATTTTTGATGAATTGAAGACTCTTATGCATAATTTTACTGATGATGGTTTATGGAGTGATTGTTCATATTAGCAGCTATATCAGCCTTGGTTCAAGCCTCCAAAGTTGGCATGCTAGCACACGTACACATGGAGATTCAAAACATGTTTTCATTCCTAGGATTGATTATGTCCATTTGTGACTTCAATTTGTGCTCAAGTCCAACTTGCTAGCCTCCAGCTCATACTCAAACAGTTCCAACCAGAAATGCGTGTCAGATAAGAACACAGTGATTCACATCTCGATTTGCGGGGAGCTGGAGATGGATCTCAAAAATTTGGGATATGGGTTTTGTGCGAAACGGCCTCATTTACCTGAATCGCTAGGAAATCACCAAAAAGAGCTACGGTTTGAGCTATATAGCTGGTTCTCTAAGCATGTAATTCCCATATTTTTTGTTGTGGCGGGTTTCAAAGTTATTAGCAGTTACGGCCGTGCTCTAGCTGTTACAAATCACAAGTGGGGTTCGGTTTCTCATTCTCTTGGGAGAATTTTATGTATAAATATGCAATCCTTCTCATGTATTAGGGGAAGAAGAGAGAAAGCAATGTTATGCTATAGGATTTGATCCAGAACTTTGCTGTAATGATTCCATTCTGATAATACATGCTGGCAATTTCATGATCTAGAGTAGTAGAATTTTATTGTGGGGTTCCAGCTCTGCTCAGTGGAGGAAGGGCCCTCTTCCCTGAGCAGATGCTAGTAGTGTTGATTGCTATTGTGTAGATTTGTCTCTTATTTAGTTCATGCTTTTATTCATTAGATTTAGTTCATGCTTTCATTTCACTAGATTTATCATAGATGTTCTCTTGTTAATTCATTTTGATAGATCGTTGGCCAACATAGTACTTCTTTTAGATTCATGCAATTAGATTTTGATTCATAAGAGTTTATTTTGTTCTAGGTTAGATTTACAGTTTGGTTTTATGAATTAGATTAGGGTGTGATTTACTTTCAAGAAGGTGTGATCTAGTTTACATAGAGTTTTGATTTCATACCAATAGATAAACAGTGTCAGGTAGAAATTGTGCTTGCATAGATTTTGCACGATAGCTTTGAAATAAAAGACTTCCTCGGGTTGATAATTTATGTTTGGGAGTTTCAACTATTTAATTAATTAGACAATTAATCCAACCAACACCAACTGCCGTGCATATGAACTAATGAATGAGAGGAAACGAGATATGGACTCAATGAGAGGCGCTAGATTGTACCGCGTATAAGAAGATAAGCAGCCGAAACAAGAGAATGCACAATATGACCAAGGAGGATACAGAGGTCGTGGTGGTGGATACTGCGGCAGAGGAAGAAATGCTGGCTCGGCGCAGCGAAGAGGCCGCGGCTAGGTCATTTGCTATAATTGTGGCCAGACAGGTCACGCATATAGAGATTGTGTTAACCCATGCACTACATGCAATTATTGTAAATCATTTGAGCATGTTATTGAAGATTGCCCAATACTACAGGTGGAAATGCAGAAAAGAAGGCGGACGGATGCACCAAACACAAACATCCAATGGATTGCAGTAGAGAAAAGACAAGCAGACCTGAGCATCAATGTGGTCACGTGCAGTGGTGCTTAGACAAGCCATGATAGGGGAGCAAAAGATTCCACATTAGGGGAGGCTCACACAAATCAGATCTCTCTTGAGACAAAATGGATAAGGAAAGCTCTGGGAAAAATACCTGCTCTTGACTTATAGAAGAATAAAGAAGTCTTTATCGATGCGCGGGATAGCTTCAGAGAGCCTGCAACAGAAACACAGAGGATCCCGTTGCGTAGTCAAGCGCCTCATGTTGAACATATGCCAGCGGCCTATGACAAAATAAGCACTGCGACGAATGTCAGCACCTTCATTGTGCAGTTCCTGTGAAGCTGCATGAAGCTACTTAAAAGTGAAAATGCCATAGTAGAGCTTCTGAAGCTCATAAACCAGTATGAACCATAGACTGAAACAGAGACTTCTGACAGCGCAGTACATCACATAAAGAAGCATAAAAGAACATGTCGAGAAATGAGACTTACCACGTAGATAGGATATTTTGAAATGGATGAAGTCATTCTTGATCTGGGCTCTGAAGTAAATGTCTTAACTAAGCAGACATGGCAGCAGATGGGTCGACCAAAGTTGTCATGGTCAGCTATCTAGTTGAGAATGGCTAACCAAGAGAAAGTCATACCTTTTGGCTGGTTAGCTGATGTGATAGTTGACATCGATGGAGTCCAAATTCATACAGACTTTGAAGTTATCGAGATTGTGGATGATAGTCAGCCTTTTCCTGCATTGCTAGGAATTGACTGGGCTATGGATAACTTGGCTATTATCGACTTAAAATCAAAGAAGATGATATTTGAAGGGAAGCATCTTAGGGTCATAACACCATTGGATCCTACAGATGGTGACAGATACAGTGAGTCGATTCAGGAGGAATCCAAGGCTCAAGACTTGGACAAACTATACTAGCTCACAGCAAACCAGGAAGATTACATTAATCCTACCGCAGATGACACACTCAGCTGGATATGTGACAGCTCCTGTGTCTCCGATTCGGAGGCAGGATTGAAAAATTGGCAAAGCCGGATGCATGAAGTATCAACAAGAATGTGCGCGCAGGTTACGAAATCACTGCACTGGATCAGGAAGGAGGTAAGTCCTATTCCCACATATCATGGTTCTGCTAATGTTTATACTTTCATCCAAGAATACACTACAGCTATTGCAGATGAGCACATATTAGCAGCATTGGATATGGCACTCTGTAACACACCCGCTAGATGGTGGAATGCGCACAAGCAGACATTGACCACTTGGGATCAATGTAGAAGTAAGATGCAGATTCGGTTTGATGAAAAGGTTACCTTACCCTTTGAAAAGTTCAATGGACAGACAGATCCTAGTCAACACATTGAAGTCTGTTCACAGGGATGGGTAGAAAGGCCACACACAGAATGGGTGCATCTATTTGTACATACGCTGTAGGATGATATTCCATAGAAATGGTACCTATACTTGGAGTTGCGTAGAGAAACTACAGATTAGGAGATGTTGACTACAACTTCCATAAGGACTTCAGCTTTGAGGATGAGAACCGCTGATCAATGAGGCATTGCAAATAATTAAGGAACGCATATTCAGGGAAGACTCTCCTCACAGAAATATGACATTGGAGGAATTCTTCGGGGCAGGTACCTTCCCTGCGAACCTACAGTCGGAATGGAAGGATCATGAAGAACATCTTATCGAGTGTTACAACCTAGCTGAAGACATTGATGATAGAAATGAAGATGATGACGATGATCCGTGCAACATAAACATACCAGAGTCGGAGGGTGTGCGCGATGTAGAAGGAATTGCATTAGAAATCCTAGACATGAGTGGACCAATCAAGACATAGAAGGTGAATATTGGCACAAAAGAAGAATCAAAGTTCACAGCAATAGGAGATTATTGGGATGATCAAACTGTTGCAGAGATCGCAGACACCTTACATGAGTATAAGGAGTTGTTCCCGACAAAATTCACAGAAATGAAAGGAATTCTTGGAGACCTAGGAGTCATGAAAATACCTTTGAAGCCAGGTGCAAATCCTGTAAAGCAGAGACCGTATAGACTAAACCCGCGCTACAAAGAAAGAGTATGTGCAGAGCTGGATAAGATACTTGAAGCAAGAATCATTGAACCTGTTGAGGAATCAGAATGGATTAGTCCCATGGTAGTTCAAGATAAGAAAGTGAAGGGTGAGATCAGGATTTGTGTTGATCTCAAAAAATTGAATGATGCTTCCATGCACGACCCATTCCCTACTCCTTTCACAGATGAAGTGCTTGATAATGTTGGAGGGAATGAGGCCTATACTTTTACTGATGGTTTTTCGGGGTATCATCAGATCAGGATTGATCCCGTAGATAGGCATAAGACGACTTTTGCTACAGAATGGGGGTCGTTCCAGTACACAGTAATGCCTTTTGGCCTGAAGAACGCACCTGCCATATTCTCCAGAGTGGTCATTGCAGCATTCAAAGAGTTTATGCATAAGTTTCTGGAAGCCTACTTTGATGATTGGACTATCTTTGGCCTATTGAAGAACCATTGTGTGAACCTCAAAGTGATGCTTGAGAAGTGTCGACAACATCAGATCTCTTTGAATCTGAAGAAGTGTATTTTTTGTGTTCCTTATGGCATTCTACTTGGGAACATTGTTTGTAAGCAAGGACTAATGGTGGACCCTGCGAAGATTGCCATTATTGTGAACTTTCCAACACCAACCTCAGTCAAGATGTTGCGCTCTACCTTAGGCCATACTGGATACTACAAGAAATTTATAAAGGGTTACACGCAGATAACCGCAGCAATGGAAAAGCTGCTAAAGAAAGATGCACCGTTCATTTGGAACACGGAATGCGAACAAGGTTTTGATACACTAAAAGAAAAGATGGTGACTGCGCCAATTCTAGTCTTTCTAGACTGGACAAAGCCATTTCATGTCCATGTTGATGCATCATGCATTGCATCGGGAATTGTATTAGCTCAACCGGGGGAAGGAGGTATTGACCACCCCATTGCATTCTCGAGCAGGAAGCTCTCAACAACAGAGAAGAACTATACTACTACCGAGAGAGAAGGCCTTGCAATGGTATATGCCCTACATAAATTCAGGCATTACTTGCTTGGCGTGCACTTCCTTATGTTCACTGACCATTCTAAATTGAAATACTAGGTCAATAAGCCAGTGTTAGGGGGCGCATATGCAAATGGCTGTTGCTATTTCAGGAGTATGATTTTGAGATTGTTGTTAAGCCCGGCAGGCTGAACTTGGGACTTGACCACCTCTCTAGGATTGAGTCAGGAGAAGAGCCGACGAACATTGAAGATAGTCTGCCTGATGCATAGCTATTTGCTATACAGGTTGCCGATGATTATTATAAGGATATCATTAATTTTTTGACAACAGGGCTGGCACTGCAGGAATTATTTGTCCAGTAGAAAAAGCAGCTAGTGGTGCGCGCCGCAGACTTCACTATAATTGCAGGTCAATTATACAAACTCGGGCCAGATGAAGTCCTGCGCAGATGCGTACTAGATCATGAGAAACCATTTATTCTAGCAGACGCGCATTCAGGGGTCGCGGGAGGTCACTATGCGGGAAGGGCCACTGCGCAGAAGATATTGTGCGTAGGGCTATGGTGGCCCATGATCCACAAAGATTCCAAAGAATACTGCAGGAACTATGATGTCTATCAGAGGACAAGAAAACCTTTGCGAAGAGATGAGATGCCGTTAAATCCATAGTTGACCTTGCAGGCATTTGAGAAATGGGCAATTGATTTTGTGGGTCCTATAAACCCACCAGGAAAAAGAACTAGTGCAAGGTATATTATTACTGCTACTGATTACCTCACTAGATAGGCCGAAACAAAACCAGTCAAGGACTACAGTGCCAGTACTGCTGCGTAGTTCATCTTTGAAGAAATATTGTCAAGATTTGGCTGTCCGAAGATTCTGATGAGTGACCAAGGTACTCACTTTTTGAACAAGACCATTGAGGCACTTACAGAGGAATTCCACATTCGTCATCAACGCAGTACTCCATATCATCCACAGGTGAATGGAACTGTTGAGGCTTTCAATAAGATATTGGAGAACGCACTCACTAATGTTTGCAATGTAAATAGAGATGATTGGGATCTGTACGTTTCTTCTGTGTTATGAGCATACAGGACTACATGCAAGAAATTGACAGGACATACACCTTTCTAGTTGGCTTATGGGCAGGAAGCTATAATGCCAATGGAATATATTGTTCCTAGTTTAAGGATCATTGCGTTCACAGGGATGGCAGACCGTGTAGTATTAGAAGAAAGGTTGCTACACCTTTTTGGGTTGGAGGAAGATTGCTTCATTGCCAGCTTCCACCAGCAAGCTCAGAAAGACCACGAGAAATCTTGGCATGATCGCCATATAAAGAACAAGTGCTTTCAGGTCGGTAACCTAGTCCTCCTGTATGATAGCAAGTTCATGAAGTTTCCTGGTAAATTTAAAATGCATTGGCTTGGCCCATATACTGTGATACATGTTACTAACACTGGTGCAGTCCAATTAGCCAATTTAGTTGGTGATACTCTACCAACTTTGATAAATGGAAGCAAGCTAAAGCTGTATCATGATAGCCTTGCTTCGCAAAATCCTGAATGATAAGCAGAGGAAGAGATGTCCAGGTGTCAGGTACAGTTGAAATTGGACACTGGAAAGGTAAAGGAGTCTATACATGTATGATAAGTAGAATAATGTGTGTACCGCATAGCACTGCTGAAGCTGCACGGAAGGAAAAAAAAAAAAAAGTAAGAAAAGGAAAAGGAAACCGCTCAGTTGAAAATTTTTGACACTGTGCAGGATCTCAAATGGCTTGCTGCGTAGCTCAGCACAACACTCAGAAAAATAGCCGTTACACTACCGTTGAAAAAAAAAAAGCCGTTAGATGACCGTTATAGCAACCGCTTCAGCATTTAAAGGAAAGATAGCTGTTCTGGACACATTGACGATGGAAGGGACCGAAGGATTCGTTCAAATTGGCCAATGAACATCTCATTAAATGATCATCTAGCAGTTGGAAGGCGCGGGGAGGAATCAGCTGTGCCTATAAATAACACCGCATAAGGACTCGTGGGTGTTACCAGACACTTAGAATTTTTCATGCCTCCATTCCTGTGTTAGCAATCCTTAGTCATATCTCAGAAATAGTTACATACTCTCGACAGTGAATGTCCAAATCACTAGATAGAGAATAAGAGCTTACACTTCAAGAAGCAATCTGAGTCTTTCAGCACAGGGGAATTGCAAAGTTAATGAAAACCCATGCCAAGAAGGTTGTAACAGAACAAGGCCAAGGATCCCATAGATCACCTCGCCATACTCCAATCATGCAGGACAAAGGGAAAGATAAAGGGAAAGACGTAACTACATGACGAAGCAAGATCCTAAAGATAGGCTAGATGGCACAAAAATCACCGATATTTCAGAAAGAACCATTGAAGCTGACACCAAAATGTATATCACCACAGGCATTGGATTCCCCAATCTTTAAACTGGTCAAGAACGCTAAATATGAAATCCGATTGTCGTTGATCTCAAAACATGTAGAGGTTTCCAAGAACCTGCTTGAAAAGATTCCAGACTGCAAGTGGGAATATTTTGACCTCCTAGGCGTGCAAAAGGAAGAGCCCCACGCGCCTAAGTACCCACAGTTCCAGCCTAACTAGTGCATGTGCTGGAAGAAAGATGCTAAGGGAACATTTAACTTGGTTGTCGAAAGCTAGCTGACATCGGTAGTTCAGTCAAGATTGTTGAACCTCCTCAGATTGCCACATTTTGATCGCTCACCAGAAGTTAATGCTGTGGTTTGCATGCCGATGGCACAAATCCACCAGGGATACCTGTGGCTAGACAAAAATATTGATGTCAATATTTCCTTGATCCACCGCATAACAGGTCTCAGCAAGTGCGGCAAGGATCCCAAGCAGTTCTTCCAAGGGAAGAGTAAGGAAAAAGAACCTGTTGAGAAGATGAAGAAAATCCATGCATTGGTGAAAGGGAAAAGAGGTTTCCCCATAGAAGAAATTGAAGATAGAACGACAAAATTTGTCACACAGCTGCTTGCAGGAAAACTCCTAAGAACGGCTAGGCCTACAGAGGTGCCTGCGGGTGCAGTATTACTTGGTGCCGTAGCGGCTGAAGGCACCGAGTTCAATTGGTGTTAATATCTTCTGAATGAGTTCTTGGATGAGCTCAATGATACCCAGGAAAATGGTGGACAGTTCCACTTCACATGGTTGATCATCCTCATCGCCTTTTCCAGATGGAAGGAGCCAAGGGAGTATGTGGGTGTCAATATAGAAACCAATGATCCCAGAGGATTCTGGTATGCCAACCTCTGGGCAAATATCAACGCAGAGCGACAACATGTGACAGCTGGGGTTTTGTATCAATATTACACTCAGCTGCGCAATGCGATTATCCATACACCCCGCATCACAAAGCAGATAATGCCGAAGTACATTCACGTTCTTGATTTTAGCGCAGACATGCGATGTATCTTCATTTCACCCAAGGCGAGAATGAAGAAGCCAGAATGGTACCCAGGTAGCTACCATATGTATGAGGAGGACATTGATGCCCTCATGAAGGACTGGCCCGCTGACTTCCCGACTTCCGTGTGGAAGTCATGGATGTTGAGACAGACTCTAATGAAGACGAGCCAATCCTGTTGTCATGCCCGATTGTTGAAGAAATAGGAAAGCGAAAAGAACCTGAGACCTCGCAGAAGCCGAAGGCGCAGAAGAAGATGAAGGCCACAAAGACTCAAGCTGAGACAGTACTAAACGAAGATGACTTTGACATGATAGCAGAAAGGGTCCCAAAATAGATGCAGGAGCTCATGATTGACAAAGACAAAAAGGATCAGGTCATCCAAGATGACTTGCAAAAGACTAGGCTTGCACTGCAAGGCCTTATGAAGAAAATGGATGAGGTCCAAAAGAGCATAACCTTGCCACGTGAAGCAAGAGCTGAAGGGAGGTCGGCAGGAACCTCGCAGCAAATGCCGCTGTAGCTAACCATAACGCTGTCATCAAAGACTAGGACTGTCCATGTGGACCCATTGGCTATTGCATTACCAATGGCCGAACAAATCGTTTTGGACACAAAGGGTGTCAAGCGGGTAGAGCTGGCCAAAATCCCCTTACTAGGCTTGCACTTCATCCACACGTAGATCATCGAGGAGATGCATGAAAAAATAGTAGAGTCGATGAAGTCACAAGCGGAGCTCACCGCAGCAAACAGGCAGCTCGAGTTGCGTGCAGAAATGTAGCTACGAAATGAACAAGACAGCCAAAAAAACTTGGAGACTACCATATCTAATGTTTCCATGGATATTGAAGGTATAGAACTACAGGATGATCCTGCAGACACAGTTCTGAGTATCGAAGATAAGGTGAGATCCTTGAAGTTGGAGATGCAGGATAAAGAGATTTTTTATGAGGCCGATATTGCAAGCCGTGAGTGCTACCGCGCAGAACATAACGAGTGGCATGGATCAGTGTCAGGATCTCTTGGAAAAATTTTCAAAGGAATTCACTGCCCTTGAAGAGGATCAGGGGCTACTGCAGGTAAAGACTGCAGCAAAAGAAAAGTAGGCCGCGCTAGAGAAGTTGGACTCAGAGCTTAAGGCTCTGCCACCCCGGGAGAGGTTGTCCAGGTATAAGGAAGTATCAGGCTTGAAGAAGCAAGTCCAGGCATTAAGAGAGAAAGAGACTGAGATGGATAATCAGTCACAGCAACTCCTGGAGGATGCTACAGTAGTGTCGCAGTAGATAGAAGACAAGTTGAAGGAACTGCACGACAACCAGGAGCAAGTACAAGGACAGATTGGAGAAGAGATAAATCTAGAACTGCTTGAGATAGTACAACAAATTGAGCAAGATACCAGAGAAGTAGTGGAGTAGTTGTTCGGTATAACGAGTTCGCGGCCAAGTTAGTTCCACCGGTCGCGGAGAAAAGTGAGACGACTAAAGCAGCAAGTGGCTCGGGGACGAGCCACATGTAAGTGTTAGGGGCATGTTGGGCCCAGGTTGGGACAAAGTTTTGGTAACACCTTTTTGATAACTAGGGAAAGATGAGCCCGACGCAGCTCAGAAACATAATTTTGTCTAAGTATTGAGGGTGCTACAGAGCTGTGCGCAGCATCCAAGTTTTGATTAGGCTGCGAAGCTGTGCGCAACATCTGAATTTTGGAAGCACCGCGAAGACCAGTGCTGCGAGGAGGCAGTGCTGCGAAACAGTCAGGACACGTGGAGCTAGCAAAGCAGATTGCTGGACAAGAATCAGGTGCAGGTATCGGATGGACTAGTAATGGTCTAATTTTAGAAAGATGCTCCAGGAGTGTCGAGCGGCGGGCACGAGCAAATAAGGCAGGCAGCCAATGCACAAGTTTGTTGAGGAAAGCGATGGCTTGGCACGCTTGGTGGGCGAAACTGTTAGAGATGAACGATTTATAGAAAGCAACCTATTGGAACGTGTGCGACAGGAAGGCCGATAGCGACATATTGAAGACGTGGAGAACCGCTAAGATGAAGCAGATGCTACCAAATGCCAGCAAGCCGGTTTAGGGAAACCGGTGCAGTTTTGTAAACCCTAAGGGATTTGGGTTTAGGTCTTCGGCTTTGTAAAGACATGACCTTAGAGGCATGATCTATTTAAGAAGGAAATTTTGTATGGGATGGGGTTACGGTTTTGGGGTTACAGTGAGTTGGGTTATGACTTTTTGTATTGTAAAATATATCTGAGCTAAGAAGATTGTAAAGGCTCTGCAGCTGTGTGTGCAAAGGCCTACTTGAGAGGAAGGAGAGTCTGCAGCTAAGTGCGCAGACTAACAATGGTTGTCACCATCCCTTTTAAAAGAAATATATTACCAACCGTTCTTGTGGACGTAGCTTCCCACCCGGGGGAGTGAACCACGTTCAATCTTGTGTTATGTGATTGTGCTTATGAATGAATGACTACTTGTGTTTTCTATCAATGAATGTTTAGATGTTTCCTTGCATACTGTTATGATAGAGCTTTTATATGCATTTTCCATTAGAGAAGTATGGAAATGATATGTTAAGTTTCGCATGAATAGTTGAATGGTGAACATTTAGTCTTCTGTATGAGGGCAGTGAATCAGTCAATTAGTTAAGTACTTTCTTACACACAGTAAAGGAATGTATAATAGTGGATTAGATCAATCGGCTATGTTCAAATCATGACATCCTGAGTTAATGAATGAATGCTAGAAGGATTGATAGTTAAGCGTCTGAATGAATAGATGTGTGATATTCATTTTAGTACCTTAAGCACTTTCAAGATAACCCAAGTATAGAATAAAGTTGGATTGTTCGCAGCTTTAGTAGAAGTCCCGCGGTAGAATAACATAGTGGTGCGGACCACAGCGTTTCTCATCGTTGCGCAGTCTCACCTCGTCGCACATACCCTCTGTTGTGCTACGCCATACGTCTGTCCAAGCAGCTCATCACTTACTATGAAAATCTGATTCTGCAGTACCCCATAGATACACCTCAGGTGAGACCTCAACCTACTTGCAGGTTGTTACCTAAAGGGTCGGTGCGAAGGGGTTTTGTTGGTCAAAGGGAAACCGCGAAGAACTTGGGTCTTATAGAAAACCTCTGGGTCAGTTATAGCCAACAACAACTATGGATAAAAACATATGATAGATGCAACATTAGACCTATCCTAATAATTACATGCATATATTAATTTCATCCATAAAATTGAACACATATAAACATATGGTTGTGGATTCTTACATAGCATTTATCCATTGTATTGCACATTTAAATAGAAGGGCGTAGGTTTATAAATAAAATCATAACATAAATATACAACTATATATATATATATATATATATCCTATTTCAAAAGTTGGACCATGGCTTAAAAGCCAATGTATTAAAATGAGAGAAACTATATAACATTATAGATAAAATTTAAAACTTAATTATTTAAATTCTAATAATATATATATATATATTATATAGATCTATATATATATATATATAGATATTATTATGTCCTAACCAAGGACTAAGGCTTAACAAGCCTATAATCAAATACATTCCAAAAACACGCCACAAGGGTATGAATCTGACCTAATGCGATGACGCTACCTAATGTCATCCCATGCCATTAATATCAACATAAAATGTTATCCAATGTCACTTCGTGAAGTTTCTTACCAACATGGTCTACGAAATAACCAAGGTAAGCATTAAAGGTTTGAAGCATCGACTTATGGTTTTAAAATAAATGATATACTTGCCATGCTAACATGGATAATACACGTCAACACCATGAATGCTTTACATGCTGACGATGCCTGTCTCAACGGGTGGCTTGGGTGGTGATGTGGTGTAGCCATGCAAGCTTGACCAACCTCTTCACATGTTTTGAACCTAGTTGGCTTTCCATTTGGAAAGTAACGATTTCCTTGGCTCATGTGGAAGGCTCGATACTGCACTGAGTTTTGGTCTACATGGACAGTGGTTGGCATAATAAATGATATTTCTGCCTAAAATCACTCAACAAAACGTGCTACCAGCTCGGTGACTTGTATTACGTGTCATGTCCCCATATTTTTCCATGGTCCATGGTGTAATTTTGGCCTAAGTCACCTAGGCAATAATTATTTAATTAATGAGCAAGTATGGAAACTACGTTATGGAAGATGCCTAAGGTTGTATTTGGGAATTAAATGGACAAGGAGAGCCCCCCATGCAGTTATTAACCCCATGACTAAGTCCAAGTGATTGACTAATTGGGAAATTAATTAATTGGGGAAATTTTGAGGCATTACACCATAACAATTAATTAATTACTGGATAATTAATTAATTGCTAAGTTAAATTATTTCTGAGTTGTATTATTTTCATTTAAATGTTTATTGTTAATAAATGTGCCAAGTGGTTGATGACTTGGCTAGGAAATTCGAATTGGTAAGTGAACCAAACTTGCCTAAGTGGTAAAGTCTCAGAAAAGCTAAGGAATCTAGTGGAGACAAGTGTTAAAATTCAAGATGCTAAGACAGAAAATAGCAGCATTACATTCCATTTCACAATAATAGCATATACAGGATCACTGAAGAAACAACAAGCACAGCATAAACACAAGAGACAGAGATTTATCCTGGGAAACCCTCATGGGGTAGAAAACCCAGCAAAGCTTCCTCAATATAGATGACCAGCAATATACAAAGATGAAACCCTGAGACATGATCTCCTCCTCCACAATAGCAGACCTCTCCTCCACAAGTACGTTATCCTCAAGTGAGTGAATGTGTATAATGAGGAACACACCTCCTCTATTTATACACTACTCTGATATGTATTTTACACAAGTACATGTAGGCTCGTATTTAACCATTAGGTTAAATACCCCATTATAACTGACTGGGCTGACCCCTCTAGGGTGGTCTAATAACCCTTTGACCCACATAACACATACAGGGCCGACCCCCACTAGGGAAGTCTAATAACCCAAGTTACCACATTCCGACGGAGGAATAAACATCTCCGGATATACAATAAGATCTTCACGGAGGAATGAATCATCTCCAGAATAATAAAGTACAAATATAATATTCTTTGAAGTTACAATATCTCAACACTCCCCCTTAACGAGAAGGATATTATAACAGCATCTGCACGAGCAAGGAGTCATCAACATCATACATGATACATCTATAAATCATTGGAAGCTTTCTCAACATCATCAGTAACTCAACCAGTTACTGGAATATCTTCAATACTGGAACATCAACATCTTCAGTACTGAGTCTTTATCTTCTGCAGCACTCAAACAGCTACAGCAACATCAATATCTGAATCCTCACGATTGTCAGCATCGCCATCACACGATCATCAGCATCGTCATCACATGATCAGCAGCATCGTCATCTCACGATCATCAGCATCGTCATCTCACGATCATCAGCATCGTCATCTCACGATCATCAGCATCGTCATATCATCTCGATCTACAGCATCTGGATCATCTCGATCTACAGCATCTGGATCATCACGATCTACAACATCTGGATCATCTCGATCTACAGCATCTGGATCATCTCGATCTATAACATCTGGATCATCTCGATCTACAGCATCTGGATCATCTCATCTACAGCATCTGGATCATCTCGATCTACAGCATCTGGATCATCTCGATCTACAGCATCTGGATCATCTCGATCTACACCATCTGGATCATCTCGATCTACAGCATCTGGATCATCACGATCTACAGCATCTGGATCATCTCGATCTACAACATCTGGATCATCTCGATCTAC
This sequence comes from Larix kaempferi, assembly GCA_027924585.1. NCBI lineage: Eukaryota > Viridiplantae > Streptophyta > Pinopsida > Pinales > Pinaceae > Larix > Larix kaempferi. Next base: position 21,645,272 of record BSBM01000057.1, on the reverse strand, counting down.
AGCATCTGGATCATCTCGATCTACAGCATCTGGATCATCTCGATCTACAACATAAGTATCCTCAACCATACAAGTACATTAATCAATACATGTATCATCAAAAGTATGTATTCTCACCAATACATCTATCATCAAAACATGTATTCTTACTAATACATATATCATCAAAAGCATGTATTCTCACTAATACACCTATCATCAAAAGCATGTATTCTCACTAATACATCTATCATCAAAAGCATGTATTCTCACTAATACATCTATCAATACAAGTATCCACACTGATACAAGTATACACAACAACATCATACCCTGCAACACACATGATCCAATTACGGGATGGTCAATCCCTCTCACTTTAGGACATAGGTCCAAGGATGATACAATCCTGATCCACTTATGGGATGATCAATCCCTCTCAATTTAAGACATCTCTCATGTCTATGGATGATGCAATCCAGATCAACTTACAGGATGATCAATCCTTATCCTTTTAAGACACCTCACCATGTCTAAGGATGATGCAATCCCGAATCAACTTACAGGATGATTAGTCCTTATCACTTTAAGACACCTTACCATGTCTAGGGACGATGCAATCCCAATCTACTTACAAGATGATTAGTCCTTATCACTTTAAGACACCTCACCATGTCTAGGGATGATGCAATCCCAATCTACTTACAGGATGATTAGTCCTTATCAGTTTAAGACACCTCACCATGTCTAGGGACGATGCAATCCCAATCTACTTACAGGATGATTAGTCCTTATCACTTTAAGACACCTCACCATGTCTAGGGATGATGCAATCCTGAATCAACTTACAGGATGATTAGTCCTTATCACTTTAAGACACCTTACCATGTCTAGGGACGATGCAATCCCAATCTACTTACAAGATGATTAGTCCTTATCACTTTAAGACACCTCAACATGTCTAGGGATGATGCAATCCCAATCTACTTACAAGATGATTAGTCCTTATCAGTTTAAGACACCTCACCATGTCTAGGGACGATGCAATCCCAATCTACTTACAGGATGATTAGTCCTTATCACTTTAAGACACCTCACCATGTCTAGGGATGATGCAATCCTAATCTACTTACAGGATGATTAGTCCTTATCACTTTAAGACACCTCACCATGTCTAGGGATGATGCAATCCCAATCTACTTACAGGATGATTAGTCCTTATCACTTTAAGACACCTCACCATGTCTAGGGACGATGCAATCCCAATCTACTTACAGGATGATTAGTCCTTATCACTTTAAGACACTTCACCATGTCTAGGGACGATGCAATCCCAATCTACTTACAGGAGGATTAGTCCTTATCACTTTAAGACACCTCACCATGTCTAGGGACGATGCAATCCCAATCTACTTACAGGATGATTAGTCCTTATCACTTTAAGACAAGTCTCATGTCTAGGGACGATGCAATCCCATCATGTACATTTTGAACCCAGTTCATGGACGATGCAGTCCTCACGTACATTTTGAACCCAGTTCATGGACGATGCAGTCCTCACGTACATTTTGAACCCAGTTCATGGACGATGCAGTCCTCACGTACATTTTGAACCCAGTTCATGGACGATGCAGTCCTCACGTACATTTTGAACCCAGTTCATGGACGATGCAGTCCTCACGTACATTTTGAACCCAGTTCATGGACGATGCAGTCCTCACGTACATTTTGAACCCAGTTCATGGACGATGCAGTCCTCACGTACATTTTGAACCCAGTTCATGGACGATGCAGTCCTCACGTACATTTTGAACCCAGTTCATGGACGATGCAGTCCTCACGTACATTTTGAACCCAGTTCATGGACGATGCAGTCCTCACGTACATTTTGAACTAGTGGTTCCGGGATGATGCAATCCCCATCACTTTATTCTCGAAGACCATACGTCTACGGATCAATTCAGGGACCAAGGTCCGGGGATGATACAATCCCCACTTCTCGGAGACCTTACGTCTACGGCTCTCTTTAGGACTGAAAGTCCAGGGATGATCCAATCCCCTCAACTGTCCACTAAGGACTTCATTCTCGGAGACCTCACGTCTACGGCTCTCTTTAGGACTGAAAGTCCAGGGATGATCCAATCCCTTCAACTGTCCACTAAGGACTTCATTCTCGGAGACCTCACGTCTACGGCTCTCTTTAGGACTGAAAGTCCAGGGATGATCCAATCCCCTTAACTGTCCACTAAGGACTTCATTCTCGGAGACCTTACGTCTACGGCTCTCTTTAGGACTGAAAGTCCAGGGATGATCCAATCCCCTTAACTGTCCACTAAGGACTTCATTCTCGGAGACCTTACGTCTACGGCTCTCTTTAGGACTGGTGTTCAAGGATGATACAATCCCCACATGTATTCTCATCAATATACTATTGATCCTGGGAACCCATACAGAACCTGATTCACACTTCTTCTTTAATTGCACCATTAAGAGAATGGTCTTATCTAGCCACTTGGAGCAAACATCTCATCATGATTCTCTTCCTCTTTCTAAGAGAATCTTCTAGCCACAAGCCTTCTATATTTTGTTTGATTTGTAAATCTTCTTGTTGAACATCCATCACTTGTTCGGTGTTCATTATTCTTCATGATCTTTCCTACAAAAAAAAATTAAGTACATGATTAGTAATCCTTCATAATCATGAAATCATGATAACCTATTATGCATACAGATATCATTTATATAGTTATGCAACTATCTTGACCAATACTTTGGCACAACACTTTCCCATATCCTGTATGCATACAGTGGCTATCTAGATGCCTTCCATCTCTACCAGAACATACTATCGAGAATGTGCACAGCTCTTAGCATGTCAGCAAAGAGGTTTCATTCTAGACAAGCAACAATGGAATGTTTGTCCAACTTACCAATCATATGCATATTAGTAGTATAATGTTCAATGCTCTATGAATGTTTGCACTCAGCATGATATGTTCTAGGAATACAAATATGCATACAAGAAATATCATTTACTATTTCAAATAACAACTCAAATACTTATCTTTTATGTTTGTGTGGTTGCCTCCCGCTTGATCTTCTATATGTCCTTTGAACTTCTATTCATTCTGTACCACTGTGCATGCTCAAGTGTGCACTAGTGTCATCCTCATGATCTCATACACAAACATTCATTCATTAGTATATTCTCAAAACATTCTAATTCTAAATAATCTTGAATATGTATAGTCATGATCATTAGTATTCAGGGTTTCAAGTAAGTCTTCTTTTACTCATGCATGTTCTTGTTTGATCATAGTACTCTTCTGGTTAATTAAATCATGCATAAACCCTTGATTACTAACTTTATGAATAAGCATAACCAATCATATCAAGTATACTTATATAAGGGATCCTAACACAAGGTAAGATTCATGGGAAACATACCTGGATTAGTATACCTACTTGGTTATGTACAACATACCTAAACAATCTCTTCAATGATTTAGAGATCCTGAGCTAGAACCTGCATGTCTCATAGGTTAAGCATAATATAACAAAGTCATACATACCTCGTAAGTAGAACAAAGATTATGGATGAGTCTTTGTCTTCATGTTTTCATGGTCATGGAACCTGATTTGTCTTTTGTGATGTACCTGTATCTTGTTAGCAGACAACATCAACCTCACACAACATCATAATGCATTAGTACAATCATAAGTGTCAACACCCTAACCAATGAATATCTTCTATCATGCATTCATAATTTTGTTAAGGTTATACGACAAATCTAAAATCAAAATTGTACTAACTGTAATAACCTGAAGACAAACATACCATAAACTTAATCATGGACAAATATCGAAACATACCTCAATGAGTCATACCTGTCGAGATCGCTTGTATTCTTCTTATGTAAGCCCTTATCCTCATCTCCCTCTGAGACAGGAACTTCTTCACTTATGCAGGTGACCAATCCATCTTCTTCTAGGATTAACCCAATCCACTTGATTTGCAAGAACTGGACCTTGATGAGCTGATCAAACTGGTATATTCGGAATTTGAAAACTGCAAAGTTTTACTCCTTAATTTTGCCTTTGAAACTTTCGGATTCACTGGACGTGACCCTGAACTGGGGTTTGATGAAGCCCACTCTTTTTCCCCATCAAAAGGTTTGATACAAAGCTCTAAGCTTCTATTTTTCCGAGGAGCTTCCAGCCGTGGTCACAGATTTCAAAAATTCCCATTTTTACAGAAGCCCTAATTTTCCACTTTTCTGATCAAAGTCCCGAACTAGGGTCTAATCAAGCCCGGCCTTCTGCCCAACCAAAAATTATGATATTGGTCTCTAAATTTCTATTTTGATGAGTAGCATCCAGCCGTGGTCTCCGATTACAAAAATTCCAACTTTCTTCAAAGCCCTAAATTCCGGAAGCCATGAATGAAGGTACCAAAAAATAATTCTGTTTTGACAGAAATATGTACCTGATTGTTTCTGGTGTAACTCCGAAATTTTTGATCCACAGGGTCTGAAAAAGTTTTCTGAGATAGCCTGACCTGTTAGCTTTCCATCCTGACAGGTCTGACCTCAATTGGATGTTCTGAGAGAGAGTTATGCCAAATGTCGCAACGTGACCTGTTTTGGGAAAATACAGGAGAGCGAACTTGTACGGCGTGCCACGTGTCACTGTTTGACCTTCGGCCTCTGAAAAAGTTTTCTGAGATATCTCGGCCTGCTATCTTTCCATCCTGACAGGTCTGACCTCAATTGGATTCTCTGAGAGAGAGTTATGCCAAGTGTCGCAACATGACCTGTTTATGGGATAATACAGGAGAGCGAACTTGTACGGCGTGCCACGTGTCACTGATTCAACTTCGGCCCCTGAAAAAGTTTTCTGAGATAGTACATTCTGTGTACTACCTGTCACTTTTCACGAAATTTCATTTGGAGCTTCCTAGCCGAAGTTATGACCTTTTTCCCAAGGTCACCTGATTTTGACTCAGATCTGGAAGAGGCAGAAACCCTATATTGTACAGATCATAAATCACAAAGTACAACGAATTAGAGGTTTTCCTTTGGACACAAGGTACCTGGAGATTTTAGCTTCGTCCTGTAACAATTTCAGATCCGAAAACTTCGCCCAAACGGATTTATAGCGAAAGTTCTACGATGACTGGTTTTTGCTATGTAAAACCCTAACCTTCAAATTGTCGTAAGTAAAGCAAGTGTCTTTAGTGCCATACCTTGTCTTCCTTCAGGTTAGCTCTGATACCATGTTAAAATTCAAGATGCTAAGACAGAAAATAGCAGCATTACATTCCATTTCACAATAATAGCATATACAGGATCACTGAAGAAACAACAAGCACAGCATAAACACAAGAGACAGAGATTTATCCTGGGAAACCCTCATGGGGTAGAAAACCCAGCAAAGCTTCCTCAATATAGATGACCAGCAATATACAAAGATGAAACCCTGAGACATGATCTCCTCCTCCACAATAGCAGACCTCTCCTCCACAAGTACGTTATCCTCAAGTGAGTGAATGTGTATAATGAGGAACACACCTCCTCTATTTATACACTACTCTGATATGTATTTTACACAAGTACATGTAGGCTCGTATTTAACCATTAGGTTAAATACCCCATTATAACTGACTGGGCTGACCCCTCTAGGGTGGTCTAATAACCCTTTGACCCACATAACACATACAGGGCCGACCCCCACTAGGGAAGTCTAATAACCCAAGTTACCACATTCCGACGGAGGAATAAACATCTCCGGATATACAATAAGATCTTCACGGAGGAATGAATCATCTCCGGAATAATAAAGTACAAATATAATATTCTTTGAAGTTACAATATCTCAACAACAAGTTGGCAAGATGAACCCAGAAAGGAAACTGACAAAAGCTGGCAAAATCAGACAAAAGCAGGAAAGAGGATAGTAAAGAAAGTGGAAAGATTCAGAAAAGCTTTCTGAAAGAAAATAGCAACAACCAGAAAATCTACCTAAAGCGCACTTGACCAAATTCAGTGAAGGAGATGAAGGAAAGACAGTTTTGAAAGCTCAGAAGTTTCTATTCTCCTCAAGAAAGGCGCCGTCATGGCTTTGGAGTAGAATGGGCAAGTGGGTAACCTATTCTCACAGGTCACCAAGCTAAGTAACTTGCTCAACAGGTCAACAAGAAATCTATTTAAGAATATTTCAAACTTCATTCAAGCAATTTTGTCATTTGCAATTTTGGTTAGAGAGCTCCGAGCCTCTCTAGTTGAGTGTTGCGCCTCAACAAGTTTGCTTGGGTGACGTGCCCCAAGACTTTGTGAGATATCTAAGAGTGTTGTGCAGGTCCATCAATTTATATTACAGCCAATAAGCTCCAATACAGTTCAGCCATGGAGTCTTAATATTGTACTGAGGAGGAAGCCACTTTTGGAGAAGAACTACAGCTAGTTTTGGAGGAGGATCATTAGCAGAAGAAGATAGTTGTAGAGGAGCATGCCCAGGACCTCCAGTGAGATCTAGAAGTTGTTATCAGCATATATCATAGGCTTCCATGTCCAGAGGTCGAATTCATACATGATCTCTCATTCCTCTCTCATTGCTGTAGCTTGCTTAGCCAAATCTAGAGGCATTTTCCTTGATGGAGACAACTAGTTGAAGGAGGGCGTACCAGTGGAGTCTATCAGTAGGAGGAGCAGCCAAATAATACCTCTGATCCATATAGGGTCTTATCATTACATCAAGAATAGATCTATTGTAAAAATCCTTCTCTCTATTCATCTTCTCCACCAATGTAATGCAATTTATAGCCTGTGAGGCACTATGCTTTTAGAAAGGAGCCACTGAAATAAAAGAAGAGTTCTATTATGTCCATTTCGATTTATTGCTTTTATTAATATTATATCAGAGCTGCATAACATTTCAGAACAGAGAAATCAGTTAATGGAAGTTATTTATCAAGTTAAATCCCAAGACTAGCTCATTGAGAGGTTTTTCTAGACTAGTTTTACTGTTTTGTTCGTAAAATGCAATCTATGCATCCATTTGACCTCCCGTTTGTTGAAGTAGGTTGATAACTTAATATATTAACCATATCAGCCCTTAAAAACATATTTGGGAATCTTTTTCCTTATGTTTGGGAAGCTAGAAAAATTCCTAGCCCGACAATCCCCGTTAAGCACCTGTCACACAATTCTTCCCAAACTTTGTCCAACCTGCTCCATTATCTTCTTGAACATATCCAGCCACCATTGGAATGATATATACATTGTCACTAACTCCCAGAACCCCTACCTATCTAGTATGCATATGCCAGCTACCCAGGAAGCCTCGAAGTAGGCAATAGACTAGCTCTATTGTTGAAAAATGAAAGGTACTGGTACATGGTGCATAGGACATATCCAATATGCACTTTGACCTACTGCTGCACCTAATCCCATATAATTTACAGAATTAAAATTTCATCCCACCATCCTCAGTCTTTAGCCCAGTACACCTCACTTGCTCCTTGCATGGTTCGAAGAAATTAGCAGAAATTTGACTAGTGGAGTTTAAAAGAATTTGTAATTGAGTTAATATTCTGGGTAAATTGTTCCAAGGATATTACAGTGGCATCAGAGCTCTTTCCTTGGCTCATCTTGTGGAAATTAAATCTCAGTGGAAAGAAGACTCTTAATTTAATGAATTTGCAGTCATGTCAACGTTTAGTGAAGAAGACTCTTACTCTGGTGATGATTTTTATGAGCAATATGATGATGCATATGTTGATCCATATGAAGAGGAGGAGATGACCTCTGTTGGGAATTTTTATTTGCATAAAATTGAAGATGATTTCCTTGTTGAACCATTGTTTGAAGAGGACATAGGAACTGACATACCTATGACTAATTGGGATTATGAAGGAATACTCAAAAGAGACAACCCAACGAAATCCTATGAGTACTTCATGGAGTACTCTACTTTGAAGAAGGAGTTTCAGAAGTCCCTGAACTTTAGAGATTATTGTGATTTGGAGATTCAGAGGCTATTCAAAGACTCGTACAATAGTGATAGCAAAATAAGGATTGCACATATGGTTGATGGTGTGTGCAAAGAAGTTGAGGCAAGATATTTAACCCTAGGATCTAAGATGGAAAGGAGGGATAAAGATGTGTCCCACCTAGTTCTTCAGGTGGAGAAGAAGTAGGGAAAAATAAATATGGAGTTGCAGCCCTACATATGGATCCATCCCAATCTTAGGAGAAAGGAATCAAGAAGGAAGTTTCATCAAGGCCATTGGCAGGGCCAAGCATTGCGAGACTGTTTGGTTTTCCTTCAAGAAGGAAGTCCAAAGGTTGTGATCTGAGCACCACACAATGTGGAGAGACATCAAGTTTCTTGGAAAGAAATGACCAAGAAGACCAAGAAGACCTTGCTGCTACCCCATTACTCCAAGAAGTGGATGAAGAAGGTCAATGCACAGTAGAAGATCCAGCAGTCAAACATTTGATTGTTGGTGAGGAGGGAGGTAAAATCACTCTTAATCTTTTAATTGTTGATTTCAAAACAAGTGGAGAAGAAATGGGACAGATTGATGAATGTGAGACATCTTTTGGATCTGATCCAAAGGAGGAACATAATTCAGATTTACACTCACCCCTTGAGCCTCAGTAGGAAGTAGAAATTGAGCACATCTCACTAGGGTGTGAAGCAGAGAAATGGATGGATGAACAAGCCATCAAAATTCCACCACCTAAGGAGGAGAACATGACACTTGGTAAATTAGTAATTTATGATTTTTATGTGTCATTATGTCAATCTGATGTGGCAGCCACTTCCATTGAAAGGTTCAGAATGGTTGAGCCCCATAGTGATGAGATTCATAATTCTGGTGTAAAAAATGAAAGAAGTATGAAGGTTGAAACCTTGAGAGAATATCTTTATGTTGCACCAAGGATGAATGAGCACTTATGTTGCCACCCAAATTATGTTTTTGAGGACCTGAAAGATGAATATATTGCAGCAGCAACATATAGATCAGATTTCAAAACCTCAAGTGCACTGCATGAAATTGATCCGGTGATCGAAAATGAAGAGGATGAACATCTGCAAGAACCTCATCTTCTTGCAGGATCTTTAAAGATGGATGAATAGAAGATCCAAGAATCCCTTCAAACCCTCAATTACACACATTCATTAATGAATAACCTTTGTTGGAATTTGGGGGAGCAATCTTCCATGAGAGACATGGAAGAATTTTAGGAAGCCATGGCAAGCATAAAAGGTAAATTCTTGAACCTGATTTCTAATAGAGATAGTTTGTTGGAGATTGTAAAGTTGTTTCATGGTGCATCCATGAAGGATGATAAAGAGATCAGAAATCTCAATGAGGAATTAATGGCCACCCAATATTCTTTGAGAAGCACTCAAAGTGCCCTCCAAGAATGCAAGACATAAATATTGCAGCTTCATGAAAAATTGCAAAGATCCCCCCTACCCTTCTACACACCATTCAGTCAATTGCATTTGGATGAAATCATTCTTGAAAATATGGAGGAACTTCATGAGATGGTGGATCATGAGTATCATTCCTTTTTATATGTGTTTGAAGAGTGTGTAGAACAGTTTGATGAGAACCAAGAACTTGACTTTTTTCCAAGGGAACTTGAGTTGTTCCTTGAAGACAGTCACTCTCCCATGGAAGAGTGGGATGAGAGCACCCAATTTGGGCCAGCCAATGATGGAGAATTTGCAGCCATAAGTCTGGTTACTGAAGGTTGCAGACATGCAAAGAAGGTTCATATTTCTTTCCCACATGTCCTAGATTCAGCGACACCATTGGGGAATGAACAGTGGGTGAAGAAATTTTTCTGGTTTGTGTCACATGTACGGCAGAAGGATCATGAACTGTTCCCATGGGAGATAGATCCTATTACAGAAGAGATGGCTGATTATAGCTCATATAAATCAGCAAGCAAGATCTTTGATTCATCCACAGGATGGATGAATAGAGGCATCACTTAAATGGAAAATCTGGAAGGTAAAAGTCTTATGTTTTGTTGCAAGAAAATTGTTTTTAATATTGCTGATTTTTCTATGATTTGCAAGCAGCAGAAAATACATAATTTGAAGCCATTGGAGGTCACTCATCCACATATGGATTGGGTGAAATATTACCTGACAAACATGAAATCTCCTTGTGAAAATGTTTCTGCTTATGGTCAAGGGAAGGCAGCTAAGCAGGAAAGTTACCAAGATAAATTAATGGAACATTTTACTCGCAGAGGTTGGCATATGTGGAGGGAATCCACATGCTTGGAGGTATGTTTTCATTTTTTGTCCAATGGCAGAGAGATGAGCCATTGGATGTTTTCACTTAAACAAGCATTTTTCTCTCTACTTGGTTTGGTTGGCAGTAATGTCCTTTCAGTTATTCCCCGGATGAAAGGGCACATGTTTGATGATAGATTCTTTAAACTGATTTTGAAGATTGAGAAAATGCAATTGATACTTTGGGATCCAGGAATTCATGGGAGTGACAGATTGCCAAAGGTGACAAAAAAAATTTGGTCCTTGCAGGAGAAACAATGGGATCCAGGAATTCTACTCAAGTTATCCTAGCTGGGTTAAAAATTTTGTTCATTGCTGGTTAATTGCAGTTATAGATTACAGTGCAGTTGTTCTTCATTTTTTTTGAAGGCCCAAGTTTAATTTTCAGACTGTTCAGTGGATGGGGACAAATTTAATCAGAGTGGTGTAGCAGAAGCTTGGTGGGATCCTAAAATTGCTTGAGGACAAGCAATCTTAGAAAGGGAGGACTGTCATGTCCCCATATGTTTCCATGGTCCATGGGGTAATTTTGGCCTAAGTCACCTAGGCAATAATTATTTAATTAATGAGCAAGTATGGAAACTACCTCATGGAAGATGCCTAAGGTTGTATTTGGGAATTAAATGGACAAGGAGGGCCCCCCATGCAGTTATTAACCCCATGACTAAGTCCAAGTGATTGACTAATTGAGAAATTAATGGGGAAATTTTGAGGCATTACACCATAACAATTAATTAATTACTGGATAATTAATTAATTGCTAAGTTAAATTATTTATGAGTTGTATTATTTTCATTTAAATGTTTATTGCTAATAATGTGCCAAGTGGTTGATGACTTGGCTAGAAAATTCGAATTGTTAAGTGAGCCAAACTTTCCTAAGTGGTAAAGTCTCATAAAAGCTAAGGAATCTAGTGGAGACAAGTTGGCAAGATGAACCCAGAAAGGAAACTGACAAAAGCTGGCAAAATCAGACAAAAGCAGGAAAGAGGAAAGTAAAGAAAGTGGAAAGATTCAGAAAAGCTTTTTGAAAGAAAATAGCAACAACCAGAAAATCTACCTAAAGCGCACTTGACCAAATTCAGTGAAGGAGATGAAGGAAAGAAAGTTTTGAAAGCTTAGAAGTTGCTATTCTCCTCAAGAAAGGTGCCCTCATGGCTTTGGAGTAGAATGGGAAAGTGGGTAACCTATTCTCACAGGTCACCAAGATAAGTAACTTGCACAATAGGTCAACAAGAGTTCTATTTAAGAATATTTCAAACTTCATTCAAGCAATTTTGTCATTTGCAATTTTGGTTTGAGAGCTCTGAACCTCTCTAGTTGAGTGTTGTGCCTCAACAAGTTTGCTTGGGTGATGTGCCCCAAGAATTTTTGAGATATCTAAGAGTGTTGTGCAAGTGCAGCAAGTTATATTACATCCAGTAAGCTCCAATACAGTTCAGCCATGGAGTCTTAATATTGTACTGAGGAGGAGGCCACTTTTGGAGAAGAACTACAGCTAGTTTTGGAGGAGGATCATTAGCAGAAGAAGATAGTTGTAGAGGAGCATGCCCAAGACCTCCAGTGAGCTCTAGAAGTTTTTATCAGAATATATCATAGGATTACATGTCCATAGGTCGAATTCATACATGATCTCTCATTCCTCTCTCATTGCTCTAGCTTGCTCAGCCAAATCTAGAGGCGTTTTCCCTGATGGAGACAACTAGTTGAAGGAGGGCGTACCAGTGGAGTCTATCAGCAGAAGGAGCAGACAAATCATACCTCTGATCCATATAGGGTCTGATCATTACATCAAGAACATATCTACTGTAAAAATCCTTCTCTCTATTCATCTTCTCCACCAATGTAATGCAATTTATAGCCTGTGAGGCACTATGCTTTGAGAAAGGAGCCACTGAAATAAAAGAAGAGTTCTATTATGTCCATTTCGATTTATTTCTGTTATTAATATTATATCAGATCTTCATAACATTTTAGAACAGAGAAATCAGTTAATGGAAGTTATTTATCAAGTTAAATCCCAAGACTAGCTCATTGAGAGGTTTTTCTAGACTAGTTTTACTGTTTTCTTCATAAAATGCAATCTGTGCATCCATTTGACCTCCCGTTTGTTGAAGTAGGTTAATAACTTAATATATTAACCACATCAGCCCTTAAAACCATATTTTGGAAGCTTCTTCCTTATGTTTGGGAAGCCATCAAAATTCCTAGCCCAACAATCCCCGTTAAGCACCTGTTACAAAATTCTTCCCAAACTTTGTCCATCCTAATCCAGTATCTTCCTGAACATATCCAACCACCATTAGAATGATATATACACTGTCACTAACTCCCATAACCCCTACCTGTCTAGTATGCATATGCCAGCTACCCAGGAAGCCTCGAAGTAGGCAATAGACTAGCTCTATTGTTGAAAAGTGAAAGGTACTGGTACATGGTGCATAGGACATATCCAATATGTACTTTGAACTACTACTGCACCTAATCCCATATAATTTCCAGAATTAAAATTTCATCCCACCATCCTCAATCTTTAGCCCAATACACCTCACTTACTCCTTGCACGGTTCGAAGAAATTAGCAGAAATTTGACTAGTGGAGTTTAAAGGAATTTGGAATTGAGTTAATATTCTAGGTAAATTGTTCCAAGGATATTACATTACGTCCCTTACACAGGCTCGATTAAATTCTTTGATCGTGTTGCACCGTTGATCTCTTTCAAGGTTGGTTTATTGGCAAGTGTGAAACCTACATCACCGTTGATCCACCATTCTACGATCTTCGCGCCAACTATCCATGGCACATGCCATAACTCTACAGAAACTAGGGTCAATGGTGACCATCACCTTCTAGTCTGGTTCCCACATTATTGAAAGAGCTTGGTGTTCGACGGTGGTCTTTATTGTTACGATGGTGTTCTACGCAGAGGGATTGTTGTCTTGAGCAGTGAACTTGTACACCATGAAATTCCTGAAGGAGAGGCTTCGTTGCCTGGTCAATGCCTTGAACAACACAATGACATGGCCGGCTTCAATACTGCATGCACGGTAATTCAAAAGCTCCATTTCGCAATTATTTACTGCAATGTTTAAACGTTATAACAACTTCAAGCTTTGGCTAACGTTCTTGCTTGTTGACTGATTTCTCAGGTGATGTGTGGCAGCGAACTCCCCTACTTATAGGTAATACCGTTCGTATCACCCTACTGCAAGTTGTAATAATATGCAAGGATATGGCAGCTGTAGCAACTCATAATCAAACTCACAAATATTTTGCAAAGAAGAAGAGAAGGAGACACTCAAAGATCACTCATAAACACATTAAAATAGAACAATATCTCAATATTATATAATCAACAAGAATGTAAGTGAATGAGTAAAATAGAATAATAAGGTGCATAATATAGGATTCGAATAGGCCAAGTAGGGCATTCAAATTCCTAACTTAGAGTGTGGCTTGGATGATAGTGGAGTCATCATCTAGTCGATGTATCAGTCATCAATGGTAACAGTCAGTCAACTGAGTCTAACTGAGTGAGGTGGGCACTAACTGAATGAAGGAGGCTTAGTGGAGGGCGCATGAGGAGTCTAACTGAGTGAGGTAGGCACTAACTGAATGAAGGAGGCTCAGTGGAGGGCGCATGAGGAGCTAACTAGAGTAAGAATGGGAAGACTAGTCTTAATGGAGGTCCATAGGAGGGAAACAGTCAGTGGGGGAGTCAATATAGCCTTAAATCAAGGAAGGACCGAGTGATAACTGACTGGTAGGTGAGAAAGGTGCCTAACTGGTTGTGGTAGGTGAGAAAGGTGCACTAGTCATGCAAGAGATTGGAGAAGCGTGCCTTTGGTAGGTGGGAGACCCCCTGGGGTCTATAGACAAGTTGTGGAGAGCTAGAACCAAGCTCTAGGAGCTGGGAGGTCCACCATGATGATGACTGGATGCATGCAGAGGCATGCAAACGCATGCAACATGCAGTTTTGCATGTAGGCAAAGAAGAGCTAGAAACAAGCTCTAGGTGCTGGGGAGACCACCATGATGATGACTGGATGCATGCAGTTGCATGCAAATACATGCAGCATGCAGATTTGCATGCAAGCATGCAAAACATAAAAATGATGGGGAGAATATTCCAACACTCCCCCGCAAGATATACTATGAGAAAATAACTGAAGAGTAGGGCCCTGGTAACTAAGACCAAAGGTCAACCTGTAAAAGAACAAGATAGGGCCCTAGTTACTGAGACCAAAGGTCACCTAGTACAATCAATCTAAAATAAACTAAGTGAGGAAAGAGGGAAAACCCAGTGGGAAGAAAGCCCCCCCTCAAAGTAGACTGAAGGATGCAAGGGAAGCATACAATCTCTCACCCCTAAGGAGGTAAGTGTCCTCCTTTCTCAAGGAGGGATCTATAGATCTGAAATGGATCAGGAATTTCACAAGGATGAATCCTCACATGTGAAAATTTTGATCTGGCAGATCAGGAAGCAACAGTTTCCCATCTAAGGAGAGCATCAGTAAAGAAGGAAGAGTGAAACCTCCCATGCTGAGACTCTAATCTGGCTGATCTGAAAGTAGTGAATGCCATCTGAAGAAGAGTAGGAAAAATAGGTGAGAGATCTTTAGGTTCTTGTGTATCTGGATCTCCCATTCACTCATCTTCATCATTAGCTGCTAGACCTTCATGTTCTTGTGGATATGGGTCTAGCATTCCCTTATCGCTATCTGAAATATCTTATGAAGATGTATCATCACATCCAATCCTTGAATCTGAAATCTCAAGTGGAGGAGCAAGTAAAATTTGCTCATCCTCACATGCAAACTATGAATCTGACATCTCATGAGGAGAAGTAAAAATGGCTCATCTTCATCATCACTTGGAGGAGGAACATATCCAAAAACATTGATGCCATGAAGCTTTTCCAAAACATGTATGAGGTATTCATCAAGATCAGATGAGTAATGGAGGTCCATAGGAGATGGACCAATAGGTAATGGATCTTCTGGTTCTTGTGGATCTAGATCTAGCATTCGCATGTCATGAGTAGAAGAGTGAAGGACAGACTCCTTTGACAGAGGTAAGAAGTGTGAAAAATCATAGAGTTTTGTCTTTTGATTTGCAATGACTTCCCCTAAAATCCTGTGTTGTACTTTGACCTCATGTGGAGTAAAGATCACTCTTTTGGGCTCTCCAGTATGAGTCAGTTGAAATACAGAAAGAACATTTGTTGCAAGAGAAGGAACATAGAGAACATCAGAAAAGTGACCATGATCAACATCGATTCTTCCTATCCCCTGAGATGTGACAACTGAATTATTTCCCAAACTAATGGAATGACCAATAGAGCTTTTGAGACTAGAGAAGAGATCTTTTGAGCAAGACATATGGAAAGATGCTCTTGAATCTATGACGAGAGAAGAACCAGTTGATGTAACTATTGTGAGAGCATGACAAATTTCTTTTCCTTTGGATCTAGAAGAATTAGTATCAGGATCCTTCTTCCTTGCACATGCTAGTACAGGATGAGGCCCTCTATGACAGTATGTGCACTCTGCCTTTCCCTTTTGAGAATGTTTGGCCTTCTTAGAGTACGAAGCTCTAGCTAACTAGTGTGTAGGCCTTGTATCACCAGGAATCTCTAGCTTTCCTATATCATTCTCTCTCTCTACAACTGTAAGGGATGAATCCAATTTGGGTATGATCATTCCCACTGAAATCAACTTCTCTTCCTCTTGGGTAAGAGATTGTGTGAAATCATCAAATGAGGGAAAATTCCATCTTTGAATGGACAACCTAGCTGAATGGAAAGTAGAGACAAAAACTAAGAAATTTGCCCCCAACTTTGAGAGAATGGCAAGTACAAGTTGCTTATCTTCCTTTACTATCTCATATCTTTTCAACTATGATATCAAGCTTTTGAACTTGGTGAGAAAGGAATTGATAGAATCGAAGCTGCTAGGACTCAACCATATGAGATCATTCTCCAATTTGTGTGCTACCATATCATCTTTTGGCCCAAAGAGAGATTTGAGCTTGTCCCAAACCTCTTTCGGAGATGTAAGATCGATGACATGAAAGTGTAGTTCATCAGAAATTCAGAGAAGGAGGAGACCAATTGCTTCATCAAGCCGATCCAAGTACTTGGACTTTTAAATTGCACTGGTTGGTTCTACCATTGTTCCGCTGAGTATTCTGGAAAAGCTTTTGGATCTCATGAAGAGAGCCATCATGGCTTTCCACTCAACATAGTTGGAAGATGTAAGCTTTAGATCCATCTGAACAGAAAAGATGTGCTGATGGAGAATGCTACACTTTGACTGAACACTACCTTAAGGACACTTGGCACATGGACTAAGTCCTTCACACCTAGCTAGACCTTACTGGATTTATCCAATGAAATCAATTAATAGCACCAGGATTTGCTATGGAAACTCAGAGGCTTCTAGTGCACAAGTGAAAGATAGTTGCTCAAAGAAATGCTACAACTGCTGCTACTGCAACTACTGCATTTCAAATAGTTGCTTGCTGCTCTGATACCATGTAATAATATGCAAGGATTTGGTAGCTGTAGAAACTCACAATCAAACTCACAAATATGTTGCAAAGAAGAAGAGAAGGAGACACTCAATGATCACTCATAAATACAATAAAATAGAACAATATCTCAGTATTATACAATGAATAAGAATGTAAGTGAATGAGTACAATAAAACAATAAGGTGCATAATATAGGATTCAAATAGGTCAAGTAGGGCATTCGAATTCCTAACTCAGAGTGTGGCTTGGATGATAGTGGAGTCATCATCTAGTTGACATATCAGTCATCAATGGTAACAGTTAGCCAACTGAGTCTAACTGAGTGAGGTGGGAACTAACTGAATGAAGGAGGCTTAGTGGATGGCGCATGAGGAGTCGAACTAAGTGAGGTAGGCACTATCTGAATAAAGGAGGCCCAGTGGAGGGCGCATGAGGAGCTAACTGGAGTCAGAATGGGAAGACTAGTCGCAATTGAGGTCCATTGAAGTGAAACAGTCAGTGGGGAAGTCAATCTAGACTTAAATCAAGGAAGGACTGAGTGATAACTGACTGGTAGGTGAGAAAGGTGCCTAACTAGATGTGGTAGGTGAGAAAGGTGCACTAGTCATGCAAGAGACTGGAGAAGGGTGCCTTTGGTAGGTGGGAGGCCCCTTGGGGGTTGTAGATAGGCTGTGGAGAGGTAGAACCAAGCTCCAGGAGCTGGGAGGTCCACCATGATGATGACTGGATGCATGCAGAGGCATGCAAATGCATGTAACTTGCAGTTTTGCATGCAGGCAAAGAAGAGCTAGAAAGAAGCTCTAGGTGCTGGGGAGACCACCATGATGATGATTGGATGCATGCAGTTGCATGCAAATGCATGTAGCTTGTAGATTTGCATGCAAGCATGAAAAACATAAAAATGATGGGGAGAATATTCCAACACCCCCCGCAAGCTATACTATGAGAAAATAACTGAAGAGTAGGGCCCTGGTAACTAAGACCAAAGGTCACCCTGTAAAACAAAAAGATAGGGACCTGGTTACTGAGACTAAAGGTGACCCCGTACAATCAATCTAAAATAAAATAAGTGAGGAAAGAGGGAAAAGCAAGTGGGAAGAAAGCCCTCCCTCAAAGTAGACTGAAGGATGCAAGGGAAGCTTACAATCTCTCACCCATAAGGAGGTAAGTGTCCTCCTTTCTCAAAGAGTGATCTATACATCCGAAATGGATCAGGAATTTCACAAGGATGAATCCTTACATGTGAAAATTTTGATATTCCATATCGGGAAGCAGTGGTTTCCCATCGAAGGAGAGGATCAGTAAAGAAGGAAGAGTGAAACATCCCATGCTGAGACTCTGATCTGGTTGATATGAAAGTAGTGAATGCCCGCTGAAGAAGAGTAGGCAAAATAGGTGAGAGATCTTTAGGTTCTTGTGGATCTGGATCTCCCATTCGCTCATCTTCATCATTAGTTGTTAGACCTTCAGGTTCTTGTGGATATGGATCTAGCATTCCCTTATCTTTGTCTGAAATATCATGTGAATATGTATCATCACATCCAATCCCTGAATTTGAAATCTCAAGTGGAGGAGCAAGTAAAATTTGCTCATCCTCACATGCAAACTCTGAATCTGACATCTCATGAGGAGAAGTAAGTAAAACTGGCTCATCTTCATCATCACTCGGAGGAGGAACATATCCAAAAACATTGATGCCATGAAGCTTTTCCAAAACATGTATGAGGTCTTCATCAAGATTAGATGAGTAATGGAGGTCCATAGGAGATGGACCAATAGGTGTTGGATCTTCAAGTTCTTGTGGATGTGGATCTAGCATTCGCATGTCATGAGTAGAAGAGTGAAGGGAAGACTCCTTTGACAGAGGTAAGAAGTGTGAAAACTCATAGAGTTTTGTCTTTTGATTTGCAACTCCTTTAGCAATAACTTTCCCTGAAATCATGTGTTGTACTTTGACCTCATGTGGAGTAATGATCACTCTTTTGGGCTCTCCAGTATGATTCAGTTGGAATACTGAAAGAACATTTGATGCAAGAGAAGGAACATAGAGCACATCAGAAAAGTGACCATGATCAACATCAATTCTTCTTATCCCCTGAGATGTGACAACTGAATTATTGCCCAAACTAGTGGAATGACCAGTAGATATTTTGAGACTAGAGAAGAGATCTTTTGAGCAAGCCATATGGCAGGATGATCTTGAATCTATGACGAGAGAAGAACCAGTTGATGTAACTATTGTGAGAGCATGACAACTTTCTTTGCCTTTGGATCTAGAAGAATCAGTATCAGGATCCTTCTTCCTTGCACATGCTGGTACAGGAAGGTTGTTTTCTTCAAGTAATTTAGCCATCAAATCAATGGCCTTTCGCATGCAAGCAATCTCAGGATGAGGCCCTCTATGACAGTATGCGCACTCTACCTTTCCCTTTTGAGAATGTTTGGCCTTCTTAGAGTACGAAGCTCTAGGGGACTAGTGTGTAGGCCTTGTATCACCATAAATCTATAGCTTTCCTCTATCATTCGCTCTCTCTACAACTGTAAGGGCTGAATCCAATTTGGGTATGATCATTCCCATTGAAATCAACTTCTCTTCCTCTTGGGTAAGAGATTGTGTGAAATCATCAAATGAGGGAAACTTCCATCTCAGAATGGACAACCTAGCTGACTGGAAAGTAGAGACAAAAACTGAGAAATTTTCCCCCAACTTTGAGAGAATGGAAAGTACAAGCTGCTTATCTTCCCTCACTATCTCATATCTTTTCAACTGTGATATCAAGCTTTTGAACTTGGTGAGAAAGGCATTGATAGAATCGAAGCTGCTAGGACTCAAACATATGAGCTCATTCTCCAATTTGTGTGCTACCATATCATCTTTTGGCCCAAAGAGAGCTTCGAGCTCGTCCCACACCTCTTTCGGAGATGTAAGATCGATGAAATGAAAGTGTAGTTCATTAGAAATTGAGAGAAGGAGGAGACCAATTGCTTCATCAAGCCGACCCAAGTACTTGGAATTTTCAACTACACTGGTTGGTTCTACCATCATTCCGTTGAGTAATCTGGAGAAGCTCTTGGATCTCATGAAGAGAGCCATCTTGGCTTTCCACTCAACATAGTTGGAAGATGTAAGATTGATATCCATCTGAATAAAGAAAGTTGAATAGTTGAAGAAGACTCCGAACGGGTGAATAAACCTGCAAAACAATAAAAGATGTGCTGATGGAGAATGTTACACTTTGACTGAACACTACCTTAAGGACACTTCTCACATGGACTAAGTCATTCACACTTGGATAGACCTCACTAGATTTATCCAATTAAAACAAGTAATAGCACCATTATTTGCTGTGGAAACTCGGATGCTTCTGGTGCACAAGTGAAAGATAGCTGCTCAAAGAAATGTTGCAACTGATGCTGATGCAACTGCTACAATTCAAATAGCTGCTTCCTGCTCTGATACCATGTAATATATGCAAGGATCTGGTAGCTGTAGAAACTCACAATCAATCTCACAAATATGTTTCAAAGAAGAAGAGAAGGAGACACTCAATGATCACTCATAAACACAGTAAAATAGAACAATATCTCAGTATTATACAATGAATAAGAATGTAAGTGAATGAGTACAATAGAACAATAAGGTGCATAATATAGGATTCGAATAGGCCAAGTAGGGCATTTGAATTCCCAACTCAGAGTGTGGCTTGGATGATAGTGGAGTCATCATCCAATCGATGTATCAGTCACCAATGGTAACATTTAGTAAACTGAGTCTAACTAAGTGAGGTGGGCACTAACTGAATGAAGGAGGCTCAATGGAGGGCGCATGAGGAGTCTAACTGAGTGAGGCAGGCACTATCTGAATGAAGGAGGCTCAATGGAGGGCGCATGAGGAGATAACTAGAGTCAGAATGGGAAGAATAGTCTCAATGGAGGTCCATCGGAGTGAAACAATCAGTGGGGGAGTCAATCTAACCTTCAATCAAGGAAGGAATGAGTGATAACTGACTGGTAGGTGAGAAAGGCGCCTAACTGGCTGTGGTAGGTGAGAAAGGTGCACTAGTCATGCAAGAGACTGGAGAAGGATGCCTTTGGTAGGTGGGAGGCCCCTTAGGGTCTGTAGATAGGCTGTGGAGAGGTAGAACCAAGCTCCAGGAGCTGGGAGGTCCACCATGATGATGACTGGATGCATGCAGACACATGCAAATGCATGCAGGAAAAGAAGAGCTAGAAACAAGCTCTAGGTGCTGGGGAGACCACCATGATGATGAATGGATGCATGTAGTTGCATGCAAATGCATGCAACATGAAGATTTGCATGCAAGCATGCAAAACATAAAAATGATGGGGAGAATATTCCAACACCCCCCCGCAAGCTATACTATGAGAAAATAACTAAGACCAAAGGTCACCCTGTAACTAAGACCAAAGGTCACCCTTTAAAACAACAAGATAGGGCCCTAGTTACTAAGACCAAAGGTCACCCCATACAATCAATCTAAAATAAACTAAGTGAGGAAAGAGGGAAAACCCAGTGGGAAGAAATCCCTCCCTCAAAGTAGACTGAAGGATGCAAGGGAAGCTTACAATCTCTCACCCCTAGGGAGGTAAGTGTCCTCCTTTCTCAAAGAGGGATCTATACATCCGAAATGGATCAGGAATTTCACAAGGATGAATCCTTACATGTGAAAATTCTGATTTGGCAGATCGGGAAGCAGTGGTTTCCCATTGAAGGAGAGGATCAGTAAAGAAGGAAGAGTGAAACCTCCCATGTTGAGACTCTGATCTGGCTGATCTGAAAGTAGTGAATGCCCGCTGAAGAAGAGTAGGCAAAATAGGTGAGAGATCTTCAGGTACTTGTGGATCTGGATCTCCCATTCGCTCATCTTCATTATTAGTTGCTAGACCTTCAGGTTCTTGTGGATATGGATCTAGCATTCCCTTATCTCTATCTGAAATATCATGTGAAGATGTATCATCACATCCAATCCCTGAATCTGAAATCTCAAGTGGAGGAGCAAGTAAAATTTTCTCATCCTCACATGCAAACTCTGAATCTGACATCTCATGAGGAGAAGTAGGTAAAACTGGCTCATCTTCATCATCACTCGGAGGAGGAACATATCCAAAAACAATGATGTCATGAAGCTTTTCCAAAACATGTATGAGGTCTTCATCAAGATCAGATGAATAATGGAGGTCCATAGGAGATGGACCAATAGGTGTTGGATCTTCAGGTTCTTGTGGATCTGGATCCAACATTCGCACGTCATGAGTAGAAGAGTGAAGGGTAGACTCCTTTGACATAGGTAAGAAGTGTGAAAACTCATAGAGTTTTGTCTTTTGATTTGCAACTCCTTTAGCAATAAATTCCCCTGAAATCATGTGTTGTACTTTGACCTCATGTGGAGTAAAGATCACTCTTTTGGGATGTCCAGTATGAGTCAGTTGAAATACTGAAAGAACATTTGCTGCAAGAGAAGGAACATAGAGCACATCAGAAAAGTGACCATGATCAACATCAATTCTTCTTATCCCCTGAGATGTGACAACTGAATTATTGCCCAAACTAATGGAATGACCAGTAGAGCTTTTGAGACTAGAGAAGAGATCTTTTGAGCAAGCCATATGGCAGGATGCTCCTTAATCTATGACGAGAGAATAACCAGTTGATGTAACTATTGTGAGAGCATGACAACTTTCTTTTCCTTTGGATCTAGAAGAATCAGTATCAGGATCCTTCTTCCTTGCACATGCTGGTACAGGAAGGTTGTTTTCTTCAAGTAATTTAGCCATCAAATCAATGGCCTTTTGCATGCAAGAACTCTCAGGATGATGCCCTCTATGATAGTATGTGCACTCTACCTTTCCCTTTTGAGAATGTTTGGCCTTCTTAGAGTACGAAGCTCTAGATGACTAGTGTGTAGGCCTTGTATCACCAGGAATCTCTAGCTTTCCTATATCATTCGGTCTCTCTACAACTGTAAGGGCTTAATCCAATTTGGGTATGATCATTCCCATTGAAATCAACTTCTCTTCCTCTTGGGTAAGAGATTGTGTGAAATCATCAAATGAGGGAAACTTCCATCTTGGAATGGACAACCTAGCTGACTGGAAAGTAGAGACAAAAACTGAGAAATTTGCCCCCAACTTTGAGAGAATGGCAAGTATAAGCTGCTTATCTTCCTTCACTATCTCATATCTTTTCAATTTTGATATCAAGCTTTTGAACTTGGTGAGAAAGGCATTGATAGAATCGAAGCTGCTAGGACTCAAACATATGAGCTCATTCTCCAATTTGTGTGCTACCATATCATCTTTTGGCCCAAAGAGAGATTCAAGCTTGTCCCACACCTCTTTCAGATATGTACAATCGATGACATGAAAGTGTAGTTCATCATAAATTGAGAGAAGGAGGAGACCAATTGCTTCATCAAGCCGATCCATGTACTTGGACTTTTCAACTGCTTTGGTTGGTTCTACCATCGTTCCGTTGAGTATTCTAGAGAAGCTCTTGGATCTCATGAAGAGATCCATCTTGGATTTCCACTCAACATAGTTGGAAGATGTAAGCTTTAGATCCATCTGAACAGAGAAAGTCGAATAGTTGAAGAAGATTCCGAATGGGTTAATAAACCTACAAAACAATAAAAGATGTGCTGATGGAGAATGCTACACTTCAACTGGACACTACCTTAAGGACACTTGGCACATGGAATAAGTCCTTCACACCTGGCTAGACCTCATTGGATTTATCCAATGAAATCAAGTAATAGCTCCAGGATTTGCTGTGGAAACTCAGAGGATTTTGGTGCACAAGTGAAAGATAGTTACTCAAAGAAATGTTGCAACTGCTGCTACAATTGCTGCAATTCAAATAGCTGCTTCCTGCTCTGATACCATGTAATAATATGCAAGGACCTAGCAGCTATAGCAACTCACAATCAAACTCATGAAAAATATGTTGTAAAGAAGAAGAGAAGGAGACACTCAATGATCACTCATAAACACAGTAAAATAGAACAATATCTCAGTATTATACAATGAATAAGAATGTAAGTGAATGAGTACAATAGAACAATAAGGTGCATAATATAGGATTCGAATAGTCCAAGTAGGGCATTCAAATTCCTAACTCAGAGTGTGGCTTGGATGATAGTGGAGTCATCATCCAGACGATGTATCAATCATCAATGGTAACAGTCAGTCAACTAAGTCTAACTGAGTGAGGTGGGCACTAACTGAATGAAGGAGGATCAATGGAGGGCACATGAGGAGTCTAACTGAGTGAGGTAGGTACTAACTGAATGAAGGAGGCTCAGTAGAGGGCGCATGAGGAGCTAACTAGAGTCAGAATGGGAAGACTAGTGTCAATGGAGGTCCATCGGAGTGAAACAGTTAGTGGGGGAGTCAATCTAGCCTTAAATCAAGGAAGGACTGAGTGATAACTGACTAGTAGGTGAGAAAGGCACCTAATTGGTTGTGGTAGGTGAGAAAATTGCACTAGTCATGCAAGAGAATGGAGAAGGATGCATTTGGTAGGTGGGAGGACCCCTGGGGGCTGTAGACAGGCTGTGGAGAGGTAGAACCAAGCTCTAGGAGCTGGGAGGTCCACCATGATGATGACTGGATGCATGCAGGCAAAGAAGATCTAGAAACAAGCTCTAGGTGCTAGGGAGACCACCATGATGATGATTGGATGCATGCAAATGCATGCAACATGCAGATTTGCATGCAAGCATGCAAAACATAAAAACTATGGGGAGAATATTCCAACACAACTGTGGTAAATTCTGCGTATTTATTGTTTCACTTATCACCGGTTTAACCACTTATCATGGTTTTGTAGGTTAGCAGGATGGTGGTGAAAGAGAATGCATGCAGAGTGGTTTCAACACAATGCTGAGCATGGGGACAAGGTGCCCAAAACCGCCAAATAAATCGCCACTACTTGAAGCCCGGGTGGTTTCACCCTATGGTTCAGGGCTGAGTTACTCAAACGTTTTCGAAGGGTTAAAGGTTGGGTTGTTTAATTGTGTTGCTTTAAAGGAGTGGTGGCCTTTGGCCCCAAAACACAGAAGCGCTATCTTGCTGCCCATGGAAGCTAGTCCTTGCGACCGTGGTGGTGTAGGCCACGCTTGGCATCATCAGTGGTTCTACCCCCACGACTAGGGTTGACCCGTAAGGGTGAATATGTTGGAAGAGAATTCGATATGGACTATAATAGTTAGTTTGTAAATAATGAATGCATTGATAAAACTTGAACGTTTCGGCCGTAGCTGGTTAATACTACTCATTTGATATTGTAATTGCACGCCCAGATGCTATCGACCTCTATCTATTTTATTTTAATTAAGGAAACAGAGTTGTTATGGTTTCGTATGGCGTTCAACCTTTAAAATGGTGAACTTTTTGATTCACAGCAAAGGGTAATGCTTGTATCTTTGTTTATAATGACTGTGCATTAAAATGATGGGTTCGCCATACTTCGTTCCATGTATACTGCATTCAGATTTACTGTTGAATATAAATGAATATCTATTGCATTCCCCTTTTTACTTATGAATGCATAAGCGTCAAAATGAAAGGTTGATGTAGCTCCTTAATTCATAGATTATAAAGGTATATTACATTGATTAAATGTCTCACAATTAACTACTCTCGGTATGCATATAGGAATGCATAGTGTCTATACATTTCTGTTGATTCGATTTGCACGTGCTGGAATGTGTGTGCTCCAACACGTAGTATATTTATAATGTTGGTTTCGCTTATCAAGCTACTCCTCGAGCATAGTCGTAGGATTAGCATTGTTAACAAGACACATGATTGAAAATCGTATTTCAATAATAGTTAAGCCTTATGATTCTTAGGAAAATAAGCTCTGTATACAAAATCGTGCCAGTCAAATACATATTAATCCGATGTTCACGCATTCAATATAAAGAATGGCTAAAACGCCAGCATAAACTTGGGTTTTAAAGAAGAGCAATTAATTCTGTAAGGTATTAAGATAATATGGCTTTCCAGCCAGGTACCACGAATTGACCCTAGGTCGAATCTCGTGTCCTTAATTGGCTCATAACGAGGGCATAACAATTTATATGATTCACCTTGATAAAATACACAACATCTACTAATTCAAAGGGCATTCGAAACCCAACATGCATCTCAGGACATAATAAAACAATTGTAAACAGACTTTAGGAAACCTTCAAGGTCAATACGACTTCATTCTGTAATGTTTATGTATCTTTTATCTTTCACATACAGAACTATAATATAAATATATAAGTAGATCCAACATAGACATTTCATTAAAACATCTAAGGAAATATCATATTCATCTTGATCTATAACAATAAAAGAAAGGATTTGTAAATATTTTAAGGATTGACATGTAAACCTTTAGGTTTACATGTTACCCTGAATCACATAATAAAATGTATGTGACCCTAGCTCTATCATTCATATAGAAATGAATATACTCTGTGTAAAATGCATGCATAAAAACATAGGTTAGCATTTACAGTATATTCATACTAGGTTGCATCTCACAGGCTTGCAAACCCTGATTCAAACAAGATTCATGTTCACATATCTGCATCAGAATTTTACTTATTCGTACAACAACATAACCATGAATACTTCAAGTATTTCACTCAGATTATGAAACTAAATCAGATGACAGAGATCCAGGAATTTCATGGAATATCTATGCTCATAAAATCAGTATACATTATACATAATAACATATCTGAAATAATAGATCATTTAACAGTCCTTCTTGGAATAAATGTAAACACATTCCAATACTGTCCATAAAATAAACATATAGGTTCAGCAGATAACTTATCTGAGTTCAGATGACTAGCAAGTACTTCTTGCTTTCAAGTCACCCCCGAGCTGAGTTCACAGTCCCCCGGGTCAAAGTATAGTTTTTAAGTTACCCTTAACTTGTTTACCCAAGTTATTTAGGATATGTCAGTGGCAGCAAGAAACCCAACATCCAACTCAGTACTCCTGAGCTCCAGGATGCTCGAGGGCCTTTTAAGCGTCATCCATTAAGAGATTCAATGTAACATAGCCTATTCAGGTAAATGCAGTAGTCCTGCTAGCTTGGGGTAGTTCTCCTACCCGCACACAATTAAGTGTCCAAGCTCATACCAAACTGTATGATTCATCTTAATCTGGGCCAGTTTGGTTCTCCCAAATATTCCCTCTTAATATGGACCAGCTTGGTTCTCCCAAATCTGTCCTCAATCACTTGGCTTCAGGACCACTTTGGTTCTCCCAAATCTGTCCTCCCTCACGAGTCTTCATTTGTTTCAAGTTCATGTGTCTTCCCCATTCCCATTTCTCTTATGTGTTTAGTTCATGAGATTGTGAGATAATGAATGTGATAAAGAATGAGTGTTTCCATGAGTTTTCACTTTTTATTCTCTTAGGTGTGAAATTCCTCATTTTATGAATTCTTTTAATTCATTAGTTTCTCAAATCTCTTCTTTATGGTTTTCCATTTCTCTCCAATAATAATTTCTTCTTCTTATTATTATGTGGCAATTTCCCTCCAAACCTTAGGGGATTATGACTCCCATCTCATTAATGTGTTGGTCCACATGGTCTTTAGAAATCAATTTATCATATTTCTAATATCAACTAAGTAATCTGAAATAATACTTAGCAGAACTATAATAGGGGTTCAAAGTCCAAAATTGGGGTATTACAATTTATAAATTTGTATTTACCTAAGTTTATGCTTGTGATTTGATTATAGGTTGGCACACACATATTTCCCTAATAAGTTGTTTCTCTATTTAGTCAACTATGGGAATGACATTCAAGTGATGATTTGGATTTACAAGTCACCATTTTGAATGTGTATGGTCCTGATACACAAAATAGGTTTTTTGGGATAGTATTTTTAATTCACATATTGTGTTGGATTGGAATTTAATCATAGGGGTGACCTTAATTCCACATTGAGCAAAGATGAATCCTAGGTAAACAATTCTAGAGTAGATCCACTTTTACGATTTATGTTCCATCACTTGTAAAGACTAGAGATCGTTGATGTTGATTGGGTGATAATCAAGCCTACTTGGTGAAATAACTGGTTAGGCTCCAAGGTGGTGTCTAATTGTTTGGACAGATTCATTGTAGCAGACTCACTGTTGAATCTAATTGAAAGATATCAGCCACGAGTTTCTTCTAGTGGGAGCCTTGATCATAATCTTATTTTCCTGTAGCTTGAAAAGGTTGAGGACAAGACCCTAAAAATTCTCAAATTTAATAATAATTAGATGGGGTAAACAAATTTCTAGTATTTGATCAAAGAAGGGTGGAAGTCTTACAATCCGAACTGGACCTTACCCTAGTAGGAAATTTGTGAATTCTCCTAAGACTATAAAAATAAAAGTTATGGAATGGTGTACCCACAGGAACAACAAACGTGGTAGAAAAATAAAGGTGGTTGATAAGGAGATTAATTATTTGTATGATAATAATACCACATCGGTATTTTCTAAGGCTAAAACAAAGGCATTGTTAGATCTAGAATATAAAAGAAATAAATTGATAAACGATAGAGAAGTTGATTCACAGATGAAGAGTCACACAATATGGTTGGCGTTAAGTGACAAGAACAAACAATTATTTCATAAATTTTCTTATCAAAGGAAAATCCATAGTATTATGGAGGAATTAACTTCACGAGATAGTAATGCGATCAAAAAATTTCAGGGTTTAGTAGGTTTAGGAGTCGAAATGTTTCATATACTTTCAAGAAACCTAACTTTTCTAACATTGCAGATATTATGAATATTTGCTCTTACTTCCCCGGGTTGGTGACGTAAGAAGACAATATTAGACTTTATGAGCATGTTTCTATGGGTGATTTATAGCGGGATATATCCAATTTCAACAAGGAATATAAGAGTCCCAGACTTGATGGTGGACTATTGAATTCTTTCTAGGTTTTTTTATATCTTCGGTGAGGATCTATTAAGGGTTGTGGAATATTTTAAAGTTTCTTGTAAAGTATTTCCCGATTTCAACTTTACTTTTATTTAGTTGATCCCCAAAGTGGATGAACCAACTATTTTTGGTGAGTTTTATCCCATATCAATGTGCAACTATGTGTACAAGATTATTTCAAAGGCGTTGGAAGCATTTCTTAAACCACTATTGTCTGCAATTATCTCTCATGACTTTTTTTCTTTTTTGGATGGATGTCAATTTCATGATGTTGTTGGAGCAGCACAAGAGTGTATACACACTATTAATGTCAAGAAATTATCAGTTATTCTTATCAAATTTGACCCATCAAAGGCTTATGATAGTTCATATTACCTTTACATCCATATTTTATTGATTCATGTGGTTTTTATTTAGCTTTGGCCAATTGGATAATGGGGTGCATCATTTATTTTTCTCATGTTGTAATTCTAAATGGATCTGCTTTTCCCTTTTTTATTACTTCCTAAGGTTTGTGAGAATGGTTCCCATTTTATCTATATATTATTTTTCTTCTGGTAGAAGAGGGCCTTAGTAGAGCCATCATGGAAGCATGTTCTATCAAGAAGTTATAGGGTATTGGATTTCGTGAGGGTTTACAAGTAACCAACTTAATATTTATGTATGATGTATTACTTATTACTAATATTGGATCGATTGTTGAAGGTCATGCACTATTAGATATTCTAAAGCTATTCTATAAAACCATAAGTATGGATTACAACTTAGATACGTTTTCCTATTGTTTCAAATCTATTGCGGAAGGGATTGAGCATATATTACAAATATTTTTTAATCTAAATAAAAGCTTAAAATATTTGGGTTATACCATCAAGTGAAATTCATACAGAAAAAAAGTTAAAGGCTAGTTAATAGCTCGTATTGAGAAAATAATTAACTTTTGGTGTCATCGTTGGCTCTCCTAGGGAGGGATACTTGTTCTAATAAAATCTATACTAGAAGCCATACTATTCTATTGGCATTCTCTAGGTGACATCCCAAAGGATTTGCAGGGTAATATTCTAAATATGCATTTTTAATTTTTATGGTGCGGGAAGGATAGGAAGGGAATTCATTGGTCCAACTAGAGTTCCATAGCTAATCCAAAAGGTGAAGGACGGTGGGGTATGGGTGGGGATTTTAAATAAAATTATGCATTTAGAAGGTCATTGGTGGATAAATTTTATGGAATTTATTCATAAAGGAAAGCTTCTGGAAAATAATTATTACTAGGAAATACATGTCATCTACGACTATTATGGATTGGATTAGAAGTAATGATAAGACATATAAAGTAGGATCCATTCATTAGAAATATTTTGTGATATCATTTCCTAATATTGGTTCATTATTGGCATGAAATGTCGGTGATGGAACTTTGGAAAGAATAATGGAGGATGTGGTGATTGGTTGTGGCAAATATGTATTTATTTCTCTTGGACGGGCTCAACATTTCATGGATTAATGATTACAATATATATTTTAATTAATAGGTGTTATTATCATTGATATTTGACAAGAAGGAAAGGATAATTTTAGGGACGGAATTTATCCTATGGGCTATTTTTACATGTTTTTTTCCAAAAAAAAGATTCGTCAATTTGCATTTTTTGAAGCCCCATTTCGTCCAATTTTGATGGGGTAATATTTTTTTACTCTAAAAATCGCCAAATTATTATATAAACTATATAAAATCCTTAGAAATTCAGAAAATTTTAGAAAAATATCGCCAAATATTTTATAGTTTCCATTTTAAGAATTGTAAGATTCTCCAAGGTTTATACACTTTTAAATAAGTATGGGTCCTTACAATTATCCCTGCAAGAAGGTTGGAATTCTTCATAGGATTTGGGTATTGAGGGTGGTTGGGCACAACAATGGGGTGATTATATATCTTACTTCAAGAAGACACATATCAAGATTAGGGAAGAGCTAGAAAATCTGGTATGGCTAGGTAAAAAATATGGAGGCTTGTATATAAATCGATTGGGTTATAGGTATTGAAGGAAAATGAAAATCAAGTAGAACACTGGTGATGGTCTCTTTTGTGGGGAAAATGGCCCAAGTGTGTGCAATTATCCATTCCCTTGCATGTTGCATCCTATTAAACTAAAACAAGGTATTTACAGAAGATAGAACACCTTAAGAAACCACTCACACAAGCAGATTGAATATCAACACACCAATGTTTTACTAGGTCAAAACACTTAAAGAGGGAAACAGTCCATGGCCTTAGCCAAATAGCTACTTGACGCAATATATTAAGTAAAGGAAAAATATTTTACATATGATTTTCTCACAATCAATCATCAAGCAAATGAATCTCCATGTTAATTAAATAGAGATCATGGGACAATCAGTGTTAAGCCATGGATCAATAGCCGTTAACATTTATATGAAGATCAATATCCATATCATTCTATTTATAGAACATATCTTGACCATTGAATAAAATAAGTACAAATGGATACTAAAGAAACACACTTTACCTAAAGATACATTATAGAAAGTTGATCTTAACTAACTCCCAAGTGTCTAAATATCCTAACATCCCCACTTAAGAACAACCTCGAATAAGATAGAAGGATTTACAAAAGTGACACAATAGGAGAAGGAAGGAGGCATTAGAGACTAGTATCCCCCCTTAACGATAAATATTTTTAAATCCTAACATAGGTTGAAGTTTAGAAATTTCACTTTTGTAAGAGAGTTTGAGAATATGTCTATAACTTGATCATCTATAGGGAAAATATTACTTCAAGAATGAAATCCTAAACAAGATTTCTAATGATTTGCTTATGTAAGACAATGTGTTAGTTGTGCTAATGTTCAACTAGATATTTGACAAGCTTGATGGACGCACTCTGATTGTCACACCAAAGGGTAGTATGATGTTTTTACTTGAATCCAAACTCTGGAAGGATCTGATGGATCCACAAGACTTCTTGATGGATCAATACTTTGATTCTATTGAAGAAAGAGAAAGACCATGTTACATGACCAAGTAAGAGGTCTAGAACCAACACTAAAAACATAACCTATAGTAGAATTTCAATTATTAGGGTAATTAACTCAATTTGAATTAGTGAAACCAACCAAAAAAGGAGTCCCCCTTGAACTATAATGAATCCCAAACTGAACTATACTATGGATATATGGAAGTATCATTTTTTATTCTTTCCAATGGATTTCATGGGGTGTTTGCATAAATTAGGAAACAACACCAACATCAAAAGAAATATATGGACATGTATGATTAAAGTACAAAATAATACCAACCAACTAATAGTACAAGGTATCATCTATTTCGACTATAGTGCACGTGGTATTAAGTTTGACTCCAAACTAGAAAGAAGAGGGGGTTGGTTTAAAATCATTCACTTCAAAGTGATGAACAAGGTACCAAGAATACTTGACTAAGAATATGTTGCTGGAGCTATAACCTAATCCCCAAATTTTTCTTAAAATTGTAGGGCCCATCCTTCTATTTTTTGGTTTACTTAGAGTTTTGTTCATCCTAGTAAAGTTCACCTTTTGTCACTTAGAGGTTTTCCATGAAAACTAGTGAAAAAAGCAAGTTTCGGTTAAGTTCAACTTGAGTTTTCTCTCCGAGACAGTCGGAGCAACTCACCGAGTCACACCAAATGGACGGAGCAAATTTGGTTTCTTTGGTAAAGTACCTATTTCGGAGCAACTTTCCCATTTACGCTGAAACGATCGGAACATTGAAAGAGTCGCGTCAAAATACTTAGACATTTTTCCCGAAGTTGCACCAGTCGGAGAAATGCATTGAGTCACGCCGAACGTTTCAGCATGAAAGCAAAGGTCATGCCAAAACGCATTGGCATGAAATAAGTTAGATGCCGAAATGCCATGGCAAAGAACGGGGAGAGATCCGATGCGCTTCGGTGCACAAAATCCAAAAGACGCCGACAAATGTTTCGAAGGAGGAATCGACACAGAATGACAAGTGACACCGACGCATTTCACTGTAAAAATGCAAGAGATGTCGAAACACATCAGAGGCATTTTTATTCCTCGTTATTTTTGCGTCGAAATGGCCTCCGTGAATTAATGGACCCCACCAAATTTTACCCTTACTCATTAATTTCTAGGGTTTTCCCAATGTTATATAAAGGGTGAAAATCTCTTTTGTTAGATATTTTTGCAAACGTCGTTCACGCAAAGCGGCTTCCAATGGACATCAAACACCTAACGTTATTGAAACTTTATATTTTGATGGCGCAAGGTTGGTCCTGACAAGGGGCCTCAGGCTTAACTATGACACACAACAACAAAAGTACTCACACAGACTGGATGTGGACTGAATTCCAAAAACTGGCTTCTATTCAAATATGAATGAAATTATAATGTGCAAATAGAAAGTAAACTATGAAACTAGTCGGCCTTATCCTATTACAATATACAGAACTGAAAATTTGTCTCTAAGTGTGTTCTTGGTTGTGTGCGATATTCTCCCTCTCCTGGTTCTCTACTGAACAATGAGCTATGGATCAGATCCCCTCCTCTATGCCTTCACATCGCTCTTCTACTCTAATACTGCTCTTCTCGAGGTCACTTCGTTTCTTGAGACACTCTACCTCTGTCTGCTGAATCCTTCAAATCCTGCCGACCTGTAGTTGTCAGTGCCCTCTGGTCGTGCTACACAACTTGTTCCTGTGGTGACATCTGTCATGATCCCAGCCACATTCATAACTAATCATAACTTACTCAACAACCTCCAATGGTTGTTAAGTACTCCACCTTGACTTCTCCATATCTGACTCTGCTACAATTGTCGGCCCCATGTCTCGACCATACTACACTTTGTCGCCTTTCGAACTTACTTGTCAACTTCACTTCGCTTCCATGGCTACCAGTCCGCCCCTTCCTCCATGCTTGGATTTTTTCGTAACTCGTCAATGTCGCTGTTCAAAAACTTGTTGACACTCGACCTCTTTGTTGGAATATTCTCACCATCATTTTTGTATTTTGCATGCATCCAGTCATCTGCATGCAAATGCATGCATCCAATCATTAGTATGGTAGTCTCCCAACATCGAGTCCTTATTTTTTACCCCCGAGGAGTATGTTTCTGCTCATTTCTAGCCCTCCTAGCCACTGATGCACCCTTTTTTTCATCATTGGAGAACATGTGCACCTTCTTCCACCTATTTAGGAGTTACTTCATTTAGTTAGATAGTTCATGACTCAGTTCCTTGATTCAGGGGATGATTGACTATTTAATTGACTGAAGCACTTAGATAGGCACCTACTGAGACTAGTTTGAGCTCCACTGACTACTGACAGCTCCTCATGCGCCCACATTGGAGTCTCCTTCCCTACATCAGTGCCCATGCACTTAGTTAGACTTAGTTAGACTCATTTGACTGACTAGTTGACCTTTATGACCACTGCCACTGGTTTGGATGATGTCTCCAATGCTATCCAAGCCAACCATTGAGGATGATTCAAATGACCTTAGTGGTATTCGAATTCTATTGTGTGTATTTAGTTATTATTCATTATTCAGAATGCCAGCTTACAACTGATGTATGATACAACAGTTTTTCTCAATTTTGTGTGTAATGAGTGTTAATTGATTCAACATTTCTTCTTCTTCTTTCTGCACTACATGAGTGAATTCAAGTGAGGTATTCTACTGCTGAGTGATCCTAGCTCAATAATTTCACATGGTATCAGAGCTTAAAGTAGTTATTTGAATTGCAGTAGCAGCAGTTGCAACAATTCCTTGAGAAGTTGTCTTTCATTGAGCACCAAAAGCCTCTGAGTTTCCACAGCAAATCCTAGTGCTATTGCCTTGAATTCACTGGAGCAATCCAGTGAGGTCTAGCCAGGTTTGAAGGACTTAGTCACATGTGCTCAGTGTCCTAAGGTAGTGTTCAATTCGAATTACAGCATATCTTCTTTTCATAATTCTCATTGTTTTGCAGGAATCTCCCTCTTTCAGCTTCGAATTCTGCAGCATTATGGATCTCAAGTTGAATTCATTCAACTACTTCGAATGGAAAGCAAAAACTTTTCTATAGTGATTCTGCACTAGTGATTCTACACTGGTGATTCTGCATTGGTAATTCTGCACTAGTGATTATGCACTTCTGCACTAGTGATTCTGCACTTCTACACCGGAAACACATATGGATATTGAGTTCATTCCATCATTCGAATCCATCTTGCAGCAGTTTTGATGTCTTCTGCAGTTGCAACAGTCTTCTGTGGTTGCAGCTATTTTCTGCAGTTGTAGCAGTATATTCGAATTGAACAATATCTTCCATGGATCTGGAAGCAATTCCTTCTCTCTCTTCATTCAACTATGATCAATGGAAACCAAATATGATAGCTTACCTAAAGAGATATGTTCTTTTCAATATATGTATTGGTGTCAAGAGAGATTTTACTTCCTATGAAGAGGAAGAAGATTGGATTGATGATTGTGATAGAGCCTCTGCAGCAATATGTACTGCTATGTTTTCCAATATGGAATACCTCATTGATCCTACAGAACATCCAAGTGATAACTGGACAAGACTGAACAGTTTATTTGGAAAGAAGGAAGAGGATAATGTCTATTTGGAGAACAATCCCAACAGTATTGCCACAAGTGCTCTCTCTATTCATGATTCGACCTCCATCATCTCCCATGATGAATTTATTCAACATAAATTCGAAATACAAGACATGGTTTCAGTTGATCCATCTTCTTATTCGAATTGTGATCAAGAGATGTCAGCTACTACTCTAGAAGTTGAAGAGACCTTCAAGATCTCTACTTCCCATGAGCCTGCTGATGTGCTAGATGATGACATACTGAGTATTTTGGAGGTAAAATCAGGTTTGGGAGGCAATGCATTCTCACTCCTTGATAAAATTCTTCCTTTGGACTCCTATTTGGTCATTGGAACATGTTTTCAGAGTTTCACCAAAGATGGAAGACTCTATCAATCACTTGGATTCATGACTCATGCAATTTTTTGTGATTTTGGTTTTGATCTCACCCCTGCTGGTTCAAAGGAGATCATGAGAAACCATCTTCCAATTCCTGGATTTGATTTGAAGTCCAATACACTACCATTATGTCATAGTTCCTTTGGTTATGATCTCACCTATGTTGGTTCAAAGGATATATCAAAGAACTATCTACATATTCATGGAAATGATTCTACCTCATTTGATTCGAATCACATGCTCCATAATGATCTTCATGATGCTAATCCTGTTGATCATGATAGCTTGCCTACTACACCTCCATTGCTTGATGAGCTCCAAGAGAGAGAATCTTCATCACCTGACAGTTCAGATTCAGAGTATGAGAGTGATGATGATGAAGAGCGAATGATAGATCTGGATCCACAAGAACCTGAATATCTAGCAACTGATTCAGAAGATGAGTGAATGGGAGATCTAGTTCCACAAGAACCTGATGATCCTCCTCTTCCAATATGGGAAGCCACTACTCTCAAATCTGCTGGAGATCTTGTTGGTGATCTAGATGATCGACGGAGAACCAGATTAAATTATCAAAATGGAAGGTTTCATCCTTCTCACATTACTGATCCATTTCAGATCGATTGATCCTTCTTTGGAAAAGAAGGACACTTGCCTCCTTCTGGGGTGAGTGATTATATGCTACATTAGCATCCTTCAGTCTATTTTGAGGTAGAGATTTCTTCCCACTGGGTTTTCCCTCTTTCCTCACTTAGTTTATTTAGATTGATTGTATGGGGTGACCTTTGGCCTCAGTCACCAGGGCCCTACTTTACCATTTCAGTTACTACCTCATGTTTAGCTTGCGAGGGGTGTTGGAATATTCTCACCATCATTTTTGTATTTTGCATGCCTCCATCCAATTATGCATGCATCCAGTCATCAGTATGGTAGTCTCCCAGCACCTAGTCCTTATTTTGCAGCCCCAAAAGACTGTTTCTACTCAGTTCTATCCCTCCTAGCCCCTGATGCGCCCTTGTTTTCATCACTGGAGAACATGTGCGCCTTCTTCCACCTATTTAGGACTTACTTCAGTTAGTTAGTTATTTGATGACCCAGTTCCTTGATTGAGGGGATGATTGACTAGTTAACTGGTTGAAGCACTTATATAGGCACCTACTAAGACTAGTTTGAGCTCCATTGACTACTGACAACTCCTCATGCACCCACATTGGAGTCTCCTTCCCTACATCAGTGCCCATGCACTCATCTAGACTCAGTTAGACTTATTTGACTGACTAGTTGACCTTTATGACCACTGCCACTAGTTTGGATGATGTATCCAATGCTATCCAAGACAACCATTGAGGATGATTCACATGACCTTAATGGAATTCGAATTCTATTGTGTGTATTCATTTATTATTCACTATTCAAAGTGCCAGCTTACAATTGATGTAAGATACAATAGTTTTTCTCCATTTTCTATGTAATGAGTGTTAATTGATTCAACATTTATTCTTCTTCTTTTTGCACTACATGAGTGAATTCTAGTGAGGTCTGCTACTGCTGAGTGATCCTAGATCAATAATTTCACACTCTTTTGCTACAATCTTGTCATTTGTTGACATCAGACTTGTCGAATATCGACCTCTTACTCTTTCTGTCGACCGCACTTCGATAGGTTCTGCTCGACTACTTGGCTTCGACAACCAATCTTCCTTTGCACTAGTGGTCATCTGCAATCCCCCTCGTCGACTTCTCCTATCGATCAACTTCAACTATTTTTCCAAGGCTCCGATGCTCCTGCATCAAACTCCCCAGGTGAAAAAGAACTCGACTGCTCCGTCAATCCCTTATATTCTTCTTCGGAAATCTATGTCGCCTCCTGCAACTCATCATCCTTCCACCAGACTAAGTATTCTTTCTTTCGCGAACTTCGCGTGCGCTCGAATTCACGTTCCTCTAACACTTCAGAGATTTCCTCCTTGTCGTGTTGACCTGGAATCTGAACTATCCATTCGATGTTCAACACTTCCGCGCTGCTGCTGGTTGAACCTTCTTCAAACTTGCACAGATCTCAGACATTGAATGTATGTGATATGGTCAAGTCCTTTGGAAACTCCAACACATAAGCGTTGTCTGAAATATTCTTTAGAATCTTACATGGTCCAATCTTCTTCAGCTTCAGCTTGTTATATGTTCCTGTTGGAAATCTCTCCTTCTGCAAGTGTGCATAGACTAAGTATCCTTCGTTGAACGACTGTAGCCTCTTCTCTCTGTTGGCTCTCAGCTTGTATGCCGCGTTGCTCTTTTCAATGTGCTTTCGCACATCATCATGCACTTCTTTCATATGCTCTGCGAATGTTTCTGCATCCGCACTTTTCCTGATTTCTGTCTGTATCTCGACCAAATCCACCACTCCATGTGGGATTCGTCCTTGAACAATTTGGAATGGGATCATACCTGTCGACCGATTCACAGAATTGTTGTATAGGAACTCTGCTTGCGCCAACACATTCTCCCACTGCTTGGGTCTATCAACATTCAAACACCTCAGAAGGTTTCCCAAAATTCTATTCACCACCTCGGTCTATCTGTCTGTCTGTGGATGATATGCCAAGCTAAAATACAACTTCGTGTCCAGTTTCTTCCATAGCATTCTCCAGAAATGACCCATAAACATCACTTGTCTTCCTACACAGAATAATGTGTTCCATCTTCAAAAATATGTCGACTACAACAAAGATTGAGTCATTACCTTGTTGCGTATTCGGAATCCTAGCATAAAATCCTTTCTCAGGTGCTCCCATGGGGTATTCAGCACTGGTAATGGTGCATACAGCCCCGTATTCTGACTTCTCCCCTTGCCCAACTTCCAAGTTCAACACTGTTGTACCCTTTTGACCGACATCTCTCATCATTCCTGGCCAATAATACTTTTCTTTGACCAATGCCTTGGTCTTGTTGATGCCAAAATGACCTACTAATCCGCCACTATGCAGCTCTTGGATTAGGTTCTCTCTTACCGATCCTCTGGGAATACACAATTTTTGTCCCCTGAATAGGTATCCCTCTTGGATAAAATAATCCAAGTATGGCATTCTGTCAACACTCCATGATTCGTGACTCACCTTCTATGTTTTCGCAAAATCCTCGTCGGTCTCATACTCTGTCTTCACCAACTCTTTTCCCGTTTCTTGAACTATCGTCGTGTTCAACAATTCTACTCTTCGGCTCAACACATCGGCAACCTTGCTCAGCTTTCCTAACTTATGTCGCAACATGAAGGTATATCCCAACAGGAATTCGACCCACTTCATGTGCCGCTGATTCAACTTCGACTGAGTATTCAAGTACCTCAGTGCTTGGTGATCTGTGTACAACACAAATTTCTTGGGCAACAAATAATGCCTCCACTTCTTCAACACTTGGACAATAGCATAGAACTCCTGGTCTTAGACTGAATATTTTTTCTTCGCATCATCCAAATTCTCACTGAAGAATGCAATTGGTCGGTCCTCTTAGCTCAACACTGCTCCAATTTCCATTCCACTCGTGTCGCAATCGACTTGGAAAACTTTGTCGAAATATGGGAGCACTAATACCGAGCTCTCATTCACCTTTTCCTTCAACTTGTCGAAATATTTCTGGGCAGCCTTTGTCCACTTAAAATCCCCTTTATTCATGCACTATGTCAAAGGTGCACATATCCGACTAAATCCTCTGATGAAATTCATGTAGAAACTAGCAAGTCCATGGAAACTTTGCACTCCTATCGTTCTTGTCGGTTCTGGCCAATCCAATATTGCCTTCACCTTTTCCGGATCCATCACCAACCCTTTACTCGAGATTACAAATCCCATGTACACCATTTCTTCCTTCACGAAAAAGCACTTTTGCAGGTTCACCATCAGCTTCTCTTCCTGCAACTTTTGCAATACTTGTCGAATGTGCTCCAAGTGTTTGACTAAATATCAAGATGTCATCTAGATATATTACGACGAAATTTCCCAAGAATGGATTCCGTACCTCATTCATCAATCGCATGAATGTACTGGGTGCATTAGAGAATCCGAATGGCATGACTAACCACTCATACAACCCTTCCTTCATCTTGAATGTTGTCTACCATTCATCTCCTTCTTTGAACCTGATCTAGTGATAACCACTCTTCAGGTCGATTTTCATGAAGTATCTCGCTCCACTCAAGCAATCCATCAAGTTGTCCATTCTCGACATTGGAAATATGTACTTGATCGTGATTTTTTTGATAGATCTAGATTCTGTACACATTCTCCATTCTCCACCCTTCTTCGGTGCTACTACTACTGGTACTGCACACGAGCTCAGACTCTCTCTGATCAATCCTCTGTCCAAAAACTCCTGGACTTGTCGATTGAGTTCCTGACCCTCTACCGGATTCATTCTATGTGGTGCCTTGTTTGGAAAACTCAATCCTCAAATCAAGTTGATTTGATGGGATATGCTTCTCGTCAATAGCAATCTTGTCGGCGTCTCATCGGCTACTATGCTCCTGAAATCATCAAGCATTTCTTCAAATTTGACCAGAATTCTTTCCATTGTTGACCTCTTGAAACATGTTCCCTTCAGAATGATGGAAAAACATCCTGACTATTTCTCCTCCTCTGTGAGGAATTTCTTGGCTGAGCACATCAGCACTCGCTTCTCCCAATAGTTGCTCTCGCCCTACTTGCAGTCGGTTGGGTCTTCCTGCTTCGGCTTTAGCATCCTCCGCATGCCAATTTCCCAGACTGTGACTGTGTTGGCTCGACCATCATAGATCATCTTCCGATCATATTTCCATGGTCTCCCTAACAATAGATGACATGCGTCCATTGGGATTATGTTGCACAGTACACTGTCTTACGGATTTCCAACCTTAAATCTTATCAGGAACTATCTAGTTACCTTCACATGATGTCCTTTTTGCAACCATGATATCTTGTATGGATTTGGGTGTTCCCGACATCTCAAACCCAACTTGTCGATGACCACTGTCGACACAATATTCTTTGTACTTCCACCATCGAATATGGTCTTGCAATACCTTTCGTCAATGAACACTCTAGTTCGAAAGATAGCCTTTCATTATGTCGGCTCCTACTCGTCGCGTCGGTCGTCTTGAACCAACATTCTCATGGTTTTCATAGTTCAACCTTGTCCTCTACCCTCTTCACCACTGTCGGATGTTGATTCCATCCTC
The DNA here is from genome assembly GCA_027924585.1 of Larix kaempferi. Taxonomy (NCBI): domain Eukaryota; kingdom Viridiplantae; phylum Streptophyta; class Pinopsida; order Pinales; family Pinaceae; genus Larix; species Larix kaempferi. The sequence continues at coordinate 21,604,253 of BSBM01000057.1, read as the reverse complement.
TCGTCGACTTGCTCATCTATTTGACGTATGGGTTTCAACTCATTTGCCACGTGTAGATTCTCTACGAATTCATAGTATTTGTGTCCCACTCTGTGAAACTTATAAAAGACTACAGCTATTCTATCAGCTCCTTTCTTTTCTTTCGGACAAGTTTGGCCATATGTGCCTCGACTACAGGTCTCTTGACCATCCCGTCGGTTTCCCTGCATCTTCTCTCTGGTCGCTATCCCTTCCAGATGGCAGTTATCTTCGACGGCTTCTCTTTTGGTTCCGCTACTTTGTCCTTTCGCAGAAATAGTCTTCGCACCTCGACAAGTCATCCTACCTCTGGTCGATGAATTTTTCCTCGATAGTTTCTGTTCTTCCTTCAGAGCTAGTTGATAGGCTTAACCGACCGCTCTGAACCTTGACAGGCTCAACTCGTCCTATATGGCATACTTCAAGCCATTTACATATCTCACGACAACTTCTTTGCCTTCATCGGTTTGACCCGACCGAATCGACAATCGTTAGAACTATTCCATGTACTCCTTCATAGTCATCTCTTTTTGTTGAAATTTTTGCAACTTCCTGAACAAGGAAAACATATAGTCACCTGGAAAGAAATTCCCTTTCATCTTGGCAACCATCCTATCCCAAGACTTGATTTTCTCCTTGTCTTTCTTGACTCTGTCAGCCTGTACATTGTCCCACCACAATGAGGCATGACCCTTCAACCTTAGACATGCGTTTTTTACCCGTTTAGGATCCTCTATCTTCTCTATGTTGAAGTATTTCTTTATTTCTATGAACCATTCGATCAAGTCTTTTGAATCTAGACTTCCTGAGTAGGTAGGTACATCCATATTTGTCCGACCTCTTTTATCTGACAGTATCTTGATCAATTTGTCTTTTGGTTCTTCTTCAACTGCTTCCCATTCTTCCACTTCCTCGACTTCCTCGTCGTTGTGGTCAAGTCATTAGGAACAAAACCACACCTTTGGCACTCTTTGATCATTGTGACTTCACTTGTCAAAATTCGCATTGTTTGCATCCACTCGTCAAACATTTCACGATCAATTGTGATTTCTACGCCACACACTCTTAGTCCTACACCTCAAACATTAATGCCTCTTTGATCCATTTTTCAACCTTATCTTAAATATTCACTCATCCAATTGCAACCGGACTTCACCACTATGCACAAATCTACCCAACCTCAGCTGGAGTTGTTCATGCACACGCAGGTTCTTCCTGCTCTGATACCAAACTGGCACAAGGTCGGTCGCGACAAGGGGCCTCTTGCTTAACTATGACACACAATAACAGAAGTGCTCACACAGACTAAATGTGAACTGAATGCCAGAATCTGGCTTCTATTTAAATCTGAATGAAATTACAATGTGCAAATACAAAGTAAACTATGAAACTAGTCGATCTTAGCTTGTTACAATATACAGAACTGAAAATATGTCTCTAAGTGTGTTCTCAGCTGTGCGCAATCTTCTCCATCTCCTATTTCTCTATTGAATGATGAGATATGGATTGGATCCCCTAATTTGTTCCTTTGCACTGCTCCTCTACTCTGTTGCTGCTCTTCCTGAGGTCACTTCGTTCCCCGAGACACTCTACCTTTTTCCACCGAATCCTTTGGATCCTATAGACCTGCAGTTGTCAGCGCCCTCTGGTCGAGTTGCACAACCTATGCCTATGGTCAGATCTTTCATGATCCCAACCACCTTCATAATTGCTCATAACTTACTCGACAACCTCCAACAGTTGTTAAGTACTCCGCCTTGACTTCTGCATCTCTGACTCTGCTATAGTTATTGGCCCCATGTCTCGACCATACTACACTTTATCGTCTTTCGACCTTACTTGTCGACTTAAATTCCCTTCCACGACTACCAGTCCACCCCTTCCTCCATGCTTAGATTTCACCACAACCTGTTGGTGTCGTTGTTCAACAACTTGTCGACACCCAGCCTATTTCGCTGTAATCCTGTCATCTGTCGAGATCAGACTTATCGAATCTCGAACTCTTCCTCTTTTTTTTGACCACACTTCAACATCCTCTGTTTGACTACTTGGATTTGACATCCAATCTTCCTTCACACCATTGCTTGTCGAAAATCCCCTTGGTCAACCTCTCCTGTCGATCAGCTTCGACTGTTTCAACGAGGCCCCAATTCTCATGCATCATTCGACCACTCTGCAACTGCCAGGTAGGCCACTTTATGCCCTTGTTTTCGATTTTGAAATGACATACTCTTATATAGCACTCTGCCCCTTGTGTGAATCGTATTTACCGTCGGTTTGTCCACATTGTTGTTTTATATTATTCTTTTTAGGCAAACCAGTTGGTTTCTCTTTATCCAATTGGGCATAGAGTTGTGCTAACGCCCCATTGGTTCTATAAGTGGTGACCTTGAACACACATGGATAGGGTTTTTCCCTGTCCAGACAAGTTACCCTGGGCCATACATACCATCTAGTTGTGCCCACTCATCAACCCTCATAGTTTTCCAGTTGACATAACCGCATGGGGGTTATTATGCCATGGATAATAGAACCTTCATGCTCTTTCCAGCTTACCACAGTAACCTTCCTTCCCGACTTGAAACCAAATCGCAAAACCCTTCAGACTTGTTTTATGAACCTCATGAAACCAGGTGCCTTATGGGAAAAAGGATTGGGATGTGTGTGTGGGATTTTCCGGGATGTTCATAGTTTTTTACAACCACACGCGGAATTCGGTTTAGCTATTATTTTGTTACACACTGCTAAGGCCATCGTGAATTCCAATCCCACATAGTACCTCCGGTGTAGACACTCTATCAATGATGGATTCCCCTGTTGGTTATCATCCGTCACTGACTTGAGATTTAATTAGCTACTCCCATAAATTAATGACGTTTTTAAGGAATAGTTCATATCTTATTGATTCATACGTTCTCCCAACAAGATTAAAACTTAAAATGTTTGTAGCATAGACCCGAAAGCATTTATACCTAATAATTAACTCCCCACCATTCACATGAGGAACATGGATACTATAGCTAGCTAAATTGATGAAGATAATTGGCGAACATCTTTTGAAATAATTTCACATGAAATTTTAGTTGCATATTGACTTTTACACACCAGTGTACTATTTTGAAGCATAGAAAACATAAACAACATACATCTGACACCATGGAAGTAATTAATTTCTTAACTCTATCTTCTTATTAATAGTATGAATGAGAGAAGTTTTATAGATTGCTTGGTGAAATTTGCTAACACTTTGATGCAATGTCTCATTAGGATTTTGAAATGCAAAGAAATCCTTCCAAGTGGAAGCTCACGGTAAATGAATCAGACTATGACGTAGAAATGATTGTTGACACTCCAATAGAGACCATGTTTGAAGACACAAAAGCAGTAAGATGAATCACCCCAGAATACAAATGGGGTGAACTGTACCATCTTATTAGCGATTAGAATGTACCTAAGGCATCCATTGAAGAGATGATGGTATACCAAAACATCAAGAAATCATACCTCCACAAAGCAGCCACACGCTGAGAGCTGTTTCCTTGCTTTGAAGTCATCAAATGGATCCTGCCTTATGTGGATGTTGGCATAAGGATCATCTCAAATGAAAAAGGAGAAGGGTTTGCCTCTTTCCAACCCGGTCACATAGCTGCAGCGTATAAAATTCCATCACCTAAGGTCATGATGACTGAAGACTGGATTAGGGGTGTAAACATAAATCACTTTAAATACAAAAAAAATATGATGATCCCTGGAAGGTAGCTGAGACAGAAGTCGAGTGGAGAATATGATAGTCAAATCTTAAGGACCTTGTTCAGAATGATAGCTTTGATGCTGAGCAGAATATTTGGTAGAGCTAATGGAAACATCTACAAGCTTAACTGGGTGCCCCTGATATACCATAAATATTTTCATGGCATGGTCTTTAATTGGGAAGACATCATCTCAGAGAGCTGGGCATCAACCATAGCTGCAAATCAGGGAGGAATGACCCAGAAGAAAGCATAATTCTACATGTACTCATACCTTTTGGACTGCATAATGATCAGGCACCCATTCCTTAAATTTGGATGTATATGGAATTAGGCTAAGTCACCCCTCTATGTGGCTTATCAGATTACCTGGTCACATAAGTACGCGAGCTATTACAAGCTCGTATGTGAAGAATTGATAATTCCCTTGTATTGGTTGATTTTCAATGAAGAACCAAACTACCTATCCGACAATGCTATGGAATTTATTAATGAATATGGAGATTATTATTTCACTCCTGAAGGTACCTACATTCGAATGTACGGGGGTTCCAAAGCCCCATCTCTAATGCCCAAATATATTGTAATAGATTTTGTGGTACACAAATAGGCCGTGAGGCAGGTCTTTGTTAATGGAGTTAGAAGTTTTATGAATGAACATAAGAAGGCCTCCTACCCACCATTACCATTTACTATTGGGGCTTACAAGTTTCCCAAGGTAAAACGCGCATAATTCTTCATAAAATACTTAGAAGCATTCCATTTCAGAGAAAAGGTTTTTGTGAGAAATGACAACAAGAAAACGCTCGTCCACCATTGTGCGGCATGTAAAATAAATTTTGAGTACACAGATCACTTCCTAAAGGATGAGGAGGTGCATCGAAGAGCGAGTAACATGACTGAACTAAACAAACGCTTTGTTTGGAAAAGTGGTGCTGACCCTAGTCATACTTTCAACACTGCAAAAGAGGTAGAATTACAAAAGCAAAGAGAAGAAGCCGAAAGGCTACAAGCGATAGAAGCAGAACGGATACAAGTAGAAGAAACAAAACGACAATAGATGGAAGAAATAGAAAGAAATCAAAGAGAAGAGGCCGATAGGTTGCAAAAGGAAGCAGCTGAGCAACAAAGAAAAGAAGAGGAAGATCAAAGATGAGCGAATGAAGTAGGAAGATAAATAGAAGAAAGAGAAGCAGCTGAGCAACAAAGAAGAAAAGAAGAAGAAGACTGGTTAAAGGAAGTTGTGGAAATAGAAGGAGCCCAAGGTGGAAACACGAGTCCACAACACATGGACACAAACCCACTAGAAGTGTCAGGTGTCACACTTACTAGGGGTAATCTTCCATTCATAGAGTTTGGGCTCAATCCTTTCACCCTGTCGAAACAACACAAAGTGGCCAAATTGGACACAATATTTTTTTATTTGAGGAGGAAAACCATCACAAGAATGTTAGATAAGAGATTAAAGATGTGCACCCAGCCTGATATAGTCACTGTCCAAGAAAACACTATCATGGAGGGAATGCAGAAGGACCCTAAGTTCACAGCATCTATAAGCATAGCAGCTGCACAAGAAAGTGCAGATAACATTGATAAGCTATTGAACGACATTGAGCGCAATAACGAGAGAATGCTAAAGTTAAAAGATAACTTAGTAAAAGAGCGAGGAGAGGGGATAGAGTTGAAAAGGAAACATGATGCTATAGTGGCTGAACATGATAGATTACTGACTGATTATCAGAATATGGACTCTGAGAAGGATGCCTTGACTGTACAACTAATGATCATGGAGGATGAAAAGAGTGATTTTGACGCCTGCATCAGTGAATTAGAAACAAGAGAGTCAACAGCAAATCAACAGGTTGAATATTTGAAAGCTCAAATAGATGAACTGGTTAAAGAAAAGATGTCTCTGTTAGAATAAGTTGAGCTGGAAAATAATAAGAAACAAGACATGACTCCTTTCCATGAACATTCATGCAAAATTTAACGAAAAATATGTCACTCACAGGAATTGCTGACAAAAGAAATATATAAGATGAAGCTGATGATAGTGAGGATGAAAGAGATTGCTGTAGAATCATTGGTAATAAGGAAGAGGATAGTCAGCACTGCAAATAAAATTAAAAGGCAGATGGCTTGGACGCAAGAAAATGCAGATTCTCCTAATCACTTGCCAAATAAGACAACAGTAGATCTTAATTTGGATTTGTACCTTCTTGATTTTTGCAGAAGATCTTCCAGAAGGTTATATGTAGAATTTCCTAAGTCTATCGAGAAGTGTGTGGGATTCTACTGGAAAATTCATGAAATTCATGAAAAATGTCATCTTGTCTTGCCCCTAGATATGGACGAGTTTCCTGCGAAAGATGATTGTTTAATGGAGCTGCAGAGTGGATTGTATGAAGACATGGATTACATCAGGAAACTAGATGTATTGAATGAAGAGGATATCCATCAGTATATTGGGAAGGCATCCATCAATGCTTATTTTCTAGAAGACAGTTGCAAGTCCACCAAGGAAGGATTGATCGACATGGAGAAAGAATTGTCCTATCATGAAGTATCTTTGAAGTTATTAGAGCCTATTCAAAATAATATTATATTCGAAGAGGCTGAAGCTTGGGACAATTATATTTCTAGCTTAGCGGGCCCATCTGGAAATTAATTGAATTTTCTTGTGCAAACACTAGAGGACGAATTAGGGAAATCCAAAGGTTAGGGTAGTGGAAATGAACAACCATATGAAGAAAAAAAATTGTAATATAAATATAGGATATTTATACTGACTAATGGAATTTTGCTAGCATAATAGAAGTTAGACTTTTGTATGATAATTTTTTTTAGCTAATAAGAAAGGAACTATTTTTTGGGAAAAGCGTGCACTGAACTCTTTTGCGTGGAATGTCAATTGTGGAACTACTTCCTCTATCATTCTTAAATCATACTATGAGATCGTTCTAACTTCAGTGAATTATTTCAAATGGTGATGAATGGTTTCATTTTTTTATGCAAATATGTATGTGTAAATAGAGTAATAAATTGTTTTAATTATATCAGAGCTATCTTTGATTTCTTTCTACTATAAATGTGAATATTTATCTTAATGGCTATTTGTTAGGTTTATCTGAACATTTCATCTTATTACTCTTAGTTCGAATTTGCTCCCTGCAGGGATAGGCTAGTTAGTTTAGGTAAGGTTTAGTGAATTGATAAGGCAGAAGTGATAAGACAAGAGGTAAGAACCTACGCATCACTTGTGAGGATTCTTCCTGTCAGTTCTAGGTTAAATGCATTAGTTAGTGCACTTTCATTTCATATCTTAAAACTAAAATTAAATAAATGGTGGGCTGGGCCACAAACTATAAAGAAACTTAACATTTACACCCACGGTAGCTAGACCGTTAACCGGACGGATTCCCTATACCAAACAGTGAATGATCTAATTGGGGTCATTCATTGGGGATAATCCCTACTGTCGATGGTAGGATTTTCCAGGAATGAACAGTTTCTGCGCTAGAAGGAGGGCCACCAGTGCATGGTTGGCAGAGGAAATCTGTTTGCACGAGGAAATTTCTATGGGACTCCATTGGAAACAACCATACCAGAAGAATTAATTTCTGAAACTAATTTGGATTTTGAGACTGAGATTACTCAACGTATGGACGTTGTTCCTCACTCAGAGTTAGATACCTTCAGGAGACATACAAGATCTTACATAAGGAATCTTGGGGGCTTAACAATAGCACCTGTATTACCCAGAAGACAAGCCCCTAGAAAACAAGTGATTCATACTAGGGATTTTGTGTTGGTGGAATCGTTGGAAGAATTGGTTGATTTATTGTTACAACATATACTAGATCCCATTAATTCATTGAGACTAGAATCTCCTGGAACCCAGAATCAAACACCACCCCATTCACCACCCCATACTCCACCGCATTATCTGAGGCGTATTATGGCTCACAATGCTAATCAAACACGTGTGTGGAGAGCCAGAGGGCCACTTAATCTGGATTCCCTGTTACATGATTTACCTAAGCATCAAGAAAGAGTGTTGCCCAAATTTGATCCTAGAAAAGGTATTTCTGCTGAAGATCACTTGAAACGTTTTTATTTGGATTTGAATTTACTGAATGTTGAACATGAAGATGTAGTATGCAGAATTTTTCCCTATACGTTTGAGATGAGGGCTTCATCATGGTATTTTAGTTTGAATGCAAATTCTATAGCAGACTAGGATAGTTTTGAAAAGGTCTTTCTGAACAAATTTGGAAACCAAAAGACTATCGCCACACTCATGAAAGAATTATTGTCTATGAGGATGGAAAAGAAAGAAAAGGTACAAGAATTCTACCAAAGGTTTACTACTATATTAAACCTTTTCAGTGCTGCAACTAAACCTACGGAAGTGTCCTTGGTAGAATACTACACTACAACACTTCTTCCACCCATATCTATGCTTGTTAAGAGAGTGGTTAAAACCACTTTGATATAAAACTATGAAGAAGCCAAGAAAGTATATGCTGATCTGGACAGTATCATGAAACATACCATGGAATTGGAAGTAAAACCAACATCAAACAAGAATCCTTTAATACAAACCAGACCCAAAGAGGAGCCTTCAAATGAATTGGAGAATGTGGTCAAAATGGTCCAAAAGTTATCCAACAAGATAACAGATCTGGAGAAATATAAGGGTGCTAGTTATTCAAAAAAACCATTTAAACCTTTCTATAAGAAAAGGGAGGAAAAGGCACCACCACAACCACCATTGAACAACTCTTCTATTTTAAATTTGAATGAAGTTGGCATGGATCATTTTTGTACTTTTCATCAAGTACATCATTCTGAAAAGAGTTTCCCACAGTGGATTAACTCAATGACCTTGGTAATGACCCAATTATTGGATACTGAATTGATGGACCAGGAGGGGCAAGAGGAAGATCAATCTAATGAACAAGAAGATAAAAATGAATAAACCACAATGGTATTATGGGATTGGGCACCAACCTTGGAATTAAATGAAGAAGAGGTGGAAGAAATCCAAATATCATCTGTAAATTATGCTACTAGGAGAAAAGGACCAGTGGAGGACCTGTTGTTGCTACAACACCCTCCCCGATATTTGAAAGAATTTGGGGCCCCTCCTTTACTTTTGAAGAGAAAGTTTGCCTACGAGCGTAAAGGCTATCAAAACCTTTTCCTTACTTAGTTTTTCTTGAGAAAAATCTTTTGCTTGTTTCATTTGAATTCGATTTTGCTGTTTTGGCTCAAGTAAAACTCGTGACTTTAAGCCGCAACGGCGGAATAACTCATCCAAATCTTCCACAACAGAGAGAAAGTTTGGCTAAGTTAAATTATCGGTGGAAGAACTCGCCAAGTCCTTCCAAAACAGTGGAAGAACTCGGCAAGTCTTTCTGAAACGACGGAAGAACTCAGACAACTTTGCCGCAACAAGAGAAAAGCTTGGTTGAGACTTGAACTTCACCATTTCGGGAGAACCACGCAAGCTATTCCGGATCCTTTTCCACCATGTTCCCACATCAGTGGAAGAACTTGCTGAGTCTTTCCGAAACAGAGGAAGAACTCGTGCAAATCTTCCGCAACGGTGAGAAGAAATGAACGAGTCAGAATTTGTGGAAGAATTCAAGTAACTTTCCCGCAACGGCGGAGTAAACCCCCATAATTTTTCCGCGACTTCACGCTCTCCTTTTGTGGAAGAACTCGGATAGATTCCCCACAATAGTCGGAGAAGTTTTCCAAGTCTTTCTGATTTTGACAGTCACTCTTAAATACCGAATGTGTCGATTTGACCCAGTCCGTACGTGATGGTAACCCCATTTTAATTGCTCAACCACCCTATTCATGACTCACACATGCCTAAACGCTATAGGTGGGGTTTAAACCTCGTTCATTCTTCACTGTTTCAATTTTTTGAAGGATTATTTCGCCATCTTGCTCCGTGTACGCCAGCCTTGAAGCAACACTACCATCCTCAAACCAAGCGAAATCTATCAGGTTGGTACCATTCAAGCCTTTTATCCCATGTTATAGTAAGTAATTCTTTTGTCTTTTGAGGTAACTGTTGTAGTAATTGATTATCCAAGCCGTTTTAGCCCCCGTGGAGGTATCCATTTTCATTACACCAAGGTCGAACCACGCCCCTACCCAGCTGAACAAGAAGGCCTAGTTCCGTTTTGTAGGATCTAAAAGTTTCAGAAAGCCTGGGCCATAATCACTTGTCGCTTCATTATTGAAAGAGTCCGCAGCATGCCTCTGTCCCGTTTGAAAGTTACCAGCATTGTAGAAGTTTGAAGCTATCTCGTCCACCCTCTTCGAGAGAATATTGGTGTCATCCTACTACCTTCTCTTTCTGGTTGTCTATCATGAAACATTTTGTTACCATAAGACCCCATTTTTATTTTGTTTCATAATTGACTCCGAATCTCTATACTATTGCCAGAAATAATAATGAGAGAGAGCCAGAATAGAGTATATAGATGTTTTTTTTTATCTGAAATGGAAAGCATAAGAATTAGATTAGATTGTTCAGTTTTGGGGCAAGCGATAGTATCCTCACAAAGGTTTCTCAATGTGTTTTTAAAACTAGATGTTATGAGCAGAATGCTAGTCTATATTATTGCTGCTACGATCATAATTTTTCTGATATATACGTATGCATGTTGTTGTACAGTGTTTAAGCCAAAATGCCTAAAGGAGGAAAACAAAAGTCAAAATCAACCAAGCAAGGATTAGCCTCCACGAGAGTAGGAATTCTATATGAAGACACCAAGTGTACTACAGGAATTCCGCCAGAGGTCAAATGGGGAGACAGGTTCGCTTATAACAAGAAAAGGAAATCTATTGTCAAACAAACGGTGACTAGGATGAAGAGACCTTTTCAACTAGACATTGTCACCAGACATGATGCAAGGTACTAAGCGTGCACACAAACTTGTGGCATCCAAGGTACAGTGACTAGGATGCAAGGTACTAAGCGTGCACACAAACTCGTGGCATCCATTTCTGTGGCTTCTGTTCAAGCAAGTGTGGACAATGTCAACATATTAGCAGAGGAGTTAGAATTAGAAAAGGAAAAAACCCACCATCTGCAAGAAAATTTGGTCAAGGAACAAAATTATTCAAATTTGATGGTGGAGAAATGTGATGCCCTTGTGTCAGAGAAGGGAGAATTGAAGAGAAAATTTCAACACCTAGAAGCTGAAAAGAGAGCCTTGGTCATACAAATGAGGGCCCTAGAAGCTAAAAAGCAAGGTCTTGAAAGTAGGAACCTGTATCTGGAGTCCGAGAAATTTGATACCACTCAGCAGATTGATGACTTAAAGGAAAACATAGAAAATTTAGAAGAAAGCGGGGAATTGCTAGAACAACAAGTAGAACTCACTACTAGCAAGGTTGGTGATCTGAGTCATTTTCATGAGCAGGCTTGCGAAATATTGAAGAAGATACACGGGACTCAAGAGCTCATAACGGAAGAAGTTTGCAAATTAAAGGAAGTGGTGGCCAGAATCAAGGAAATAAATGCTGAAGCCACTAGGCGTAGAAGAAAATATGTATGCATTAGTGAGGACATTAAGAGGAAAATGGAGTGGAGAGAAGGAAAGTCGGGATTCCCAGAAAATATCCCTCTTAAATCCATCTTCAGTTTTAAAGCAGATATCCACCTTTTGGGGTTTTGCAAGGATTTTGGAGTGAAGCTAAACGAAGTGGCCATGGTCACTCTTGAACACTGTGGGAAGTTGTATTCGAAGATACGAACCACCCAAGAGAATTGCCTGATGATAATGCCCTAGACTATAGAAGAATTTCTAGACAAACTCCAACGTTTGTCTGACCTAAGGGATGGGTTAGGTGCTGAAATAGATTATGTAAGGAAGGTGGAGGTTTTGACCGCAGAAGACCTTTACCAGTGGGTCGGCCAAGCTTCTATTCATGCACATCTTCTACAAGAAAGCCTCCATGATACAACAGCAGAAATCGTTGATCTTGAGGAAGAGCTTGCCAAGCATGAAGTTTCTCTGAAAACCATGCTCCCTCTTGATGCAAACAATGTCATAAAAGAAACTAGTATCTGGGTGAGACATATAGCAGAAGCAGACAGAGCACTAACAGCATAAACACATCAAGTATTAGCAGGAGAAGTAGGGGCATCAACCTCAATGGAATTACTGGCAGCACCAATGGCACAAGTTCCAACAGAAGCACCTGAGTTAGCAAGGGCACCAGCTCAGAAGTGACACACCTTTTGTCTTATCTTTTAATTTATAGCCAGCATGCCTTCTTTCGACCTTTATGTATTTTAATTATTAAAGTGACATTTGGACCTCCTTCCCGTCCTTTTTTGTAATTTCGTTGGGGTTTTATTCTTTTTGTAAATTGGGCACTACGAGACAAATTAAAAGAATTTGGAGAGTCAGGATATAGGTGGTAGCTTTTGAAGCATTTGAAAAGATATATATAGCTGATTAGAAAAAAGAGAGGGGACTTTTGGCAGGTGAAAGAGACTCCTCTTGTACACATGAACTATTTCTACTACATGAATGGAAAATAATTTTGGCCTATAGAAGCCTGTGCTGTGTTTTGTTGAGGATTATGATGGACTATTGCTGAACTATTTCTTCATTTTACCTTCCATATTCTATGATATCTTTCCTAGATGTTGTGAATTATTTCTTTGCTATGAATGGTTTCATTTCTTTTGCAAAATTTTTGTACTATATGAGTAATTAAATGTTTTAATTAAATCAGAGTTGTCTTTGATATCATTTATCTTTTGTTGAAAATTACATTTAGATGATAAAAATGGCTATCTGTTGAGTCTTTAAATGTTTCTTTCAGCTTATTGCTCATCCTTTCAGTTTTGCTCCTTGCAAGGATAGATTAGACTAGCTTAAATAGTTTAAATCAGATTTGTTTTATTCGCATGCACTTAGTTTAGAGCACTTGCATATCATTTTTATATATAAAATACATAAATAGTGGATTGGGCCACAACTGGTGAAACCAAAACAAATCTTCACAATCTTACATGGTAGCCGGAATCGTTAACCGGACGGATTCCCCACACCAAGCGGTGAACGATCTAATTGGGCTTGTTCATTGGGGAGAATCCCTTGCTAATTGATGCTGCTATTTTCGAGGCATCAACAATTTTTGGCGCTAGAAGGAGGGCCACCAGTGCATGGATGGAAGAAGAGATCCTCTTGTTAAATATTTTTCCACTGAAAACCCATCCCTAACAGCTAACCCAGACATTTCAGATTTGGAATCAAGAAATCAGGAAAATCTTAATTCTGAGACAGAACAGCAAGAAACATTGTATGCTGTCCCTTTTGAAGAAGTAAACCGCTTCAAAAAACATACCCATTCCTATGTTAGAAGTCTTGGAGGACTAACTACCGTTCCTTTGTTTCCCAGAATAAGAGCTCCAAGAAAAAATCCTCAATGCACTAGAGATTCCATTCTAGTTCAAAGTCTAGAAGAACTATTGGATCTATCTCTAGAGGAGATTACTGAACCTCTTAACGAGGTCAGACCTGAAACTCTTACAAATCAAGAACAACCGCACACTCCCTCATGTTCTCCACCAAGAGTCATGGCTGTGCCTGCATGGAGAGCAAGAGGAGCGTTGAATTTAGTTGGGTCGTTCCATGATTTACCCAATAACCCAAAGAAGGTTTTGCCTAAATACAACCCTGGGAAAGGAATTTTTGCCGAAGATCATCTTAAATTTTTTTATTTAGCTCTGAGTCTTCTTAATGTAGAACATGAAGATGTATTCTATCATCTTTTTCCCTATACTTTTGAACCCAAAGTGTCTTCCTGGTACTTTAGCCTACATGCTAGCTCGATAGTAAGTTGGGAACATTTTGAAAAATGTTTTTTAAATAAGTATGGGAATCAAAAGACAGTAGCTACTCTTATGAAAGAATTGTTATCCATGAGAATGGAAAAAAATGAGAAATTTCAAGAGTTTAATCAAAGATTTACAACATTGTTAAATAACTTTAGTGACGCAACAAAGCCTGTTGAGGAATGATTGGTAGAATATTATACAATAGCTCTTAAACCCTCGTTAGCAATGTTTGTCAAGAGAACGAAGAAGACTGCCCTGACAGAAAAATTTGAAAAAGCCAAGAAGGTAGAAGAAGAGGCCGATAGTATTGCCAAACACGCTCTCGATCTGGAAGTAAAGCCAGCAACCGTTAAAAAACCTTTTTTGTTAAATAGGGATAAAGAAAAACCCGCAGAAGATTTGGAAAATGTTATAAAAAGGATGCAAAAACTTTCTAATAAAATTGTAGATCTGGAGAAAGATAAGGCAACTAGCTCATTAAGGCCACCTTTCAAGCCTTTCTATAAAAAAGAAGAAGAAGAAAATACACAGCCCACCCCACTGGTAAATAATTCTGCTGTGCTAAACTTAAATGAAATAGGCATGGACCACTTTTGTACCTTTCATCAAGAACAACACTCAGAAAAAAGCTCCCCACAGTGGATCAACTCAATGAGTTTGGTAATGAATCAAATGCTAGATGCACAAATCTCTGAGCAAACAGATCCCCAACAAGAATGAATCCCTGAGCGGGAAGAGTCCATTCCAGACACCACAATGATCCTTTGGGATTGGAATCCTACCCAAGAACCGTCTTTTGGAGATTCTGTTGACGAAGTACAAACGTCATCTATTAATGTGACTACTAGAAGTAAAGGCCCGGTGCTTGATCAAACAGTAGATGTGCCTAAATCTAAATCCACAAATCAAATACCAAAATGACACATAATTGTCATCCCACCCTATCCTAAGACAATTCCAGCAGTAAACCCCGCAGCGATAAAGGAATTAAATGCAGAAGTATCTAAACAACCAAAAGTTTCTTCAAACCAAGCAGAAAATCAACCTAAAGTTTTGAAAGAATGTGACATGGGCTATGACATAATTGAGGATATTAAGAAAGCTAAAGCTAATGTTTCTATATTTGATATGTGTAGCCTTCCGCAACAGAGGAAGAGGTTAATGGAATCTTTTGACCCACAAACAAGCATTTCATTAGAAAGCATTGGTGGAAACCCATAAATTAATGAATCCAGCATTGGAGGAAAATCAAAATCTCACACTCTGCCTTTTCTCTTAACATTTGAAATCTTTAATCATAACGTACATAATTATCTGGTTGATTCGGGTGCTAGTTCGAATGTCATGCCTTTATCTATCTGCAAGAAGATTAATGGACAGCCTATCCCATCCCCATCTCAAATCATACAGTTGGATAGAACCACTGTCAAAGTCATTGGTGAATTAAAGGATGTGCTTATTAGATTGTCAGCTAATTCGAGAGTGTGCCAATTCATTGATATAATGGTGGTCGATATTCCTGAGGCTTACGGTTTAATTTTGAGTCAGGACTGGTCCGCGAAACTAAAAGGTTACTTCACAATGGATTGGTCCCATTTATGGTTACCCTATCAAAATAGGAAAAATCAAATTAAAGTATTAAGAGAACCTCACATGAAATAGAATGTCACTTAGCTAGAGGAAAAGAATGAAGCTGTACCCTTCTCATCTTCAGTTTTGGGAAATTATTTCTTAGAAATTGAACCCAAAAATTATCAATCAGAATATGTTAGCCATGATTTAGATGAACAGTCCAATCTCCTTCATTTTTCACGGACTGATGATATCGATTGCAACATATTAAATTTATTTACTGACTTAGATAGTAATAGCACTGACTTAGTTAAAGAAGAAAGTATTTTTTGAACTCTCTACTTCGATGGCTCCAAAACTCAAGAAGGATCTGAAGCCGGTTGTGTTTTGATTGACCCCAATAGAAATAAACAATTTTTATCTTGTAGATTAGAATTTGAATGTACAAATAACACTACTGAGTATGAAGCTTTGATCCATGGATTAAAAAATGCCATTGGTCTGAATGTAAAAAATTTGAAGGTCTTTGGTGATTCAGAAATAGTTGTCAGACAAATAAGGAATACAATTCATTGTCTTTCTCCGCGCTTAAAAGGATATTAGGCTGAGGTTTGGGATCTGATTTCATGTTTTGATGCTTTCAATATTAATTCTATTCCTAGGTTGAAGAATGCTGTAGCTAATTTGTTAGCAACTTCCGCTTCTAGATTAGTGCCTACTAATAACAAATGTTTCATTGAATTAATTTTCAGGCCCTCTGTCCTAGATAACATCACAAATCTCAGGGTATTTGATGATGATGATCAGATCATTAGTTTCTTAACAAATGAAGATGTCTTCCAAGAGGCCATAATAGACCAAGAACAACATGATTCAGATTTGCAAAACAAAAATGTTGTAAAGGGAAACTTCATGCCTAAAGGCGTGAGAACTCTTGAAGCATTATTTGATTTACAGAGCAAGTTTAGAAGACCTGTAAATGCTAAAATGCACAGCTCGTCCACACAACATGAGTTAATAAATTTAGGCACGGAAGTTGAACCAAAATATATTAATCTTGGTAAATGTTGTACGCCGGGTGAGAGAAGTAAATTCATCAAATTGTTTCAACAGTACAAAGATGTGTTTGCTTGGACCTACGACGATCTGAAAACATATGATACCTGCATCATCCAACACGTGATACCAATGAAGGAAGGCGTCAAACCTTTACAACAATAATTAAGAAGGATGCATTCGACACTCGAGCCTTTAATTCAAAAGGAATTAAAAAAATTGTTGGATGCCAAGATTATTTTTAAAGTTCAACATTCTGAATGGGTGGCTAATTTAGTTCTCATGCGGAAGAAATCAGGAGAAATCAGATTGTGCGTAGATTTACGGAATTTAAATAAAGCTTCAAATAAAGACAACTATCCCGTGGCCCCAATGGAGCAAATTTTGCAGATGGTGTCAGGATCAGAACTATTCTCCCTACTAGATGGTTTCTCTGGTTATAACCAAGTGCTAGTAGCGGAAGAGGACCGGCTCAAAACCACTTTTTGTACGAAGTGGGGAACCTTTGCATATCAAAGAATGCCTTTTGGCTTGATAAATGTAGGAGCTACTTTTCAGCGAGCCATGGACATTGCCTTTCGAGTTTTGGGTGGTCAATGTGTAGTAGTTTACTTAGATGATGTGACAGATTTCTAAAAAAAAAGGGAAGATCATATTTTCCACCTAAAGCAAATCTTTGATTGCTACAAGAAGTATGGTATCTCTTTAAACCCTAAGAAAAGTATTTTTCGCTATTCTTGAGGGAAAACATTTGGGTCATATCATTTCAAAAGAGGGGATCTAGATAGATCAAGAGAGAGTGCAAGCTATTAGCAAGATTCCCATGCCCCATAGTAATAAGTCTATGCAATCATTCATGGGCACCATAAATTTTGTTCGAAGGTTCATACCATACTTCGCTCAGATCGTTAAACCTTTGCAACAAATGGTCAAGCAGAGTGTATGATTTAAGTGGATTGATTTGGAAAAGGTTGCGTTTAAAGAAATCAAAGCCACCATAGCTAATGCACCTTTTTTAAGAAGTCCAGATTTCGAAAAGGATTTCATCTTGTACACCTCTGCTTCTGATAACTCTCTCGCAGCTGTGCTCACTCAAAAGGATGAATCAGGAGATGAATACCCAATTTCCTTTATGAGCACTAGTTTGCAAGGCGCTGAACTAAATTACCCATTAGTAGATAAGAAAGCATACTCATTTTTCAAAGCAATAAAGTAGTTCAGGCCATATATCCTAAAAAATAGAACTAAAGTCATAGTTCCTCATCCCGCTGTTAGATCTCTTTTTGTTCAGAAAGAATTAGGAGAAAGAAGAAGGAACTGGGTCACTGCTCTCCAAGAGTATGACTTAGAATTCAAACCAACCACCATTATCAAAGGTCAAGGCTTATGCAAATTGCTAGCTGAAAATCCAGCTGAAGAAGATCTAGATTGGAGGAATGAAGCCGAACTGAACATGATTGACATATGTCCAATTTTCACAACTCCAAAGTCTTGGTATAGGGACCTAGTGCATTATTTACAGTCATGTTACTTGTCAGAGCACTGGAGTCTGAAGCAAAGAAGAGCTCTTCATCTCAAATCAGCAGCATACCAAATCATTGAAGGAGTGCTCTTTACGAAGAACTATGATGGCATTTTTCTCAGATGTATGTAAAAAGACGATGCAACCAATGTGGTCAAAGAGTTACATGATGGTCCTGCTGGGGCACATTACTCTGGAGATACTACAACTCACAAAATTCTCAGAGATGGATACTATTGTCCCACTCTTTTCAAGGATGCTCACACCTACACTACAAATTGTGACGTATGCCGAAGAAGCACCAGAAAGTTACCAAAGGCAGCTAGACCCTTGTAGCCAGTTATCATCTCTGAACCATTCGAGCAATGGGGCATAGACATTATTGGCGAAATAAACCCAAATTCCTCGCTGCAACACCGTTATATTCTAACAACTATAGATTATTTTACCAGATGGGCTGAGGCCGTTCCGGTACGTAAAGTCAACGAGGATGCAGTCATCAACTTCCTGGCAGAAAACATCATGTTGAGATATTGTAACTTCAAAGAATATTGTATTTGTACTTTATTATTCCGGAGATGTTTCATTCCTCCGTGAAGATCTTATTGTATATTCGGAGATGTTTATTCCTTCATCGGAATGTGGTAACTTGGGTTATTAGACTTCCCTAGTGGGGGTCGGCCCTGTATGTGTTATGTGGGTCAAAGGGTTATTAGACCACCCTAGAGGGGTCGGCCCAGTTAGTTGTAGTGGGGTATTTAACCCATTGGTTAAATACGAGCCTACATGATTTGTGTAAAAGACAAGTCGGAGTAGTGTATAAATAGAGGAGGTGTATTCCTCATTTTACACACACTCACTCACTTGAGAGTAGCGCACTTGTGGAGGAGAGGTATGCTATGGTGGAGGAGGAGATCATGTCTTTGGTTTGCATCTTTGTATATTGCTGATCATCTATATTGAGGAAGCTTTGCTGGGTTTTCTACCCCATGAGGGTTTCCCAGGATAAATCTGTGTCTCTTGTGTTTATGCTGTGCTTGTTGTTTCTTCAGTGATCTTGTATATGCTATTATTGTGAAATGGAATGTAATGTTGCTATTTTCTGTATTAGCATATTAAATCTTAACATGGTATCAGAGCTAACCTGAAGGAAGGCAATGTAGGGCACTTACGGCACTTGCTTCACTTGCGACAATTTGAAGGTTTGGGTTTTACATAGAAAAAACCAGTCATCGTGGAAATTTCGCTATAAATACATTTATGCAAAGGCTCAGGATCTGAAAAGTTTACAGATCGTACATAACATCCCCAGGTACCTTGTGTCCAAAGGGAACCTTCAGATTCGTTGTACATTGTGAGTTATGATCAGTACAAGTTAGGGTTTCTGCCTCTTCCAGATCTCAGTCAAAATCAGGTGACCTAGGAAAAAAGGTCATAACTTGGGCTAGGAAGCTCCAAATGAAATTTTGTAAAAAGTGACAAGTAGTACACAGACTGCACTATCTCAGGAAACTTTTTCAGACACCGAAGCTGACCCAGTGACACGTGGCATGCCGTACAAGTTTGCTCTCCTGTTTTATCCCATAAATAGGTCACGTTGCGACACTTGGCATAAATCTCTCTCAGAAAATCCAATTGAGGTCAGACCTATCGGAATGGAAAGATGACAGGTCAGGATACCACAAAAAAAGTTTATAGACCCTATGGAGCAAAAAGTTAAGAGTTACAGTAGAAAATATCAGGTACATATTTCTGTCAAAACAGAATTATTTTTGGAGCACCTTCATTCATGGCTTCCGGAATTTAGGGTTTCGGAGAAAGTTAGAATTTTTGGAATCGGAATCCACGGCTGAATGCTACTCAGGAAAATCAAAATTTAGAGTCCAAGATCGAATTTTTTGGTTGGGTAGAAGACCGGGCTTGATCAAACCCTAGTTCGGGATTTTGATCGGAAAGTTGGAAAATTAGGGCTTCAGCAAAAGTTGGAATTTTTGAAGTCTGTAACCATGGGTGAAAGCTCCTCAGAAAAATAAGAGTTTAGGGCCTTGGATTTAACCTTTTGATTGGGAAGAAGGGTGGGCTTCATCAATCCCTAGTTCAAGATCCTGTCCAGAAGATCCAGAAGTTTCGAAGGCAATTTTGAGGGGTCAAACTTTGGAGATTTCAAAATTGAAGTATGCTAGTTTGATAAGCTCAGCAAGACACATCCTTCCATCCATTCAGAAGTGTGAAAGTCAAAGATTGAATTTTTAGGGTTTTTCTAGCAAACCCTAATCAAGCTCCAGATCAAGCTTCAGGGGGAGTTGAGGCTAAGGCCTTACATAAGAAGACTACAAGAAGTCTCGACAGGTATGACTTAAGGAGGTTCAGGTATGTCTTGAAATCTGATTCCTGATTAAGTTCATAATGTGTTTGTCTTCATATTATTTATTAGTACAATCTTGATTAATGTTAGAATTGTCTTATCACCCTAGTAACAGTATGAATACATGTGAATGATCGAAGACATTCATTGATTACGTCTATATGATTGTACTAATGCATTATGGTGTTGTATGAGGTTGATGTTGTCTACTAACAAGATATAGGTACATCACGAAAGACAAATCAAGTTCCATGACCATGACAATATAATCTTTGATCACATAGAAGTTCTACTTACGAGGTATGTATGACTTTGTTCTATTATGCTTAACTTATGAGATATGCAGGTTCCAACATAGGATCTCTAAATCATTGAAGAGAACAAATAAGATATTGATTAGGTATGTTAGACATAACTAAGCAGGTATACTAATCCAGGTATGTTTTCCTATGTTTGAATCTTACCTTGTGTTAGGATCCCTTATATAAGTATACTTGGTGTGATTGGTTATGCTTATTCATAAAGTTAATCAAGGGTTTATGCACATTATGTCTTTTATCTTGATTGATGATTTAACTAACCAGAAGAGTCCCATGATCAAACAAGAATATGCATGAGTAAAAGAAGACTTCCCTGAAACCCTGAATACTAATGATCATGACTATACATATTCAAGATTATTTAGAATTATAATGTTTTTTATAATATTGAGAATATACTAATGAATGTATGCTTGTGTATGAGATCATGAGGATGACACTAGTGCACACTTGAGCATGCACAGTGGTACATAATGAATAGAATTTCAAAAGACATATAGAAGATCAAGCGGGAGGCAACCACACAAACATAAAAGATAAGTATTTGAGTTGTTATTTCAAATAGTAAATGATATTGCTTGTATGCATATTTGTATTCCTAGAATATATCATGCTGAGTGTAAATATTCATAGAGCATTGAACAATATACTACTAATATGCATATGATTGGTAAGTTGGACAAACATTCCATTGTTGCTTGTCTAGAATGAAACCTCTTTGCTGACATGTTGAGAGCTGTGCACACTCTCGATAGTATGTTCTGGTAGAGATGGAAGGCATCTAGATAGCCACTATATGCATACAGGATATGGAAAAGTGTTGTGCCAAAGTATTGGTCAAGATAGTAGCATAACTATGTAAATGATATCTGTATGCATAATAGGTTATCATGTCAACATGATTTCATGATTATGAAGTATTACTAATCATGTCCTTGATTTTGATATGTAGGAAAGATAATGAAGAATGATGAACACTGAACAAGTGATGGATGTTCAACAAGAAGATTTACAAATCAAACAAAATATAGAAGGCTCATTGCTAGAAGATTCTCTTAGAAAGAGGAAGAGAACCATGACAAGATGTTTTCTCCAAGTGGATAGATAAGACCATTCTCTTAATGGTGTAATTAAAGAAGAAGTGTGAATCAGGTTCTGTATGGGTACCCAGGATTGGTAGTCAATTGATGAGCTTAATGATCATCATGGGTGATGTGGATCTCAACCTTTTCTACAAGGTTGAATATGGCTTCTATACACATATGACATGGATGCAAGAAGGAACTCACCACAGAGTTCGAATGATTTGGAGGCTCATATCAGTAGACCCATCTGACGAGAGATGGCACAGATAGATATGCAGAAGATCACTCAATGCAGAGTGTAAATGATGGACAATTGACAGCTTCTTGACAAAGCTTGGGCTTTACCAGAAGTAAAGCTGATCCTAACCTTTACCTTAAGGTTGTGGATGATGAACCTATCATACCATTATTGTATGACGATGATCTCTTTCTGACAAGGAATGAGAAACAGATCATGAAAAGAAAGAAGAAGATGGATGTAGAAATGAAAATGAAAGATCTTAGATTGATGCATTATTTCCTAGGTCTGGAAGTACGGAAAGGCTCAGAAGGAATCTTTCTCCACCAGGGAAAGTATGCTGAGAAATATTAAAAGGACTTGATGTGTTGGAATGGCCACTCTCATGGATTCCAACTTGAAGTTGTTAGTAGATGACTCATCAGAGTTAGTGGATATAACTCTGTACAGATAAATTATTGAGTCATTGATGTGTCTAACGAATACTAGGTCAGATATATGCTTTGCTGTGAACACCTTGAGTCAGTATCTAGTGGAAACTAGATGTGTTCACCTGTTAGTTGCAAAGCATGTGATGAGGTACCTAAAGGATACGATAGAATTTGATCTATGTTATCTTAGAGATCATGACTTCAAATGACTACATAGATGTTGATTGGGCATAAATTGTATCAGACAGGAAGAGCACATCGAGAGGATGTTATTGTCTGGGATCAACCATGATCTCGTGGTTTAGCAAGAAACAATCTAATGTGGCTCTTAGCACAAGCAGAATATATGGCTGCTTTCTTTGCTAAGTTATGAAGTAGTATGGATTCAGGATTGTTTGAATTAGAGATAGACCCAACTGTGATCCTATGTGACAAACAGAGTTGTACCAAAATGGCAGAGATTCCAGTGTTCCATGATAAGTCAAAGCACATAGAGATCTGACATTTCTATATACAAGATATGTTCGAATTTGCAACAAGTTACCAATGTACTAACCAAACCTCTACCGATCCGATGTACTAACCAAACCTATACCTCAAGTAAAGTTTTCCAAGACAAACTTAATATAGTTTAGAAGGACCCTCCTCAAAAGGGGGAGTGATGTGATCACTTATGATGAGATTGCCTGCATCGACAGTGAGGTCGATGATTTGAATACCTATATTGGTGATGCCGATAGAGAGGTTGGTGGATGGTCCTTAGACAGGGTCTAAGGGGACAAGGGGATTTCATCATCCATGAACACATGTTCTAAAAGGAGCTGTAGACAGGTGTCTCCGAGAAAGATGAGGGATTGCATCATCCTTGAACACATGTTCTAAAAGGAGCCGTAGACATGTGTCTTCGAGAAAGATGAGGGATTGCATCATCCTTGAACACATGTTCTAAAAGGAGCCGTAGACAGGTGTCTCCGAGAAGGAAGAGGGATTGCATCATCCTTGAACACATGTTCTAAAAGGATCCGTAGAAAGGTGTCTCTGAGAAAGAAGAGGGATTGTATTATCCTTGAACACTTGTTCTAAAGAGAGCCGTAGATGTATGTCTTCGAGAATGAAGTCCTTGGTGGACATGTGAGGATTGGATCATCCCTGGACTTCAGTCCTAAAAGAGAGACGTAGACATGATGTCTCCGATAATGAAGTCCTGAATGAACAGGTAGGGGATTGTATCTTCCCCGGACTTCGGTCCCAGAATTGAGACGTAGACATGATGTCTCTGATAATGAAGTCCTGAATGAACAGGTAGGGGATTGTATCTTCCCCGGACTTCGGTCCCAGAATTGAGCCGTAGACATGATGTCTTCGATAATGAAGTCCTGAATGAACAGGTAGGGGATTGTATCTTCCCCGGACTTTGGTCCCAGAATTGAGCCATAGACTGGGTCTCCGATAATGAAGTCTTGAATGAACAGGTAGGGGATTGTATCTTCCCTGGACTTCGGTCCCAGAATTGAGCCATAGACATGATGTCTCCGATAATGAAGTCCTGAATGAACAGGTAGGGGATTGTATCTTCCCCAGACTTCGGTCCCAGAATTGAGCCGTAGACATGATGTCTCCGATAATGAAGTCCTGAATGAACAGGTAGGGGATTGTATCTTCCCCGGACTTCGGTCCCAAAATTGAGTCGTAGACTGGGTCTCCGATAATGAAGTCCTGAATGAACAGGTAGGGGATTGTATCTTCCCCGTACTTCGGTCCCAAAATTGAGCCACAGACTGGGTCTCCAATAATGAAGTCCTGAATGAATAGGTAGGGGATTGTATATTCCCTGGACTTCAGTCCCAGAATTGAGCCATAGACTGGGTCTCCGATAATGAAGTCCTGAATGAACAGGTAGGGGATTGTATCTTCCCCGGACTTTGGTCCCAGAATTGATCCGTAGACTGATGTCTCCGAGAATTGAAGATAGGATTGCATCATCCCTAGACATGAGACTTGTCTTAAAGGTACATGTGAGGACTGCATTATCCATGAACTGGGTTCAAAATGTACGTGATGGGACATGAGACTTGTCTTAAAGTGATAAGGACTGATCATCCTAGAACTTGATCGGATTGTATCATCCATGGACCTATGTCCTAAAGAGAGCAGGATTGATCATCCTGTAATATGATCGTGTGTTACAGGGTATGCTGCTATGCATACTTGATTGATGAGGATACTTGTATTGATATTGATGAGGATACTTGTATTGATGATGTGTATACTTGTATTGATGAGGATACTTGTATTGATGATGTGTATACTTGTATTGATGAGGATACTTGTATTGATGATGTGTATACTTGTATTGGTGTGGATACTAATATTGATGATCCAGATGATGTAGATCAAGATGATCTAGATGCTATAGATCGAGATGATCCAGATGATGTAGATCAAGATGATCCGGATGCTGTAGATCGAGATGATCCAGATGTTGTAGATCGTGATGATCCAGATGCTGTAGATTGAGATGATCTAGATGTTGTAGATCGAGATGATCCAAATGCTGTAGATCGAGATGATCCAGATGCTGTAGATTGAGATGATCCAGATGCTGTAGATCGTGATGATCCAGATGCTGTAGATCATGATGATCCAGATGCTGTAGATCGAGATGATCCAGATGCTGTAGATCGAGATGATCCAGATGCTGTAGATCGAGATGATCTAGATGCTGTAGATCGAGATGATCCAGATGCTGTAGATCGAGATGATCCAGATGCTGTAGATCGTGATGATCCAGATGCTGTAGAACGAGATGATCCAGATGGTGTAGATCGAGATGATCCAGATGCTGTAGATCGTGATGATCCAGATGCTGTAGATCGTGATGATCCAGATGCTGTAGATCGAGATGTTCCAGATGTTGTAGATCGTGATGATACAGATGCTGTAGATCGAGATGATCTCGATGCTGATGATCGTATGATGACGATGCTGATGATCGTGAGGATCCAGATGTTGATGTTGTTGTAGCTATTCGAGTGCTACAGAAGATAAAGACTCATTACTAAAGATGTTGATGTTCCAGTATTGAAGATGTTCCAGTAACTGCTTGAGTTACTGATGATGTTGAGAAAGCTTCCAATGATTTATAGATGTATCATGTATCATGTTGATGTCTCCTTGCTCCTGCAGATGTTGTTATAGTATCCTTCTCGTTAAGGGGGAGTGTTGAGATATTGTAACTTCAAAGAATATTATATTTGTACTTTATTATTCCGGAGATGTTTCATTCCTCCATGAAGATCTTATTGTATATCCGAAGATGTTTATTCCTCCGTCGGAATGTGGTAACTTGGGTTATTAGACTTCCCTAGTGGGGGTCAGCCCTGTATGTGTTATGTGGGTCAAAGGGTTATTAGACCACCTTAGAGGGGTCGGCCCAGTCAGTTGTAGTGGGGTATTTAACCCATTGGTTAAATACGAGCCTACATGATTTGTGTAAAAGACAAGTCGGAGTAGTGTATAAATAGAGGAGGTGTATTCCTCATTTTACACACACTCACTCACTTGAGAGTAGTGCACTTGTGGAGGAGAGGTCTACTATGGTGGAGGAGGAGATCATGTCTTTGGTTTGCATCTTTGTGTATTGCTGGTCATCTATATTGAGGAAGCTTTGTTGGGTTTTCTACCCCATGAAGGTTTCCCAGGATAAATCTGTGTCTCTTGTGTTTATGCTGTGCTTGTTGTTTCTTCAGTGATCCTGTATATGCTATTATTGTGAAATGGAATGTAATGCTGCTATTTTCTGTCTTAGCATATTAAATCTTAACACATCATAACCAGGTTTGGGGTTCCAATTGCCCTAGTCTTTGATAATGCACCTTATTTTTCGTCAATGAAAATTAATGAATTCATGTATGAGAAAGGAATTAAACTTCATTATTCAGCGAATTATTACCCTCAAGGAAATGGATTAGCTGAGTCTACCAATAAAAATCTCATTCGAATCCTGAGTAAAACCGTGATTGAAAATCAGAGAAGTTGGCACATATCCCTCCCAAACGCCTTATGGGAAGACAGAGTTACTCCCAAGAATGCCTTAGGTGTTTCTCCATTCACCCTTGTCTATGGCAAAGAAGCCATCCTTCCCCCAAATGTTTTACTCCCATCTTTGCAATTGGCCCAAGCCTCCCGAGGTTCCAGCAGTCAAGCCCTCCAATCTAGAATTGATACACTGCTAAAACTTGAAGAGTCATGACAAAAGGCCTAAGACCAATTCCATCATCACCAAGACATAGTCAAACGATGGTTTGATTAAAGGAAATTTCGTAAGAGAAATTTTGAAGTAGGTGACTTAGTTCTGAAATGGGATCACCAGCATGAAGGTAAGGGGATGCACACAAAATTTCAACACTTATGGGTTGGCCCTTACCAAATTTCTGAAAAGCTTGGCCCGTCAACCTATAAACTTAAAGACCTGCAAGGAGAGGAAATAAATCTCCCTCTCAATGGCCTTGCCTTAAAGCAATATTTTGCCTAAGTCCTAGGTGGACTTTTGTACATAAATAAAACGCTGTCTTTTCTTTTCTGGTTTGTTTCTTTTGTTTTATTTCTTAGTTGCTTTTGATCACTTTTTAGTTTGGCAGATTAGTTTGATCTGTTTTCTTTGTTTATTTTTCTTCCTTTGGTTTGAACCCTTTGTTTAAATAAAGCTAAGCTCAATTTTGGTATAGCTGAGGAATGAGAATTCGAACAAAACTCAAAAGGATGGTCATGAAGAAGCTCACTGATAAAAGAAGTATATATTTGTAACTTTGTTTTCATTGAATGGTTTCCAGGAATGCAAAGATCCTTTTTCTAAGTGGTTGATAGAACCTTGTCAAATAACTAAGGTTCAGCATTTCCTTCTGACTATCTTAGGGCCCTATTCACTCTAACACTAATAATTGACTCAGGAAGTTCACTATGATGGACCCATAGAAAGGAAGCACATCTCACAGATGTATGGTATTTAAAATGATCCCATGCTGTAAGTAAAATCCAAAAGGCTTATATTAAGGATTCTGGTTTCCAGAAATTCTTGCCTCAATCAAAGCATGGCCAAGAGAAACAAATAAATCTTTCAAATCAGAGAAGCTGTTAAAAAAAAACCAGCCCGGCAAGGTTCTTCTCCGTCCGTGAAGCATGAAATCAAATAAATCTTTTGCTCACACAAAAGGACATTATGGATTGAAGAACCTATATCAATCATTGAAAGCTGAAGGAATCCATTTCTGGAAGGCTCAAACGGAAAAAGATGTAAATTAAAGAAACATCCAAAAGGATGCAAAATAGCATGGGAATGAGGAACAAACAAATATTTCTGTGAGATGTTGTTACGAACCTGTGGAGTCGTGTAATGGTAAGCTTTTGAAATGCAGAAGTCCAAAACAAACCTCACATTCTAGTCCTTAGAGAGTCAGAAGGAAAGTTGAGTCAAAATTTCCTTTTCCCTCATCATCATCATGATAAGAGTGATCACTGCATTCTCAGAAGATAAACTATGAAGACATTTTGCTGCAAATATAACCAACACTTTGTAAGTCTCCTGACCATGAGGTGAGTTTGTTTCAGAGATCTATGTTCACTAGCGAATCGCCATTTGTTGTTTCTACAACACCCTCCCCAATATTTGAAAGAATTTGGGCCCCTCCTTTACTTTTGAAGAGAAAGTTTGCCTAGGAGCGTAAAGGATATTAGAACCTTTTCCTTACTTAGTTTTTCTTGAGAAAACTCTTTTGCTTGTTTCATTTGAATTCGATTTCTCTATTTTGGCTCAAGTAAAACTCGTGATGTTAAGCCGCAACGGTAGAAGAACTCATCCAACTCTTCCACAATGGCAAGAAAGTTTGGCTAAGTTAAATTATCGGCGGAAGAACTCGCCAAGTCTTTCCAAAACGGCAGAAGAACTCAAACAACTTTGCCACAACGGGTGGAAAGCTTGGTTGAGACTTGAACTTCACTGTTTCGGGAGAACTGCACAAGCTTTTCCGGAGCCTATTCCACCATGCTCCCGCATCAGCGAAAGAACTTGCCGAGTCTTTCTGAAATAGCGGAAGAACTCGCGCAAATCTTCCGTAACGGTGAGCAGAAATGAACAAGTCAGAATTTGCGAAAGAATTTAGGTAACTTTCCCACAACGGCGGAGTAAACCCCCATAAATTTTCCACGACTTCACACTCACCTTTTGGGGAAGAACTCGGATAGTTTCCCCACAACAGCCGGAGAAGTTGGCCAAGTCTTTCTGATTTTGACGATCACTCTTAAATACCGAATGTGCCGATTTGACCCAGTCCGTATGCGGTGGTAACCCCGTTTTAATTGCTCAACCACCCTATTCATGACTCACACGTGCCTAAACACTATAAGTGGGGTTTAAACCCCATTCATTCTTCACTATTTCAATTGTTTGAAGGATTATTTCGCCAGCCTGCTCTGTGTATGCCAGCCTTGCAGTAACACTACCATGCTCAAACCAAGTGAAATCTATCAGGTTGGTACCATTCAAACCTTGTATCCTATGTTATAGTAAGTAATTCTTTTGTCTTTTTAGGTAAACGCCGTAGTCATTGATTATCCAAGCCATTTTATCCCCCACGGAGGTATCCATTTTCATTACACCAAGGTCGAACCACACCCCTACCCAGCTGAACAAGGAGGCCTTGTTCCGTTTTGTAGGAGCTAAAAGTTTCAGAATGCCTGGGCCATAATCACTTGTCGCTTCATTATTGAAAGAGTTCGCAGCATGCCTCTGTCCCGTTTGAAAGTTACCAGCATTGTAGAAGTTTGAAGCCGTCTCTCCACCCTCTTCGAGAGAATCCTGGTGTCATCCTGCTACCTTCTCTCTCCGGTTGTCTATCATGAAACATTTTGTTACCATAGGACCCCATTTTTATTTTGTTTCATAATTGACTCTGAATCTCTATACTATTGTCGGAAATAATAATGAGAGAAAGGGCCGGAATAGAGTATATAGATGTTTTTTATTATCTGAAATGGAAAGCATAAGAATCATATTAGATTAGATTGTTCAGTTTTGGGGCAATTGATAGTATCAGCACAAAGGTTTCTCAACGCATTCTTAAAACTGGATGTTATGAGTAGAATGCTAGTCTAGATTATTGATGCTACGATCATAATTTTTCTGATATATACATATGCATGTTGTTGTACAGGGTTTAAGCCAAAATGCCTAAAAGTGGAAAACGAAAGTCAAAATCGACCGAGCCAGGATTATCCCCCACGAGAGTAGAAATTATATACGAAGACACCAAGTGTACTACAGGCGTTCCTCCAGAGACCAGGACATCCCTAAGGCACTCCTCGAGGAAGAATACCTATACAGGAACATCAAGACCTCCTGCATATCCAAAGCATCCACACGCCCAGAACTTTTCCCATGCTCAGAAGTGATTGGATGGATTTTGCAGCATGCGAATGCTGAGACAAGGGTTCTTTCGGATAGTAAGGGGGAAGCTTTTGCATCCTTCCATCCATCTTATATTGCAGCATCTTACAAATTGCCCCGGGCTCATCAGCAGCTTGATGATGAATGGCTAGGACAAATCAAAATGGATAATCTAGAGATGGCCAGGAAGTTGCTGATCTCAGGCAAATAGATAAGAAAAAAGGATAATGAGGAGTACGAGGTTCAGAATCTGAGGCCTCCTTTCAGAATGATTGCCCTCATGCTTAGTAGAATCTTTGGAAGGCCTGATGGTACTTTTTTTATGCTCCAATGGGTTCCCATCATCCACTATGTAGCATTCAAAGGAACAATTTTTAATTGGGAAGATATTCTCTCAGACAGCCTATCATCAACCATAATAGTTGCACAAGAAGGATTAGGGGCAAAGAAGGAAGAATTCTACATGTCATCCTACTTGATAGACTATATTGTGGTGAAGCACCCCTTTCCAAAGCTAGGATGTAACTGGAAAGAAGCCGACACCCCGGTATACACTGCTTACAAGCTCTTTTGGGCTTAGAACTACAAATGACACTACAAACCCATTTGTCAGGATTTTATCATGCCTTTATATGAGTTAATGTTCAATGGAGAACCTAGCTGCTTGTCTGAAAATGCCATGGAAGTCCTGGAGAATTATGGTGATTTCTATTTTTCACCAGAAGGCACCTTCATAAGAATGTATGGAGGCTCTAAACCCCCATATATCCTACCCAATATGCTAATGACTACATAGTCCATAAAGAGGCAGTGAGACAAGTTTTCCTTAATGGAATTGGTAGCACCTTAAACAAGGCAAAGAAGGCCTCTTTCCCGCCTCTACCTTTTTATATTGGGGCTTACAAGTTTTCGAGGATCGCAATAGTAGAAAAATTTGTTGTAGAATTGAGGGATTTTCATTTTGGGGAAAGAATTTTTGAGAGGAACGATCGACGAGGCAAGGTTGCACAACATTGCAGGGAGATTCATGCTAACTTTGAATATGCTCATTATTATGATGAAGATAAAGAAGTGTACATAGGGGTCAGTAACATGACCGAACTACAGATTTGTCGACTAAGTAAAGTCGGGGCTAGTTATAGCTCTAGTGTTGTCAAGGAAGCAAAACAATAGCAGAAAAAGGAAACAGTAGAAGCTGCTCAAACTCTCTCTAAAGAAGAGCAAGGGATCAAGAAAGAAGCCGAGAGAATCCAAAGAGAAGCTGTTGAGAGAGCAAACAAGGTGAAAGAGGATGAACTTCGAGAAGAAGAAACTCAAAGGATCTAAGCAGCAGAGGAAGAAGTTTGAAGAGTTCAAGAGGAAGAAAGAATCAGGCTGGAAGGGATTTCCAAACAAGCAGAAGAGGAAGCTCAGAGGATGACAACAGAAGAAGAAGCGCAAAGGAAAGCGGAAGAAGAAAACAAATTGAAGGAGGATGCTGAGCCAAAGATCCCAAATGTCCAAGAAATGGATACGGACATCCCTATAAGAGACCTCCTGCTTGTCCCTTTTACACCATCAAAAGGTAGCACAGTATCCCAATGGGACAGGTTCACTTATAACAAGAAAAGGAAATCTATTGTCAAAGAAACAGTGACTAGGATGAAGAGACCTTTTCAACCAGACATTGTCACCAGACATGAAACAACAGTCATGCAAGGTACTAAGCATGCACACAAACTCGTGGCATCCATTTCTGTGGCTTCTGTTCAAGCAAGTGCAAACAATGTCAACATATTAGCAGATGAGTTAGAATTAGAAAAGGAGAAAACCCACCATTTGCAGGAAACTCTGGTCAAGGAACAAAATTATTCAAATTTGATGGTGGAGAAATGTGACACCCTTGTGTCAGAGAAGGGAGAATTGAACAGAAAATTTCAAAACCTAGAAGCCGTAAAGAGAGCCCTGGTCATACAAATGAGGGCCCTAGAAGCTGAAAAGCAAGGTCTTGAAAGTAGGAACCTGTAGCTGGATTCCGAGAAATTTGATACCACTCAGCAGATCGATGACTTAAAGGAAAACATAGAAACATTAGAAGAAAGCAGGGAATTGCTAGAACAACAATTAGAACTCGCTCCTAGCAAGGTTGGTGATCTGAGTTCTTTTCATGAGCAAGCTTACGAAATATTGAAGAAGATACATGGAACTCAAGAGCTCATAACAGAAGAAGTCTGCAAATTAAAGGGAGTGGTGGCCAGAATCAAGGAAATAAATGCTGAAGCCACTAGGCGTAGAAGAAAATATGTATGCATTAGTGAGGACATTAAGAGGCAAATGGAGTGGAGAGAAGGAAAATTAGGATTCCCAGAAAATATCCCTCTTAAATCCATCTCTGGTTTTAAAGTAGATATCCACCTTTTGGGGTTTTGTAAGGATTTTGGAGTGAAGCTAAACGAAGTGGCCATGGTCACTCTTGTATAGTGTGGGAACTTGTATTTGAAGATACGAACCACCCAAGAGAATTGCCCGATGATAATGCCCCAGACTATAGAAGAATTTCCAGACAAACTCCAACGTTTGTCTGACCTAAGGGATGGGCTAGGTGCTGAAATAGATTATGTAAGGAAGGTGGATGCTTTGACCGCAGAAGACCTTTACCAGTGGGTTGTCCAGGCTTCTACTCACGCACATGTTCTGCAAGAAAGCCTCTAGGCTACAACAACAGAAATTGTTGATCTTGAGGAAGAGCTTGCCAAGCATGAAGTTTCTCTGAAAACCATGCTCCCTCTTGATGCAAACAATGTCATAACAGAAACCAGTATCTGGGTGAGACATATAGTAGAAGCAGACAGAGCACTAACAGCAGAAACACATCAAGTATTAGCAGGAGAAGTCGGGGCATCAACCTCAGTGGAATTACCGGCAGCACTATTGGCACAAGTTCCAACAGAAGCACCTAAGTTAGCAAAGGCGCCAACACAGAAGTGAAACACCTTTTGTATTATCTTTTAATTTATAGCCAACATGCCTTCTTTCGGCCTTTATGTATTTTAATTATTAAAGTGACATTTGGACCTCTTTCCCATCCTTTTTTGTAATTTTGTTGGGGTTTTATTCTTTTTGTAAATTGGGCACTACGATACAAATTAAAAGAATTTGGAGAGTTAGGATATAGGTGGCAGATTTTGAAGCATTTGAAAATCTATATATAGCTGATTAGAAAAAAGAGAGGGGACTTTTGGCAGGTGAAAGAGACTCCTCTTGTACACACAAACTATTTCTGCTATATGAATGGAAAATCGTTTTGGCCTGTAGAAGCATATACTGTGTTTTGTTGAGGATTATGATGGACTATTGCTAAACTATTTTTGGATTTTACCTTCCATATTCTGTGAGATCATTCCCAGCTGTTGTGAATTATTTCTCTGATATGAATGGTTTCATTCCTTTTGCAAAATTTCTGCACTCTATGAGTAATTGAATGTTTTAATTAAATCAGAGTTATTTTTTATAACATTTATCTTTTGCTGAAAATTACATTGAGATTATAAAAATGGCTATCTGTTGAGTCTTTAAATGTTTCTTTTAGCTTATTGCTCATCCTTTCAGTTTTGCTCCTTGCAAGGATAGATTAGACTAGCTTAAATAGTTTAAATCAGATTTGTTTTATTCGCATGCATTTAGTTTAGAGCACTTGCATATCATTTTTATATATAAAATACATAAATGGTGGATCGGGCCGCAACTGGTGAAAGCAAAACAAATCTGCACAATCTTACACGATAGCCGGAACTGTTAACCGGACGGATTCCCCACACCAAATGGTGAGCGATCTAATTGGGCTTGCTCATCGGGGAGAATCCCTTGCTGATTGATGCTTCGATTTTTGAGGCATCAATAGGACCAAAGCATAACATTTCCTAAGGTGAGGAAAGTTAAGGAAAATATTAAAAGGAGCAATGACATGAATCAGCCACAACCTAGAGTTAATCCTGGAATTACAAAAGAAACAAACCCATCGAAAAATAAGCAGGTGAAACCCATAGGTAACAAACATGACAGTGGTGAAAAGAGTACTGGAGATCATAATTTGCGATATGTCATAGTGGAAGAAATTAAGAAAAAAAATATATATATCCTTGTTCGAATTGTTTAATATCCCACAACAGAGAAAAAAAAATGTTGGAAGCTTTTGATCCGCAACCAAGCAATACAACGAAAATAGTTGAGTCACATATTGAGATTAATGAAGCAAGTATTGGTGGTAAATCAAAATCTTAGACTATGGCTTTCCTTTTAACCTTTGAAATATATAATAATAATGTGCACAATTGCTTGGTAGATTCTGGGGCTTCGTCGAATGTTATGTCATTATCTATTTGTAAAAAAATCAATGGGAAACCCACTGCATTCCCTTCTCAGATTATACCACTAGAAAGATATGCAGTTAAGCTTATAGGGGAAATGAAAAATGTACTGATTAGACTATTTGTAGATGCAAGGGTATGTCAATTTATAAAGATCATGGTAGTAGACATACCTGAAGCCTATGGTTTGATATTGAGTAGGGATTGGTCAACGAAACTGAATGGTTATTTTGCAACTAATTGGTCCCATTTGTGGCTACCATATCAGAATAGACAGAACCAAATTAAAGTACTGAGAGAGCCCCCCATGAAACATAATGTAACTCAGTTGGAAGAAAAGAACGAACCTGTAAATTTTTCATCTTTAGTTTTGGGTAATTATTTCTTAGAAATTGAGCAAGGAAATTATCAAGCAGAAGATGTTAGTCATGATTCAAATAGACAGTCCAATATCCTTCAATTCTCACGGACTGATGAAATTGATTGTAATATAGTAGAATTAGTGACTGACTTATGAGATAGTACTAACGTAGTTAAATCAAATAATAAATTTTGGGTTTTGTATTTTGATTGTTCCAAAACATAAGAGGGATCGGGAGCTAGGTGTTTTCTTGTTGATCCTAAAGGAAACAAACAATTTCTCTCTTGTATACGAGAGTTTGAATGCACAAATAACACTGTTGAATACGAATCTCTAGTTCAAGGTTTAAAAAGAGCCATTGATTTAAATGTCAAGAATTTAAAAGTCTTTTGTGACTCAGAGATAGTTGTTAGACAGATAAGAAACACAATTGATTGTTTGTCTCCGCACTTAAAAGGATATCAATCTGAGGTATGGAGTTTGATATCACAGTTTGATGATTTTAACATAAATGCCATTCCTAGATTACAGAATGTTGCAACATATTTATTAGCTACTTATGCTTTTAGATTAGTACTCGTGACCAATAACAAGTGTTCTATTGAATTAATTTCCAGGCCTTAGGTACTTGATAATGTTACAAATATGAGGGTGTTTGATGATTATAAACAAATCATCATTTTCTTGACGAACGAAGATGCTTTCAAAGAATCCATAATTGATGAAGAAGGGCACCAGTTGGATTTATAGAATAAGGATGTTTGTAAGGGAAATTTTATGCCAAAGGGAGTAAGAAATCTTGAAGGATTGTTTGAATTACAGAATAAATTCAAAAGACTAACAAATGTCAATACAAACAGTTCCTCGATGTAGTATGAGTTGGTAAATTTAGGAACATAAGCTGAACCTAAATATGTTAATCTAGGGAAATGCTGCTCACCTGAAAACGATGCAAGTTTATTAAACTTTTCCAACAATATAAATATGTTTTCGCATGGACTTATGAATATTTGAATACCTATGACACACGCATCATACAGCATGTGATACCCATTAAACCAAGTGTAAACCCATTTCAGCAGCAACTCAGAAATATGCATCCTACACTCAACCCATTGATACAAAAGGAGTTAAAGAAGCTTCTGGATGCTAATATTATTTTCAAAGTTCGACACTCTGAATGGGTGGCTAATTTTGTCCCTGTAAGGAAAAAATCAGGAGAGATACCATTATGTGTTGATTTTTGAAATTTGAATAAAGCATCGGATAAAGACAACTACCCAGTGCCACCAATGGAACAAATCTTACAAATGGTGTCAGGCTCTGAATTGTTCTTGTTAGGATATTCCTATACTCCATCCTAGTCCCACCAGTATTTTGATCATTTACATTTTTAGTCATGCATGCACCTTTTAGGGTTTGCATGCATTTTAGGGTTTGCATGCATTTTGCATGCATCCCAGTCATCAGTCCAGCACCTAGCCCTCAGTTAGCCAACCTCCAGGAGCTTCTCACTATTCAGTTTTAGCCCTCCAGTTGCTTAATGCGCCCTTCTTCCTTGATTTTAGGGAGCAACTCTCCCTTCTTCACCTACTAGTCCATTTGTCACTCGTCACACTCAGTTACACTCAGTTACAGTCAGTTACACTCAATTACTCTTAGTTACATTGAGTTACACTCAGTTACTCTTAGTTACATTGAGTTACACTCAGTTACACTCAGTTACACTCAGTTACACTTAGTTACACTGAGTTACACCTACCAGAGTTAGTTTGACTAATGGTTGACAGTTACTTGAGCATTGATGACTCCACTAATGATGATGAAGACTTCCAGTTGTGCTCCAATGATCATTAGGACACCTAGTTGTGCTCCGATGACACTCTATTGATCTTATGAGAGGCTAATTCGAATTGCCACCTTAAGCATTCGAATCCTCTCTACCATTGTACTATTTATTTGTCCATATTGTGATTAATTAACTAGTATGACCGAAGTATTATTGCTTCTATTTGAGTTCTACTGTACCATATTATTCTATTGCTCATTATACTGCATGTATCACTCTTCTTCTATTTTCTTGCTTAATCATAATTATTCTCTTGTGAGATACATCATCTCTTAGATCTGTTATGAGGATTTTCACAGTTCTCCCTACTAGATGGATTTTCAGGCTATAATCAAGTATTAGTGGCTGAGCAAGATTGACTCAAGACTAAATTTTGCACGAAATGGGGAACATTCGCATATAGGAGAATGCCTTTTGGCCTTATGAATGCAGAAGCCACATTTCAAAGGGCCATGGATATCGCATTCTGAGGTTGAGTCGACCACTGTGTTTTCATTTACTTAGATGATGTAACAGTTTTCTCTAAGAAATGAGAAGACCATGTTTTTCATTTGAAGTAGATTTTTTATTGTTGCAGAAAATATGGTATATCTTTGAATCCAAAGAAAAGTATTTTTTTGTACTCGAAGGAAAATTGTTAGGACACATCATCTCTAAAAGGGGAATCTCGATAGATCCATAAAGGATCCAGGAAATAAATCAGATTCCCATGCCCCGTAATAAAAGGACTATGCAATCATTTATGGGCACAATAAAAAAATTTCGAAGGTTTGTACCAAATTTCGTACAAATTGTAAATCCTTTGCAGCAAATGGTGAAGCAAAGTGTACAATTCAAGTGGAAGGATGTTGATAAGAATGTCTTCAAGGATATAAAGAATGCTATAGCTCATGCACCTTCTTTAATAAGTCCAAATTTTGAAATTGATTTTATCATATATACTCTTGCTTTAGACAATTCTCTTGTAACAGTACTCACACAAAAAAGAGAGCTAGGTGAGGAGTATCCAATATATTTCATGATTACTAGGTTACAAGGAGCTGAATTGAACAACCCAGCTATGGATAAACAAGCATATGCGGTATTTAAGGCAGTAAAGTAGTTCATACCTTACATTTTGAAGAACATAATGAAGGTTATAGTACCTTATCCAACTGTTATATCGTTATTTGTACAAAAGGAGTTGGGAGAGAGATGAGGAAATTGGGTAACTGCATTACATGAATATGACCTGGAGTTCAAACCAACTAATATCATTAAAGTTCAAGGGTTATGCAAGTTGCTTACTGAAAACCCAACTGATGGAGAGCATGAATGGGAAAACGAAGTGGAGTTGAATGCAATTGAAGTACATTTCATTTTTACTTCTCCAGAATCTTGGTATAGAGACTTGATTCATTATCTTGAACAAGGGTATTTTCCAGAACACTGGAGTTCTAAGCAGAGAAGGGCACTCCGATTAAATTCAACATCTTACCAGATTATAGATGGAGTACTTTTTCGAAAAAATTATGATGGAGTTTTTCTTAGATGCCTTGAAAGAGAAGATGTGGATAAAGTGGTCAAGGAATTACATGATGGCCCTGTAGGGGGACATTCCTCGAGGGCTACCACTACTCAAAAAATACTAAGATCTGGATACTATTGGTCCACTCTCTTCAAATATGCTAATGCTTACGCAAGGAAGTGTAATGTATGTCAAAGGAGTGATGGTATATTCCCAAAAGCAGCAGGACCATTGCAACTAGTTGTCATCTCAGAACCATTCAAGTAATGAGGCTTGGACATTATCAGTGAGATCAATCCGAATTCTTCATCACCACACCGATATATTCTCATATCTACTTATTATTTCACACGATGGATGGAAGATACTCCTTTGCACAAAGTGAACGAAGATGTAGTCATCATATTTCTGCAGGAAAACATCATAATCAAGTTTGGGGTTCCAATTTCCCTAGTTTTTTATAATGCAACTTACTTCTCATCTGTTAAATTGACTGCATTTACTTGTGAAAGAGGAATTAAACTGCATTATTCATCTAATTATTATCCTCAAGGAAGCAGAATAGCAAAATCCACAAATAAAAATCTCATCCGTATTTTAAAGAAAACAGTTATTGAGAGTCAGATAAATTGGCATGTAGCTCTTCCAAATGCTTTATGGGAACATAGGATCACTCCAAAATATTCTTTAGGGGTTTATCCTTACATCTTAGTCTATGGGAAAGAATCTATACTCCCACCAAACCTACTACTCCCTTCCCTGCAATTAGCTCAGACATCCCGAGGATCAAGTAGTGAAGTCATACAGTCACAAATCAATACTTTGTTGAAACTCGAAGAATAACGAAAAACAACCAAGGATACGTTCAATCATCACCAAGATATTGTGAAAAGGTGGTTCGATAAATAAAAATCTGGTAAAAGAAATTTTGAGGTAGGGGACCGAGTTCTGAAAAGGGATCACCCACATGATGAAAAGGGAAAACATACAAAATTTCAACATGTATGGATTTGCCCCTATCAGATTGTCGAAAAGCTTGGCCCAATGACATACAAACTACAAGATTTACAAGGGGAGGAGTAAAATACCCCTGTCAATGGAATAACTCTTAAACAATACTTCACCTAGGTTTAGGAAGACCTGTTGCACATAAATAATTCTTTTTTATCTTAGTCTTGTCTAGTTTGTTCATTTTTAGTTAGTTGCAGCCTTGTTTTGATTATTATTTAATTTTATTTGTTTGATTGAGTTTGTTTTAAATAAACCCCAGCTCAACATTTTGACGTGCAGAAGTATAGGGATCTGAACAATCTCACGGTCATCACTAGAGAATCAAAATGAGTTTCTAGAAAGAGAATAATTTGTATAAAATTGTCATTAATGATTTTAATCGCTGCCCAGTTTTAGAAAGGGAAACCTGCTTCATGTTCATGTTGAGTCATTATAAACCCTGTGAAATAACCAAGACCCACAAATTCCAAATTACGATCTTGGGGCACCATTCATTCACACATAAATAACCATCTCAGGCAACCTTCTATAACATACCCATGGAAATGAAGCAAGTCTTACATATGTATGGAAATTAAAATGATCCCATGCTACAAATCAAAGCCAAAGGGATTATAATGAAGAGTCAAAGTTCTGAAATTTCATCTCCATCAAAGACATGGTTTTGAAAACAAATATACCTAGGCCATAAGATTGCCTAGATGGAAATCCCAGGAATGTTCTTCTCCGTACGTGAATATGACAAACAAATAAATATCTCTCACACAAAAGGACATTATGGTGTTGATGTATATGTAGCTTCGGAATGTATTTCATCTGTGTATTTTATATATATTTATTGTACCCTTATAAGAGATGTGTCATTCCTCTATAAGGAAGTGTCGTCATGTGGATTGACAAGTGTCGCAAGTGTGTGTACTTGCCGATGGGTTATTAGACCACCATGTGGGGTCAGCCCTGAATTATATATATTATAATGTGGATGTACCTAGCTAGACAAGTCGGCCCCATAAGGTCACTGGGCAAAAAGGTTAGTATAAATAGAGATTGGAGATCTCTATTTTACTCACTCGGAAAAGTATCTTACTCTCACTCAAAAAGTGGCGCACTAGTGAGGAGGAGGATCATATGCTACTAGGAGACTATCTCAGTGTTATTTGGTTGTACTTTGGTTGAGCCATTACTCTCTCTATCTCTGAGGAAGTTGTGGGGTTTTTCACCTTAGGGTTTTCCCCACGGAAACTCTGTGTCTCTTGTCTCTCATGCTTTTGATTCTTGTGATGCTTGTCATGCTTATTGTGATTGTCATGCATTGATATACTGTATATGTTATTCTCTCAGTAAAGATCCTAGAGTATTGTGAATTAATGCTCAAAATTTAACATGGTATCAGAGCTAACCTGAGAAGAAGACATTTTGCAGTAACGGAAGCTTGAGTTACTTGCTTATTGGGTTTCTCTCCACAGATTTTAAAAAATAAATATAGTACATTGACTCTACTCATCAAGGCACATCTATCTGTCCAATCAGAATTCAATTCCGAGCATTTTAAGATTTGGCCCTAAAAATTAGGGTTTCCACAAAAATAGGAAATTCTGGAATCTGAAGACACAGCTGGAAGCTCCTTGCAAAAATTGAAGTTTAGAGCTTTGGATCGAGATTTTTGGCTGAGTAGATCTCCGGGAAACTCAAACCCTAATTCAGGGCTCTCCCTAGTGAACCCGGGAGGACAAAAAGGCAATTCTGAAGGGCAAAGCTTTGCTGATCTCAAATTCTGAATACACTAGGCTGATTAGCTCATCAAGGTGCATCTTTCTATCCTTTCAGAAATTTGAAATTCACATTTTGAATTTTTAGGGTTTTTCCGACAAACCCTAATCTGGGACCAGATCCACTTTTCAGCATTTCAAGTGGTAAGATCTAAATCTTTTCTATTTCCATTTGAAGTACTCTTTAAGATGTCTCACCACACCAAGCTTGAGGATAAGCTTGAAGGAGCTGATAACTTCCGAGCTTGGAAGTATAGGATTGGGTTAATCCTGGAAGAGAATGAGTTGGACTCATATGTGAAAGAAGTCATCCCTATTCCAGAGGATGAAGAGGCCAAGGTATTGCATAAGAAGAACTTGGTCAAGGCAAAGAGAATCATTGCTGATTCTATCAAAGACCATCTCATACCCCATGTGTCTTCTCTTAAGACACCCAAGGAGATGTTTGACTCTTTGACCAAGCTATTTGAAGGAAAGAACATAAATCGGAAGATGACCCTGTGGAACCAATTGAAAGGAGTAAAGTTTCAGAATGAAGAAACCATTCAATCTTATTTTTCAAGGGTCTCCCAGATCAAGGAACAACTAGAAGCAATGGATGAAATGGTGGAGAATGGTGAAATGGTGATGACCACTCTAAATGGCCTACCCAGGTCATGGGATTCCTTTATTCAAGGAATTTGTACAAGGAAGAAGTTGATCTCCTTCAACAGATTACGGGAAGAATGCTCTCAAGAAGAAGCTAGACTTATAGCTCGTGAGGAAAAGATGGGAGGTGAAGATCAAGCTCTTGCAGCTCACACCAAAAGAAGCAAGCCCAAGAAGGAGCACTCTCACCACAGGAGATCCTATCAAAAGAATAAGAAGGATCTAAGATGCTTCACATGCAATGAGAAGGGTCACTTTGCTTCAGATTGTCCCAAGAACAAAAGGGATAATAACAACAACTTCAGCAAGAAGAAGAAGGGTAACAAAAGAAGATATCATGCTCATGCTGCCGAAGATGATGAACCCCCAAAGAAGAAGTCTAGGGCAGAAAGTGATAGTGATGATGACTCATCAAGTGAAGAAGAATATGTTCTAATTTCTGCTCTCACAGGTACTATCTCCCATGGTTGTAATGATTGGTTAATTGACAGTGGGGCTTCCAAACACATGACTGGGTTTAAGGAATCTTTTGTTAATCTATTTGAACATGAATCACCCCATAAGGTGAAACTTGGGGATGATTATCAAACCCAATCAAAGGAAGTGGTGAAGCCTCCTACAACCTAGATTCAGGAAAATCTTTGAAGATGAAAGAAGTCCTTCATGTACCTGGGCTCAAGAAGAACTTACTCTCCATCTCTGCATTGAATTCAAAAGGTATGAGGGTTGCATTTGTGGATGGCCAAGTCCTAATGTGGCCAAAGGGAAAGAATATAGATGATGCAGTAGTGATTGGAGAGCAAGAGGGAGGTTTGTATAAATTGAAGGGACAACATGAACATGCCATGGTACAT
This sequence comes from Larix kaempferi, assembly GCA_027924585.1. NCBI lineage: Eukaryota > Viridiplantae > Streptophyta > Pinopsida > Pinales > Pinaceae > Larix > Larix kaempferi. The sequence goes on along the minus strand of BSBM01000057.1, from coordinate 21,562,231 downwards.
GAATCCATGGAGCCAAGTGAACTTTGGCATAGAAGACTTGCTCATATGCACTATAGGGCACTTCCAATTGCAAGCAAGGCTATAGAGGGTCTTCCTGAAATCAAGACCAAACATGAAGGTATTTGCAAAGGATGTGCAAAAGGTAAGAACATTAAGAAGGCTTTCCCAAGAAGTGAAAGCAAGGCAAAGGATATCCTGGAAATCATCCACTCAGATGTATGTGGTCCTATGTCATCTAGTTCTCTTAGTGGGTATGTTTACTATGTCTCATTTATTGATGACTTCTCCAGGAAGACTTGGGTATACTTCTTGAAGAATAAAGATGAGGTACTTGATAAGTTCAAGGAGTTCAAAACCTTGATGGAGAATCAAACTGACAAGAAGATCAAAACATTCAGATCCGACAATGGTGGAGAATTCACCTTAGGTGACTTCAAGAAGATTTGTAGTGATTCAGGGATTAAGAGGGAGTTGACTGCTCCTTATAATCCTCAACAAAATGGAGTTGCAGAAAGGAAGAACAGAACTATCATGGAAGCAGCAAGGGAAATGCTGCATGACCAGGATCTACCTATGCATCTATGGGCAGAAGCAGCTAGAACAGCTGTATATGTGCAAAACAGAACACCTCACAAGATATTGGACAACAAGACACCAGAAGAGGTCTTTTCTGGTAAGAAACCTGAAGTCAGCCATCTCAGAATATTTGGTTGTCCAGTATACACTCATGTTCCAAAGGAAAATAGTACTAAACTAGATCCTTTAGGAAAGAAGGGTATCTTTATGGGTTACAGTGAAAGCTCAAAGGCTTACAGAATATACTTTCCAGGGTTCAAGAAGATTGATGTTAGCAGGGATGTAACATTTGATGAAAACTCAGCATTCATCAAATCAAAGAAGGCACCTATCGAAGTTTATGAAGAACCTAAGGAAACTAGATTTCAAGACACTACCATGACTGAAGCAGTTCCAGAAGTTGTTCGTGAGTTTGAAGATCCGCAAGAACCTGTAGATCCACCCCGTGAGGATAACTCTCATAAGAGGAAACCTGTATGGGCTAGAGAGCTCATTCAAGATGCAGAAATATTTGGCATTCCAGAAGAAGACCATAGAGCAAAGAAGAGAACCAGATCACATACCAGCTATGTTGCTTTACTCTGTGACATTATGAACAAAGAGCCTTCCAGTTATGAAGAAGCAATGGAAAAGAAAGAATGGAAGGATGCCATGGTTGAGGAATACCAATCAATAATGAAGAATGATGTTTGGGATGTTGTCCCAAGACCTAAAGAGAAGTCTGTTGTGACTTCTAAATGGATCTTCAAAATCAAGCATGCTGCAGATGGTAGTGTAGAGAAATACAAGGCAATATTCATAGCTCGTGGCTTCTCTCAGAAAGAGGGAATAGATTATGAAGAAACTTTTGCACCTGTAGCCAAATATACTTCCATCAGAACAGTACTTTCCCTGGCTGCAGCAATGAAATGGAAAATACACCAGATGGATGTCAAGACTGCTTTCTTGAATGGTGTAGTTGAAGAGGAAGTATATGTGGAGAAGCCACTCGGTTTTGAAATACATGACAGGGAGTCATATGTATGCAGATTGAAAAAAGCCTTGTATGGCTTGAAACAAGCTCCCAAAACTTGGTATGGTAGGATGGACAGTTTCCTATCTAGTTTAGGCTTTACCAAGAGTAAAGCGGATTCCAACCTTTACTACAAGGTTGAGGAAGGGAATCCTGTGATTCTACTCCTGTATGTGGATGACTTATTTGTAATAGGAGATGATAGACTGATTGCAGATACTAAGAGGAAGCTTGCTGTTGAATTCGATATGAAAGATTTGGGAATGATGCACTATTTTCTAGGTATGGAGGTGTGGCAGAGTACAGGTGGGATATTCCTTGGTCAAGGGAAGTACACAGTAGATAACTTGAAGAGATTCGGGATGATGGATTGCAAGGCCATGGCCACACCTATGGCATCGAATCTGAAGCTTCTATGTGATGCTTCATCTGAGCCGGTTGATGTCTCTATGTATCGTCAGATGATTGGGTCCTTGATGTACCTGACGAACACGAGACCCGACATTTGCTTTGCTGTGAACACATTGAGTCAGTTCCTGACAGATCCGAGGAGTGTTCACCTGGTTGTTGTAAAGCATGTTCTGAGGTACCTGAAGGGTACAGTGGATTATGGGCTCAAGTATGAGGTGAATAAAAAGTTTAACCTGCAGGGTTATGTTGATTCAGATTGGGATGGTAGTGCTGCAGATAGAAAGAGCACATCTGGGTGCTACTTCAGCATGGGATCAGGTGTGATCTCTTGGTTTAGCAGGAAGTAGTCCTGTGTAGCACTGAGAACACCTGAGGAAAAATATGTTGCAGCCTGTTCAGCTAGTTGTGAGGCAGTATGGCTACGGAAGCTACTGTCTGAGTTATTTGATCTCCCGTTGGATGCTACTGGTATCTTCTGTGATAACCATAGTTGTGTGAAGCTGTCCAAGAATCCAGTGTTTCATGATAGGTCTAAACACATAGAGATCAAATATCACTATATCAAGGATATGGTGCAAAGAGGAGCTGTGAAGCTCCTGTATGTTGCGACGAACGAGCAGATTGCAGATGTGCTGACGAAACCACTAGCCAGGGTGAAGTTCGAGTACTTCAGAGAGAGGCTTGGCGTTCTTCAGATCAAGGACACTTCGAGGAAGAAGTGATGGACACATCTGCTGAAGCCATTCCATGTTGGAAGGAGGATCCTTCACATGGCTGTGGATGTAAGTGCTGGATGATGTTCTATTTTCTACTGGATATGATCAGTTGGATCATTTTTATGTATGTATGTATGCATCATGTTGGATGTTGGATATGATCAGTTGGATCATTTATATGTATGTACGCATCATGTTGGATGTTGGATATGATCAGTTGGATCATGTATTTTTGTATATGCATCATATTGGATGCTTGTACCATGTATCTATATATGTATCAGGTGGATACATTGTATGATTAGGTGGATCATGTATGGTGATATGTATCATGTATCTGTATATGTATTAGGTGGATACATTGTATGATCAGGTGGATCATGTATGGTGATATGTATCATGTATTTGTATTTGTATCAGGTGGATACATTGTATGATCAGGTGGATCATGTATGATGATATGTATTAGGTAGATACTTGGTATGCATCATGTAGATGCATTGTATGATCAGGATGATCATGGATGATGAGCTTCAGGATGTTGCTCCAGATGACATGCAGCAGGATGTTGCAGTGATGATGATCAGGATGATCATGTGTACATCAGGATGATGTATGGTGAGTATCAGGTCGATACTCTATGGCCGTGGATCAGGTTGTGTAGATGAGCATATAATTTTTTGCCCTGGGAGATTTGCTGATAGTCTTTCGAGGTTTTTCCTATGGCATGTAATTCGTTGCCCTGGGATATCTGGAAAATGCTCTTTCAAGGTTTTTCTCTGGGAGGACATATAATTTGGCCCTGGGAGATCTGCAGATAGTCTTTTGAGGTTTTTCCTATGGCATGTAATTCGTTGCCCTGGGATATCTGGCAAATGCTCTTTCGAGGTTTTGTCCTATGGAATATAATCCGTGCCCTGGCAGATCCTATAGGTAGAGCTGTGTGCTTGTAATCAGTCCTGGGATGCTCTTGTGAGGTTTTGCCATGACCACATGTAATTCATGCCTTGGGAGATCCTATAGGTAGAGCTGTGTGCTCGTAATAGCCTGGGATGCTCTTGCGAGGTTTTGTGGTGACCACATGTAATTCGTGCCTTGGGAGATCCTATAGGTAGAGCTGCGTGCTCGTAATAGCCTGGGATGCTCTTGCGAGGTTTTGTGGTGAGGTCACATATAATATGGCCCTGGGAGATCCTATAGGTAGAGCCATGTGCTCGTAACAGCCTAGGATTCTCTTTCGAGGTTTTGTGATGCACGTAATAAGTCCTGAGGATTCCATAGTATGGCCAGTGATGACGAAGACCTGCAGGTGGTGGGCCTACATCTAGTATGAAAACGGACTGGCTCTGTAGAACTTCCTATGACGAGTAGAGTCAGAGATTGGTTGAGATAGCAGCAGCAGTGACGATGACGATGACGATGCATCGATGATGATGTTCCAGAGAAGAAGACTCGTCTAGCATATATGTGTCGAGAAATACCTTCCTAGTTAAGAGGGAGTGTTGATGTATATGTAACTTTGGAATGTATTTCATCTGTGTATTTTATATATATTTATTGTACCCTTATAAGAGATGTGTCATTCCTCTATAAGGAAGTGTCGTCATGTGGATTGACAAGTGTCGCAAGTGTGTGTACTTGCCGATGGGTTATTAGACCACCATGTGGGGTTGGCCCTGAATTATATATATTATAATGTGGATGTACCTAGCTAGACAAGTCGGCCCCATAAGGTCACTGGGAAAAAAGGTTAGTATAAATAGAGATCGGAGATCTCTATTTTACTCACTCGGAAAAGTATCTTACTCTCACTCAGAAAGTGGCGCACTAGTGAGGAGGAGGATCATCTGCTACTAGGAGACTATCTCAGTGTTATTTGGTTGTACTTTGGTTGAGCCATTGCTCTCTCTATCTCTGAGGAAGTTGTGGGGTTTTCCACCTTAGGGTTTTCCCCACAGAAACTTTGTGTCTCTTATCTCTCATGCTTTTGATTCTTGTGATGCTTGTCATGCTTATTGTGATTGTCATGCATTGATATACTGTATATGTTATTCTCTTAGTAAAGATCCTAGAGTATTGTGAATTAATGCTCAAAATTTAACATATGGATGGAAGAACCGACATTAAATTTTGAAGACTGAAGAAGGCTATTAACGAAAGGCTCGGATGACACAACTCGTCTAAAGAAAGCATCTAAAGAAATGCTTACAACATGGGAATAAAGAACAAACACATACACCTATTTGATTTTGTTACAATCCCATGGAGTCATATTTAGTGGCAACCGAAAGATGGAACTAAAATGAACTCCATATTATGGCCTCGGGAGAGTGGTCGAGAAATATGGTCCAAGTTACCATATCTCCCGAAATGAATGACCAATACGATGCAAAAAAGACTACCTCCCTGTATAGATCTTTGGCCCTTTAAAATCTTGAAAAATCGATGGAGGCATTGTTTTACATTTAGGAGCAATAACGTATAAGCACTTCTGATTTTCAAACGGAATTGTTCAAAGATCTGTGTTCACCATCCAGTCACCAATTGTTGCTTCTGCAACCTAATCCCCAAATTTTTCTTAAAATTGTAGGGCCCCTCCTTCTATTTTTTGGTTTACTTAGAGTTTTGTTCATCCTAGTAAAGCTCACCTTTTGTCACTTAGAGTTTTTCCCTGAAAACTAGTGAACAAAGCAAGTTTGGGTTAATTTCAACTTGATTTTTCTCGTCGAGACAGTCGGAGCAACTCACCGAGATGCGTTGAAATGGACGGAGTGAATTTGGTTTCTTTGGTAAAGTCCCTGTTTAGGAGAAACTCGTTGAGTTACGCCGAAATGGTCGGAACGTTGAAAGAATTGTGTCTAAATACTTAGACATATTTTATGAAGTTGCACCGGTTGGAGAAACACGCTGAGTCACGCCGACCATTTCAGCATGAAATCAAAGTTCATGCCGAAATGCATCGGCGTGAAATAAGGAGAGACGTCGAAATGCCGCAGAAAAGAACAATGAGAGCTCCGATGTGCTTCGGTGCGCAAAATCCAAAAGACGCCGACAAATGTTTCAAAGTAGGAATTGGCACAGAATGACAAGTGAGGCCGACACATTTCGCTGTAAAAACGTTAGAGACATCAAAATGCATCGGAGGAATTTTTATTCCTTGTTATTTTTGTGTTGAAACGACCTCTGTGAATTAATGGAACCTACCAACTTTTACCCTTATGCAAATTGCTAAGGTTTTCCCAATGTTATATAAAGGGTGAAAATATCTTTTGTTAAGTATTTTTGCAAATGCCATTCACGCGAAGCCGCTTCCACTCGACATCAGACACCTAACGTCATTGAACATTAAAGGAAATTTCAATTTAAAATGGTCCTTCCAAAAATAATGCAAATTCCATGTCTTTATGTATTAGCCAATCAAAATGCTTTAAAATTAAAAAAGGGAGCACCTAAAAAAATTGGAGAAAAAATAAAAACTATTTTTTGGATCATATTTTCAACTTATCTCCTTGTAGGTTTACTCAAATTTCAAGCGGGAGGACTCATTGGATGCATAATTAAATTATGCATCCAATGAGTACCCATGTTGCATACTTTTAACAACATTCACACCATGAAAAATCGAAAATACATTAAAAAACGTGTTTTCTCTCACTAGAAACATATTTTTTAATGTATTTTCAATTTTTCATGGTGTGGATGTTGTTAAAAGTATGCAACATGGATACTCATTGGATGCATAATTTAATTATGCATCTAATGAGTCTTCCCACTTGAAATTTGAGTAAACCTATAAGGAGATAAGTTGAAAATACGATCCAAAAAAGTAGTTTTTTTACTCTCTCTCTACTATTATTTTATTATTTTCTTATTATTTTCCTTAGGAGGCCCATTTTTTACCCAAATTTATTCTAATGCGGCTTTGTATTTCGACCACTCTGCAACTTCTAGGTAGGCCACTTTATGCCCTTGTGTTCCATTTTGAAACGGCATACTCTTATTTGGCACTCTGCCCCTTGTGTGAAGCGTATTTACCGTCGGTTTGTCCACATTGTTGTTTTTTATTATTCTTTTTAGGAAAAACAGCTAGTTTCACTTTATCCATTTGGGCATAGAGTTGTGCTAATGCCCCAGTGATTCTATAATTGGTGGCCTTAAACACACATGGCTAGGGTTTTTCCCTATCCAGACAAGTTACCCTAGGCCATACGCACCATAAGGTCGCACCCACTCGTAAGTCCTCATAGTTTTCAAGTTGACATAATCGCATGGGGGTTATTATGCCATGGATAATAGAACATTCCTGCATTTTTCGGCTTACCATAGTAACCTTCCCATCCAACTTGAAACCAACTCGCAAAACCCTTCAAACTTGTTTTATGAACCTCACGAGACCAAGTGCCTTATCGGAAAAAGGATTTGGATGTGTGTGCGGGATTTTCCGGGCTGTTTATATTTTTCTACAACCACAAGGGGAATTCGGTTTAGCCGTTATTTTGTTACACACCACTAAGGCCATCACGAATTCCAATCCCACACAGTACCTCCCACGTAGACACTCTATTGATGATGGATTCTCCTGTTGGTTATCATCCGTCACTGACTTGAGCTTTAATTGGATACTCCCATAAAGTAATGATGTTCTTAGGAAAGATTTCATATCCGATTGATTCATACGTTCTCCCAGTAATATTAAAACTTAAAACATTCTTAGAGTAGCCCTGAAAACATTTATACCTAATAATTAACTCCCCACCATTCACATGAGAAACATGGATACTGTGGCTGGTTAAATTGATGAAGATCATTGGTGAACATATTTTGAAATAATTTCACATGAAATTTCAGTTGCATATTGACTTTTACTCACTAGTGTACTATTTTCAAGCATAGCAAACATAAATAACATACATCCGACAATATGGAAGTAATTAATTTCTTAACTCTATCTTCTTGTTAATAGTATGAATGAGAGACGTTTTACAGATTGCTTGGGGAAATTTGCTTACACTTTGATGCAATGTCTCATTAGGATTTTCAAATGCAAAGAAAGGCTTCCAAGTGGAAGCTCACGGTAATTGAATCAGACTCTGATGTAGAAGTGATTTCTGACACTCCAATAGAGATCATGTTTGAAGACACAAAAGCAGTAACAATAATCACCCGAGAATATAAATGGCGTGAATTGTACACTTTTATCGGGGATCAGAATGGACCTAAGGCATCCATCAAAGAGCTGATGGTATACCAAAACATCAAGAAATCAGACCTCCACAAAGCAGCCACATGCCCAGAGCGGTTTCCTTTCTCTGATGTCATCGGATGGATCCTGCCTTACCTGGATGTTGGCACAAGGATCATCTCAAATGCAAAAGGAGAAGGGTTTTCCTCTTTCCAACCTGGTTACATAGTTGTGGCATATAAACTGCCATCACCCAAGGTCATGATGACCGAAGACTGGATCAGGGGTGTAAACATAGGTCACTTTGAATACGTTAAAAAAATGATGATCCCTAGAAGGCATCTGAGACATAATTTGAGTGGAGAATATGATAGTCAAAGCTTAAGGACCCCGTTCAGAATCATAGCTTTGATGCTGAGCAGAATATTTGGTAGAGCTAATGGAAACATATACAAGATTAACTAGGTGCCCCTGATATACCATATAGCTTTTCATGGTAGGGTATTTAATTGGGAATACATCATCTCAAAGAGCTTGGCGTCAACCATAGCTTTTCATGTTCTCATACCTTTTCGACTACATAATGATCAGGCACCCATTCCCTAAATTGGGATGTATATGGAATCAGGATGAGTCACCCCTCTATGTGGCTTATCAGATTACCTAGTCGCACAAGTACATGAGCTATTACAAGCTCGTATGTGAAGTATTGATAATTCCCTTGTATTGGTTGACTTTCAATGAAGAACCAAACTTCCTATCCAACAATGCTTTGGCAGTTATTAATGTATATGGAGATTATTATTTCTCTTTTGAAGTAACCTACATCCGAATGTACGGGGGTTCCAAATCCCCATCTCTAATTCCCAAATATGTAATAGATTTTGTGGTACACAAGGAGGCCGTGAGGCAGGTCTTTGTTAGTGGAGTTGGAATTTTTTTGAATGAACGAAAGAAGGCCTCCTACCCACCATTACCATTTACTATTGGGGCATACAAGTTTCCCAAGGTAAAAGGTGCATAAGTTTTCATAAAAGACTTAGAACCATTCCATTTTGGAGAAAAGGTTTATGTGAGAAATGACGACCAAAAAGCCGTCGCCCGGCATTGTGCGGCATGTAAAATCACTTTTGGGTACATGGATCACTTCCTAGAGGATGAGGAGGTGTATTGAAGAGAGAGTAACATGATTGAACTAAATAAACAATTTGTTCATAAAAGTGGCATTGGACCCAGTCATACTGTCAGCACTGCAAAAGAGGCAGAATTACAAAAGCAAAGAGAAGAAGTTGAAAGGCTACAAGTGACAGAAGCAAAACAGATACAAGTAGAAGAAACAAAACAAAAACAGAGGGAAGAAATAGAAAGAAAGCAAAGAGAAGAGGCTGAGAGGTTGCAAAAGGAAGCAGTTGAGAAACAAAGAAAAGAAGAGGAAGATCAAAGATGAGTGAACGAAGGAAGACAAGAAATAGAATAAAGATAAGCAACTGAGAAACAAAGAAGAAAAGAGGAAGAAGACCGGTTCAAGGAAGCTATGGAAACAAAAGGATCCCAAGGTGGAAACACGAGTCCACAAAACATGGAAACAAACCCACCAGAAGTGTCAAGTGTCACACTTACCGAGGGTCACCTTCCATTCGTATATCTCTTGCTCACACCTTTTACACCGTCCAAACAACACACAGTGGCCAAATTGGACACAATAATTTTTTATTCGAGGAGGAAAACCATCACAAGAAGGTCAGAGATGAGATTAAGGATGGGCACCCAGACTGATATAGTCACTGTCCAAGAAAGCACTATCATGGAGGGCACTCACAAGGACCCTAAGTTCATAGCATCTGTAAGCATAGAAGTTGCACAAGCAAGTGCAGATAACATCGATAAGCTGTTGAACGACATTGAGCACAATAAGGAGAGATTACTGGAGTTAAAAGATAACTTAGTAAAAGTGCGAGGAGATGGGATAGAGTTGAAAAGGAAACACGATGCTATAGTGGCTGAAAAGGATAGATTATTGACTGATTATCAGAATCTGGACTTTAAGAAGGATGCCTTAACTGTACAAATAATGATCATGGAGGGAGAAAAGAGTGATTTTGACACCTGCATCAGTGAATTAGAAACAACATATTTAACAACAAATCAATAGGTTGAATATTTGAAAGCTCAGATAGATGAATTGGTTAAATAAAAGGAGTCTCTGTCAGAACAAATTGAGCTGGAAAATAATAAGAAACAAAACATGACTCCTTTCCATGAATAAGCATGCAAAATTTAGTGAAAGATATGTCACTCACAGGAATTGTTGACAGAAGAAATATATAAGATGAAGATGATGATAATGAGGATGAAATAGATTGTTGCAGAATCATTGGTAATAAGTTAGAGGATAGTCAGCACCGAAAATAAGATTAAAAGGAAGATGGATTGGAGGCAAGAAAATGCAGATTTTCCTGATCACTTTCCAAACAAGACAACATCATATCTTAATTCGGATTTGTCCCTTCTTGTGTTTTACAAAATATCTTTCTAAATTTTATATGTATAAATTCCTAAGTCTATCGAGAAGTGTGTGGGATTCTACAGGAAAATTCATGAAATTCACAAAAAATCTCATCTTGTCTTGGCCCCAGATATGGACGAGTTTCTTGCAAAAGATCAACGATTAATGGAGCTGCAGAATGGATTGAAGGAAGATATGGAGTACATCAAGAAATTGGACATATTGAATGAAGAGGATATCCATCAGTATATTGGGCAGGCATCCATCAATGCCTATTTTCTAGAAGATAACTGCAAGGCCGACAAGGAAGGAGCGATCAGTGTGGAGAAAGAATTGTCCTATCTTGAAGTATATTTGAATTTATTAGAACCTCTTCAAAATAATATTATATTCGAAGAGGATGAAGCGTGGGACAATTATATTTCTAGTTTAGCGGGCCCATCTGGAAATTAATTGAATTTTGTAATTAATTGAATTTTCTTGTGCAAACACTAGAGGACGAATCGGGGCAGTCCAAAGGTTAGGGTAGTGGAAACGAGCAGCCATATGGAGACAAAAATTTTGTAATATAAATATAAGAGATGTATACTAGATACTGGAATTTTGCTAGCATAATAGAAGCTAGACTTTTTGTAGGAGAATTATTTTTCTGCTAATAAGAAAGAAACTGTTTGCTAGGAAAAGCGTGGACTGAACTTTTTTGCGTGGAATGTGTGGAATGCCAATTGTGAAAATAATTCCTCTGTCATTCTTAGCTCATATTGTGAGATTGTTCTAAATTTACTGATTTATTTCAAATGGTGATGAATGGTTTCATTTTTCTATGCAAATATGTATGTGTAAATAGAGTAATAAATTGCTTTAATTATATCACAGCTATCTTTGATTTCTTTTTGTTGTAAATGTGAATATTTATCTTAATGGCTATATGTTAGGTTTATCTGAACATTTCATCTTATTACTCTTACTTCGAATTCCCTCCCTACATGGATAAGCTAGTTAGTTTAAGTTAGGTTTAGTGAATTGATAAGGTAGAAGTGGTAAGACGAGAGGTAAGAATATACAAATCACTTGTGAGGCTTATTCTTGTCAATTCTAGGTTAAATGCATTAGTTAGTGCACTTTCATTTCATATTTTAAAACTAAAATTAAATAAACGATGGGCGGGGACGCAACCGGTAAAGAAACTTAACATTTACACCCACGGTATCCATACCGTTAACCGAACGAATTCCCTATACAAAAAAGTGAATGATCTAATTGGGGTCATTCATTGGGGAGAATCCCTAGTGTCGATGCTAGGATTTTCCACGCATCGACGAAATATAAATTCCTTCTTTGGTTTGCAATACTTGGAGTCCAAGAAAATAAGGAAAATGTCCTAAGTCTATCATTTCAAATTTCTTCTTAAGGTTCGATTTCACATGAGCTAAAAGGTTATGGTAACTACTAGTAAGAATAATGTCATCAACACAAATAACAAGGATGATGAGATGGTTTCCTATTTTCTTGGTATAGACATTGGGGTCAAAATGGCATCTAGAGAAACCAATGTCAAGGAGAAAGCTATCCATTTTGGCATACCAAGTTTGAAGATCTTGGTTAAGGACATAGAGATATTAATAGAAAGTGACAGACAAGGTTGGATTTATTCAAAACATAGTTAAGCGGTTTTTGCATGTAAATTTATTCTTGCAAATCCCCATGCAAAAATGTGGACTTGACATCCATTTGATGGACCTCCAATTTATGTGAAGTGGCAAGAGAAAGAATAAGCAGTAATAAGTTCATTTTGGAGACATGGGAAAAGGTTTCATTGTAGTTAGTTCCTTCAGCTTGGGAAAACCCTTTTCCATCTAACTTCCCTTAAGTTTTTCAAAATGTCCATTGGATGCATACTTAGTTATATAGACCTATTTACATATGAAAAGTTTTCATTCTTTCTAAATATTTACAAGGTCCCAAGTATAATTTTCCATCAGGGAACAATATTCTTCATTCACTGCAACATCCTTATATAGATTGCTAGAAGCTTCTACAAATGACTCTAGATCACGAGTCTCTAAAAATTGAGACAAAAGTGAAGAGGCTTGTTGGAATTGTGAATGTGTTCGATGTTAATATTTGGGATCATAGTCAAGATCACCATCTACTTCACATGTTCTATGGATCCATCTAGGAATCTATTGTGCTGGTGCAACTTGAGGAAATTGAGAAGGTAGAGGTGTATTTTCATCCTCACTATCATCATCAAAGAAGAAGTAGGAGTAGGAACACTATCAAATAAGTTTGGAGTAGAAGGTGGCACAATTGCTACCAAAGATAGATTACAGTATTAAGATGGAACATACAATGAATTAGGATTGTATCCCAAGGTATTTTCATCAAATTTACATCTCTTCTAATAATAATGTCATTGGATTTTGGTTGAAGAAGTCTATAACCTTTTATATCTTTAAAATATCCAACAAATGTGCACTTTTCACTCTTAGGCTAAAATTATTTCCATTTTTGATCTGGAATGTGATCCCATGCTTCAATACCAAACACACAAAAGTGGTTGACATCCAATTACAATGAACCTCCCTGAATATTTAAATCTTCATATGCTTCTTGATTTTCAAATTGAAAATGAAAGGTTTTAGGATTTCTCCAAGGAATACCTTTTACTTGAGGATCTTGATTTTCACAATAGTTCTTCTTGGTTCCTAACTTCCTTGGATCTCACAAGCTTTGAAAATCACTTAACGTAGGATGTGCACTGCTATTCCTTTTACCAGATTCCAGCTTTGCTTCAATGTAGTCACTAGGTCAAATTTTATCTTGATGCTTGACCCTCAGCCACTGGTCTAAGTCAAAACTTGATATTTGTCATGCCAAAGGAAAAATCAATTTCGAATTCTCTGCTCCCCAACAATGGTGCCATTTTTCATGTTATCCCTTGATATGTTCTATGACTAAATTTAGAATATGTGATGGCATGATGAGGCTCAATTATTTGAGATTTAGAGATTATTATTTTGCTGTATGAGATTTGTGATTTTTTGTAGAAAATATTCACAGATATGGAAGTATCGGACAAAATTAGGTATGGGGATTTTGTTCCAGAGGAATTTAGTGGTGCATATTCATCATTTAAATGGAAATAAAGGTGAATTTAGTAGGTGGAGCAAACAATAATTGTGCAAGATTACATTTAGAAAAATATTACACATTCACGATGGAAGAAAAAGTACTAAGCACTTAAGAATTCAGTACTTACACAAAATGCAAATCAAACTTGGTAAATGTTTAAAAATTGTAGTTAATACATTCATACACTTAGACAACAAAAAATAACATCATCTACTATTTTAGCCATGAACATAGGTGAATGCAACAAAGGTCATATCCTGAAATCTTTATCATGGGGAAAATACTTAGCATACTTTCACATCAATGTTATGAATTTGGTGCAAAGCTTGCTTCTCAGAGCATCCATTATATCAAGACAATTTACATGGATATAGAATATATTTGGAATTCACAATATAAAGGAACAATTACCGAGAAAAATACATTTCTAATATACATCATAATTTTAATTTCTACAACTTATTTTTTGTATACAAAAATCAGTCCCAAAATTTGACTTAGCAGCTCTCTAAGAGACCCTCTGAAAAATATGCCATCATGCTTCTCTTCTTTGAATTGAATTCATATAGGAGAAAAATATTTGTTCATAGATTTATGTTTACTCTAACTACTTTCTAGTTGTCTCCCTTTTCTATCACTTCACCTTTCACTATATTTATACTATTGCTATAATTGTCTGACTGCATTATTTGTTTCATTTCCTCTTTGTCAATATCTTTTTAGTGGTCTTCTACTGAGGCAGATGTCCAACTAATTTTTCTCTTCTCTATATAGCAGGATGACTAGATATTTTCCGAATCTACATGCCTAGTTTCCCTAATGGCTGCCCAATCTGCACACCTAGCTTCCTTGATGAAGTAGGCTAACTTACTTAGGGTATAGAAACCTTATGATACTTAGAAACCCAATGCCTACATTCACTTCCCATAGGATATTTATGGGTCCTTAGGGAGTCTAAATCTAACTCAACATTTGTGATCTTTCCATAGGATATGGGTGGAAATACCCCTAACATATTTCTCAAGTTAACCCATATTTCAAACTCTCCAATCAATTCCTTGACTATAACATTCCCCTCTAGCTGACCATACAACTCATCAAACATTCTATTTTCATTTTTCTTTTAATTTAAGAATTCTTGGCACTCTTCTTTCTTATATACATATCGGTTGCCATCCCATAGGTGTGGTAATCCTTTTTCCACATCATCTTTGAATAAGAATTTAAAGAATGAAATTTCTGATGTCAAAGCCTTTATCTTATTTTGAGCTCTATTCAATAGAGTTTGCTTTCTTATCACCTGGTTGGACAACATGATTAAATATGTTCTATTGGTAACCTATAAGTTTTCCAACTATCTTTTGGTATGGTTATTTAGATATATGATTCTCCCACAATCTTTGGTTTATCCTCATGCTCTTTATTTATCCTATTAATCTCAACATTAGCGGTGGTGTCTAGCTCCAATTCATCATGTATCAACTCAAAATGGATGCTATGGTTTATGACCTCTTCTACTATTTTCTCCCACGACACCTTCTTGGATCCTTTTAGGGGACCTTCTCCTTGTATCTTTATTTCCATATTGTAAACTTCATTCTTTAATTCATCTCTCTCATTCTCCAAATTATCAATAAGTTCATCCTTGTCATTTATCTCATGCTCAAGCTCATTTATCCTACTATCATTCTTCTCTAACTGATCTATTCTGTCATCCTATTTCATGTCTTCAGTTGTTTTTTTTTCTAAGGCCTTCTTATCTGGGTCTTTTGAAGCTTTCTTTGCTTCTTCTGTGGACTAAGGGATCCCCTGAGATGGTGAAGATGTTGTTTGGATGTTTGTTTGAGTGGACAGGGAATTCTATTTCAATCTACTTGATGATATTTGAAACTCCAAATCATATACATTCTTCACATATTCTTTCATTTGGGATATATAGTATTTCATGTTAACATTGATTTTGTCTCTCTTATGTTGCAACTCTACTAGCTCTGGGGTCTAGACATGATCTATGTCAAGAATATTCAACCTCTTCTTTAGGTGGCTAATTTCATTATCTTCCTGCTGTAAGAGAGAGTGTGCATGAGAAGTCTCAGCCGGATTAACCCCCAATGCCACAATTTTACTCTCCATATATTTGATGGTGATTTGTTTGTCTTTGACAACTACCTTTTCTGCTCTCAACATCGTATCCCTCTTCTGTAGTTCCATTCTCAAATTCTTCTCATTTGATAAGGAATGCAACATGTCTTTGCACAACAAATCACTGGACTGTAAGTATAAGTCAAACTTTTCCAAGGGGATGAACTGTCCAAATTCTACTTTATACTCATTTTCCTTCCAATCATCAAATGAATTCGGGGAATTTTGGTTCTAAGATGGCCATTTTGAGGGTATTTGCCTTATTATCATCCATTGTTAACAATATATTCTCTCCTAGATGTAAATTTCCTCTAAGGTCCTTCATTCTATCCATGCTCTACTTCATTTATGTCTACATATTTAGTCTGCAGTGTTGGTTGCACTTGTGTTGGGCCTACAGAAGGAAACCCTTGTTGCATCTAAGGTGTATTAAACACCAATGGTGGGTAGTGCATTATAGTGACAACTAGGAATTTTTTATTGGATAGTGGTTTCTCTAGTAATTCTTCTAACTCATTTGGCATATCTTCAGTTTGTGGATGTTCAGCAATGGTCTATTCCCCCTTAGATTCTACTTCAGTTCGTTCCTTCTTGTTCAATGAATTTTTATCAGCTTCATCAATATCCATGTCTACCTAGGCCTCTTGAGATGACCTTTTATGCCCTATCTTTGAACCTCCAATTTTCTGATCTAAAATACTGCTCTAGGTTTCCTGGATTTGTTCCCAAGTCATTAAATTGCATATCTTATCCTCATCAAGGAAAGACATGTAGTTGTATGTAGAGTGCTTGTTGTCAATTCTTTTCTTTGATATGACCTGGTATGGATCGCAGGACCATCTCTCTTCCTTCATCAAATTCAATTGTTTCAATATATTTTCCACATAAGAAAGGGAACCATTGCTTTTTACCAAGAATGGTCCCACCTATTTGGGTAGCTTGAATGTATTAGGGTTCTTGTACTTGACAAATTCCACTTGATAGGAGAGGAATCTTCGTCTAATATAATCCATAGAAAATATCCTTGGGGTCAGAAATGTAGGTAGCTTATAGGGTACTTCCTCAAATCCATACACTCTCAAAATAGTGTACCTTTCATATAAAAACCAATCACCAACTTTGGTGTTTGGACTCAGCTGTAGAAGGTATGGTACATAGGGAAAAAACTAAGTGGAGACACATCATGAAAGAGAAATTATGCTACTGCAATAAAATTTCCTATAAACTCTTGAAAGTTATAATTTCTTAGATTCTTGAGGACCAAGATGTCCATATGTAGACAAACAATTTATTTTATGCTTTGTCTCTAGCCTTCAATTCCAAATATTTAAATGTGCACAGTTTTGATATAAAAACATTAAAAATAGGTATGATGGATACCTTAACCATTCCAGAGTAGGGCATTCTACTAGCCGGGTGTGAATCACCTCATCCAGATGCTTATAGAGGTCAAATATGGGGGGCATAAACCCTATTGTTGGAGTTAGGAGAGCCATGAATCCTAAGATTGTTTCATCTAGGGATTTATAATCATCATACCCTAGTACTATG
>BSBM01000057.1:21250000-21540000 GCA_027924585.1 Larix kaempferi | reverse complement strand
TAGTTGAGTACACAAACAAGAAAATAGTCTTGTCTAAAAAATTCCTTGTGAAAATCAGATCTCTATCATTTACAATAATCTTGGGGTTGCCATGTATATTATAAATTATTTCCAAGAATGTTGTGGATATTGTACCCATTTTAAAAGGATGATCTATGTGAATAAATGGTCATATTTGTGAGTCAATCCACCACCACTATCATGAGGACATTTTTCCCTTATGATTTGGGTAGTCATGTGATGAAATCCATTAAGATCACTCCCCAATACTAACTTGTTGAGCATGGTTGTCATTGATGACAAGCCATTAAGGACAAAGGACTAAAAAAGGTTGATGACATGGCAAGAAGGACAAGCCATTAATGACAAAGGAGTATTAAAGGTTGATTATATGGCAATAAGAACATGGGAGATTGGGCATTGAAGCCATGAATGGGAATTGGAACATTAGGTGGTCCAAATGACCCATTCTATGGTCATTTGTGACATGATATGGTTATGATGAAGAAGCTTTGATCTTTTTCCCACAATCCAAATAAAGGTACTTTGATAATATATCTCATGATCATAAGAAGCCCACGAAAATGATGAAGTAGCCCTCAAACATTTGATGAATCCCATGCCCACAAGCCTTACACAAATACCCACAAAATTAGTGAAGAAAAATGTCAGCAGCATGAAGGAAAAATGACCACAGCATGACTTGAAAAATGCCCACAGGCTCTATAGAAAATGCCCGCATGAGCCTATAGAAGATGCCCGTAGGCCCTATGGAAAATCCCCGCAGGCCCCTTGAAGAAGATTCCCGCAGGCCCCTTGAAGAGGATGCTCACAAAAATTATGAAAAATTCCCACCAACTGTTGGAGAAGATGCCCGCAGGCATATGGAGAAAATGACTGCCACCTTGTATTGGATTGCACTTATAATGCTCGCGGGACTTGAGGAAAAATGACCACTTGTGGCTTTGATGAGGTCATGGAACCTTTGGAGATGGTCTTAGTGCATGAGAATATTTGGTACCCACATACATGGTGACACTTGGACACATTTGGTTGCTTGTTGTTGATGTTGATGATGGTCCTTGCTATCATTTGATGATGGGCTTGAAGTCCATGAAAAGTATCTTGATTGAATATTACATGATAGCCTTGTAAGAATCCCACGGTGATGATGTAGTAAAGAAGGTCATATATATATATATATTTGAAGAAGGTGATGTGATGATGAAGTGTGGAAGTCGGTCCAGCCTTGGGAGACATATTTATTATTTCAAAAACATAAACAAGTCGGCCTCCTAACTTGTGAAATAAAAATAAAATTAATAATAAAAACGATAATTTGTTGGTATGTTGGCCTAGCAAAATTTATGGAAAATGTATAAATAAAGGGCCATCTGCCTCATTTTGTGAGGTTGTGAGTTGAGTGAAGATGGAGCTTTGATTTTCAGATTATACCGAGGAAAATTTTGGGTACACAGTGAGGGAATAGAAACATGAAGATAATAAAGTTTTATCTCTAATTTTTGGGTGAAGAAGAGGTAGCCACAGATGGAAGAATTTCAGTACAGATAGAGAAAGTCACCTCGTGGATACTACTGGCAACAATATATGAAAATGACATGTTTGTGGACAGATTGATGATATGTTGAAGATTGAACAACATAATGTAAGCTGAAGTAATGTTGACCTATGATGACTTGTAGATCTTGGTACAGATAGATTGATGAATTGACAATGGCAGAAGTGGACATGGTTATTGAAGCATAATTAATGAGTGCAATAGTGAAAGAGTGTTACATATCCATTCTTATCTCTACCTCTTGATGATGACTAGCATTGTATTGAGCAGACCTTTGATGACTTGGATATGATGAGCATAATTTCTTATTGATCTGATTATCATAATAGTGACCGACTTATTATGACAGCTTGACTTGACAGGAACATTGGATGGTTGATGTGACATGTATCTATATGTAATTGCAAGCTGGGTCTTGCTCACCTTTTTCCTTAGTTGGATCTAAGAAAAGACCAAGCTGGGTCTTGGAATAGAATTTGGTGCTTCTCAATCAGTTGTAGCTGATCTTAGCCTAAATGTTGTGGCCCGATTGAGAATTATCAAATTAAATATAACAAAGTTTACTACAATTGTATTGTGATGTGCCTGTTATGATTTATGTTGATGACATGCTTAATTGATGAATGTTGATGCATAGTTAATTGTGGATGATGAACTCTGCCTAAGTTTTGAAATGAAACTGTTTAATAATCTATGGTTAAGTATTGAAGAATTGAAATTGGAATAAAGTGTTGGCCCACTGATTCACCACCCCCCCCCCCCCCCCTCAGTGTGCCATTGTGTCCAACATAACTTAGTATGGCTAAGGGTTTTGTAAGACCTATGGTTTTGGTCATCTCTCCTTTGTTTTTTTGGAAAACCATAAAATTTGCCATAAAATTTTGAACATCAATTTTAATTAGAGCTTCTCATCCCCCACAAAAAAATTGCTTGAATCTATATGATAATTTATAAGAAATCCTAACTATCCAGTTATAACGGAAGCTTCTTTAAAATATATATTTGTTTGATTTGATATTTCTTTCATAAATATATATGATCCTTATACTAGAGAAACTCATTCTGCCAGACAAATTTATCTAATGCACTATGTTCATGTTGTAATTATTGAGTGAGGTTCCATGTAGTTTGGTCTTGTTTCCATACTTGTATTACCCCTAGTTTTTCCTTGGAATGTATTTAATCAAATTTTTTAAAATGATGTAAATATGCTAGTATGGATTCCTAGTGTGGAGCTCAAGGCCAAGGCTTGACTAGTGAATGGATAGGCATGTATGATGTATATATTTTTATTTGGACTGTATGATTGGCTTATCATGACAATTTGAAATATATGTAAATGCTATTTTGGAAAAATAATAAAATGGTCCAAGATGGTTGTGTAAAGAGCACTAGAGGGGCTATGATTCAACCATAGGTGAAGAAGAAAGGGGGCCTATGGGAAACTAAAACCTTTGATTCCAAGTGTCAACCTTAGAACTCATCCAATTTTTTCCATGTGCTTTAAATGAGCCAATTAATTCCTTTTGACTATTAAATCAAATTATTGAATGCATGTGTGAGGTTGGTGGGAATATTCACTTCATGCAGTTATTGAAGCATGGGGGTGGTGACAATTTTGTTAGCTTCTAGGAGTCTTTTTCTTCTATAGTCAAAAGTTATGTAAGTTGTATTTTCATCATCATCTCATATCCGTTGGATTCAACACTTATTATATCATTCTCTCATGCATACTTCTACACTATGTAGAGATTCCCCTTGTTGTTCATGACCATTACTAGACTGTGTTTAACCCATAAATTCAAATTTAGAAATAGAGATATAGATTTGAAGGTAAAAATAGATGGCTATAGGTGAGCATAGAGGTTGGGAAAGCTAGGAACCTTTGACCCATTGAGTTTTGCTACTTTTGGGTTCTTGAGAAGCAATGAATTAATGTTGCAGGAGGTTCTACAATAACACACAACAGGTTGGACTCTTATTGCACACACTGGTAAGAACTGTAAGGGCTCGAATTCCTAAGGGAATTGTGGATTAGTGAATGGAAATTCCTTCCTTTTGTTGTGTGAGATAGTTGAAAGGAGTGCCATGGCTCTGATGAATTAATGAGATCCCTGTAAAGATATAGATGATATTTTTTCTAAGCACAAAGGGAAGAATAGGTTGTGGGCTCAGAGAGAGAAGCTTGTAGGTGTTTCCTTTGCCTTGGTGGCATCATATCCCATCTTGGGGGTGTCCTCTTAGAAGAAATAGTATATGTCGGATAGAGTTCCTATTGTTGGGTGGAAAATCGTTCTTACATAACTATTTGCTTGGATTTTCTTTGTTAAAGATAAGTATTCTCTTTGTATATGAATGTGCAATGATTTTCTTTATATGCTTGTGATAATTAAGCTTGTAATTTCATGTTATGTGTCTGTGGAATGAGTTTATTTATGCTGTGTGTTTTTATTTACATATTTTCACATGCATTTTAGTCATTGAATTTGTATTATGGCTATGTGGAAAACTTTAGAAGCCCGAATTTAGTTAATGTCCCCTCCATTTGATCAGATTTAGTGAAGGGGACATTACAATGCCATGATTTATTCTTCCACCCAATCAATTTGTATAATGAAATAACACAAACTAAAGCATCAATATTCTCTTCTTCCCTTGAAAGTGCATCAACCACCACATATTATCCCCCCACCTTTTTGTAGATAATTTCAAAGTCATAACCTATCATCTTGGAAACCCATTCTTGTTTTTCTTCCAAATACAATAATTATTCCAAGAATTATTTTAGGCTATCATAATTTTTTTAACTTAGAAGTATCTACCTATTAGTCAAGGTGTAATACCCCGGTTGTTAATCCCTTGACTTATTATAATAATTTCTTGGTGACTATGATTTGTTTAATTAATGGTGTGATTACATGACTATATGATTGTTTTTTTACTACAGTTTATAATTAATTGTTTAGTTGATATGAATGTGATTATTTGTTCATGTGACTATGACATGGTTGGTTTTTTGATGATGGATGACTTGGTTGATTATGTGATTATGACATGTTTGATGATGTGACTATGGACTATGGACTTAGATGTTGATATCATTATTATTGATGTTTCTCTTAAATAAATAAATAGTTTCCTCAATAGGAAACTAAAAGAGTATGGGAGGCCATGGTTTCACAAGTGAGGGGGTGGGTGATTGTTCCTAGTGCTTGATTGGAAACTTGAAATTTGTACTTGGACTATCTTCGACTTTTTTTATGGTATTTGAGTTATTTTGGACCCTTTTTAAACTATTCTGGGACTTTGGAATAGTTAATTATGATGTTTTATGACTAAAAGAGTTACTAGTGCACCATCATGGAGATATTGTGGACTCCACTTGGTGAATGTGCCATATTTGGGAGATATTCTCTCCTATTTATGTTATTTTGGTAATTTATGAGCGATCTTCCTAGCTTTTATGGGTTGCAAGCTATTTTCTAGCTTCCACTCTTACACAATGCATTGATCAACCCTATTGTTGTGCTTCCACTTAATAATTTGTTGTAACTCCTCCTCGTGAAGTAATTTTGGCTTAAGTAACCCCCCCCCCCACCACATGATCTTCCACTCTCCTAATTTGAATTTGGGAGTGGGCCCCTCCTTATCCAACCCCTTCTTATGCAAATTTGAGTTTCTCTCTTATGAAATTCGAGTGGGTCCCATCCAACTTGAATTAGCTCCATTATTTCCTTGGAATTATATTTATTTTCTTATTTGAATTGATCCCTTGTGGTAAATTTAACCCCCTCTATAGACATGAGTTTGAATATCTTGGTTTGATTTTCCTCTCCACCTTATAAATTCATGTTCTCTCTCCTTGTTGAAGCTAATCCCGAGCTTGGATTGTTTGGATTATGTTATTCTCACTAGGTTGTGAGTGTGACAATTATACTATTGTGTTAGGACTGAGTTCCTATTGCTTAATTTACTTAGATCCCAGTATAATGTCCATGTTCTTACCTGGGTATGGGAGGATCCCATCACCAATAGAGATGGACAATTACCTTTCTTCTACACATGTACCTCTGCTTGTCCAAGTTCTCAACCAGGTATGGGAGGATCCCATCGGTAGTAGAGACAAACATGTAGTAGATGGTTGTGTAAAGTTTATGGGAGTATATTTCTAGACTGAGGGTACTATACTTGTGGATATGTGGCCTCATCTCGGGGGTGTCATGTTCAATTTTATGTATTGATTGTGCCTATGGATAGGAGGAATGTTGTCCCATTGGATCCAGCTTCCCATATCTTGAGATAAGTATTTCTCATATGTTTTATTATGATATTATGATGAATATCTGCAATAGTGGTTGATTTGATTTATTTGTATGCTTGGTTATTTTATGTTAGGATCTGATTATAAGAATAATGGAATCTGTAGGATTCAAAAATGAGATGTTATTCTTTCTGATTTTCTTTCTCTTCTTCAAAAACCATAACAATGGCTCTACGGTATTGAGAGGGGCACAACCATATGCTTTGGTTCACCCATATATGCTCATTTATGTGTTTTGGGAGTACCTGTTCCATTGCGTTCAGAACAACGTTTCTAGTAAGGACCACTTTTCATTTTGTCGAAAAATATTTCCAAATGAGCAGGATATGTCTGTTTTGATCAGGTAGTTTTCTCTATGCCAAGTTGAGCTCACCATATTTTTGTTTGGAAATGTTATGTTCATGGATATGCTCTTATTTTCAAATCAAAGTTTGAATAATGTAATCTGAATGTAAATTTGATTGATGGTTGGAGGGAGGAAACCATACAATTTGAAATATATTAGTGAAAAATGGTTGTAGGGGACAACCATCGAGAGCTAGTTTTGTGGGCCATGATTGCAGCCATTGCCTTTTGTTTTTCTTTGGTTGTGGTGTGGCTATAGATGAAATCCTATAGATGTATCTTGATGTGTGATTTTATTACTGTTCAGCCTCACCAACAACACACACATACAACACTAGAAATTGACTTAGTTTGTGGGAAAATGATTGATAATAACAATACTCAACTATTTAACAATTGTGGTTTTGGCATTAATACAATTTATAATGCATGAATGGGTTTTAGGACCTTATTCTAACTGAGGATGATGAATAATATGCCTTAATCACGTTTTGTTGTGATTATGACCTCTAGTAATTAACTTAATTAAGTATTGTAACTAACTTAATTATGTGTCGCAATTAATTTAATTAAGTGTCATAATTATCTAAATTAAGTCATTAATTAAATATCGCAACATTAATAAATAATTTAACTCTAGAATAAAGAATTTTGATGATTCGAAGCGTTGCCTAACTATATTTTGTCTCAAAATTTATGCTTAAACTTAGCTTGGTCTTAATATTAGCACCCTTAACCTTAGTTAAGGGTCGTTGACATTACACAAGGACACCATTATTTAAATCCAGGAAGTATGTAAAAAAATTACTTTTCATAAATGGGTTTTTGTAAGTTATTTCCTATATGTTGTTATATTTCAAAAGAAAAAGTCCTTCCTTCTTGAATCATGACCACACAAATGTCATGTTTTGATGAATCACATTCCACAATAAAGGTTTTTGTAAACTCTGGTGCATCCTAGACTAGAGTGCTACACATTTACCTCTTAATTTTTTCAAAGGATTTTGTTGCTCCATGAATCTAAGAGGAATATATATCACTTTTTAGTAATATAGTTAGAAGAAATGATATTTGACCAAACTTATTAACAATTTATGGTAATATCCTAATAATTCTAAGAATTATATATGGTTCTTTAAATTTTTGGAAACTAGCCATTCCATCATAGCTCTAATTTTGTTGGAGTCCACCTTAACACCCTCATAAGAAACAATATGACCCAAATATTCTACTTCCAAAACGCCAAAGGGACACTTGGAAGGCTTCAAATTTACGTTTTCTACATAAATAGTTGAAAATAATCTCTTATATTTCTAGAAATTGAATAGGTTTTAGGTTTTGTTGTCCTTCCTCTTCAAAATCTATGTAGAGCATTTTATTATCACCACGTGTATACTCCTTATCGTACTTGATGTCACAATTGAAATACATAACCTTTTTTCTTATTTCATCCAATTGTTGAGGTGTCAACCTTGAAGTTTGAGTGATCTTAAGAGTGGGGGAGTTTAAATCTCTATAGGTTTTAGCGGAAACCCATTTAGTAGCCATAGTTTTACTTTCAATGCTCTTTCCTCTTCCAATGCTACAATTTTCAACAAATTCAAATATCCCAATAAACAATGGTAATGAAAATGGTAAGGTGATTTGTTTTAGATAGAAAAAATGAGGATTGTCCTCTTTGTTATCCAAATAAACATGAAAATTACCCAATTAAGTAGTACCATGCCAAAACAGAGTAAATAAAAGAGAAGCCCCATCAAGGGGGGAGCTTTCTTTTAAAAGATATCACTACAAAAAATACATTATGATTTAAATAAGTCACCTTAATGTATATGTAGGTGATAAAGAGGACTAGAAGGAAACAAAAAACCTACATGGCTATAATTAATGTTGTGATCATTAATAAGGGGTGGGACTTAGCGGGTTAACAATCATCATACTCTAAAAATAATATTGATTTTTTTAGGAACTAAATATTTCTCCAAGGTGATAAGGGCCAACATACATCCTTTGATGCATTTTGAAATGGAATGTATACCAAATTTTATACTGGATTCCAATTCCCATTTCCATTCTCCTAATAAACTATTTGCTGAGTTAATATCATTGAAGTACATTTGGAGGGACAAAAATTACAATTATTTGACTTGCATTTAATTTTAAAATTTCCATAAATTTGAATATCAAAATATTTACTTAGTTGAAGTAATTTTAATCATATTTTATTTTTGAATGACCAACTTCATTAAAAACTTGGTAAGAATTCAAATTTTTATATAAAAAGAAAACTATGTAAGTTTCATGTAATATATTGATCAAACTAATTGTTTTTATTAAAAAAAAGATAAAAACAACCACAATTATATGTTCTACATCTATTTTAAAATTTCCCACTACAAAGGTTTAGGAACTAACCATGAATGCTAATAAAGATATCGAGGATAGGTGTATCTCTCCAAAGAATTTGCAACTATATATCCTATAGAGAAAGATCTAAGGTACTATAGTTGGGGGCTGTTAGAGGCTGTCATCCCTAACATTGGCAAGTCACTCATTAACAAATTCACAAGAAAATATTAATTTCTTTCCGTTGGAGTTGTGGCCAGCGTTTTATTGTAGAATATTAATTTCAAAGGTACTATCGTTGGGGGATGTCATCCATAACATTCACAAGTTAATTTCTTTTCGTGGGAGTTGTGGCCAGCGTTTTATTGTAGAATGTGAAGTGAATTAGTACGTGTTGTTTAGGAAGCCTATAAGTATAAATGGTGATATATTTCTATAATCTTTTTCTATGCATACATTGACTTGTTTGATCAATTTGCCAAAATAATATAATAATATAATACCATATGCACTTAATATATAATATAATTTGACAGCTATACTTGAAACTTAAGAGGCTTGAATCATCCTCTTTTCTTGACTTTGGCGGTTGAGTTCGATACGATGCTACACAGAGAATCAAATGGGAAAACATCGTTGGGCATGGTGGCATGCGAAAGGTGTGATAATCAATTCAGGTCATGCGTTCGGTGAGGCCGAGCATAGAATTTTAAGGTCAAGCGTTTCTTAGTTTGTTGCTCCATCCCAAATGTGTGATCTTAGTACATGAGTCACGGCAGGCGAGACCACGTGTTTAATGTCCATAGAACCAAGTGATCCAGTGATTTATAGAAAGCTTGAATGGTGCTTGGGAAAATGAGTGGATATGTCATCTGAAGAGTTTGAACATGGCACTCTTCTGATGATTATGATTAGGACCATCTTTGCAGGGATTATAATGTGTAGGATTATTATGTTTAGGACCATCTTTGCAGGGATTAGGACCATCTGATGATTATGTTTAGGACCATCTTTGCATTTGTTTGTTGTAACGTTTCCATGAGATTAATTGGCAATGGGTAGGATTGGAAAGAACCGGATTCTATATGAGTTTATATCTGGGGCGGATGCCTTCTATATGAGTTCATATCTGGGACGGATGCCTTCTATAAGGATGTCTTTTATATGAATTCATAGTTGTATCATACATCTACTCAGCTGCACATCTATGGTGATTCAGAGGTGATTACGAATCAGTCTATAGGCTTAGGAATTTGCATTTGTTTCTTGTTCTCAAAAATATTAAATGTCATCTTTAGTCAGATATTTTTAGAGCTAAATTCTTGGGCAGATACCATGTTTTTTTTGCAAAGTGAATGCAGTTCATGTCACTGAGTTCTAATCGAATGCTCAATTTTTTGGGGTCTTCTATTGATATTTAGTTGATGATGATAATAAGTGAATATTGTATATATATACTTTTTAATCTTCTCAGTATTATGTTGGTCTATAAAGTATGTCTTTGTGAATTTGTGGGAGTTTAGTTTGATAGGTAAGTTAATTTAAATGTTGGGAACAAGCCAAATTTTATAGATTATCATTTGTATTATTTAAGGATGTGAATTCAAAGATTTTGTATTTTCAATATATTGGTTAGGTTTGGAAGGTAATCATTGTTTTTGGTTTCATGAAGAGTTTTTTATGATTATACCATAATGTTATAAAGAAAAATCTCAATTCTTTTTATTGATTTGATCTTCATTTATAAGTTAATTTTTAGATTTTTTTGTCTTAAGTTGAGACTATTTACAAAAATATTGTCATAATACCCCTTATTTGTAATAGTGATAGAATGCAAATATTTATGATAGGGAATGGTGGAATCGAACCACCAATCTGTACTCAAACCACACACACATCATGTGCAACACACATTGCAGAGTATACCCTACAATCCAAACTTTGAGAGGCATCTAGGGGTTCTCACATGCACTTAAACTGAAAACTACGACTACAATGCAAACAAAGACAAGATTCCACAAGAAGTCAAGAGCCACCACTGGCCTTGAGTATGCCCAATTCATTTGTCGTTGCTCCAATTCATCAGTTGTGCTTTCCCACACCAACCAGGAAGACTCCCTCAGTATCCTCTTGCCACTAACCCATCGCAAAAACCGCGCAGCCCCGCAGATGTAGTTTGCCTCGGTAAGCTTGATCTATTGCCACTGTCATTGATGTTGCTATTGGCTTCCAGGGGATTCGAGACATCACCATTTGAAATCAAGGGGCTACTGAATACTATAATGTTCTGGATTGAATGTGAAGGTATTAAACTCCTCCCTCTGTCCATGAGAACATATTTCATCCAAATTTTGTCCAAAAAACAAAAATTCAGCTCAGAAATTGAAGCTTTGCACAACTTCCCCAAATTTATTCCTGAGATACCTTTCTGCATGGAATTTAAACCTTCACAATTATATTTCCGAGCCATGGTCCTGGTAGCCTTGACTTCTACAGTTGTGCCAGGAGCTAATGACATTGCACCAACATTGACGTAGTAGTTTAAAAAAAAAAAAATTAAAATAATTTTATTTATTTTTAAATTTGGGAAAATAAAACTATTCATGAATGGATTTATGTCTCATCATGAATGTTTTAACTCAATGAAAAAATCAGAATATTGTATTTTGAAAATTCATAAATTTATTTTAATTTTTCAAAATATTATATTTTATATTCAATCTTCACATCACTTTATAAAACATTGCAAAAATTTGTATGGAAAAGCAAATTAATAGTAGTCAATATGGTTTGAATACCTATTGGTTTGTATATTCCTACCTTGACAAAAATAAAAAGACTAAATTGTAGATGAACGGATTTCCTTGTAAGAAAGTCACCATCTCTTTGAATGTCTAGGAAAATATTTTATCTAGAAAATTAATAAGATAGTAAATAATTGACCCATAATGTTGAATGCTTAAAGTTGATTTAAAATATAATATATATATATAATTAATTAATGTTTAATATTTAAAATATTTAATGTTATTAATGTTATGGAATGATTGTAATTATTATAAAATTAATATAAATCTATTTTAAAATTATCTTTATTAAGTATTGAGAGGGATTCAATTTCTTAAATGTAAATTTTTTTAGATGTAAAAAATTTTAGATAAAAAAATTTCACCTTAAAAATTGTGGATCCTTCTTGGTACTTCATAAATCTATGTTTAAAATAAATGTATGATCATTTTAATTTATCTTTTTAATTTTATAAACCAACATAAATTTTTTAATTATTTTTTATTTTAAGAATTTATAAACTTACATGAAGCTTTTTTAATTAATTGCATCTTCAATATCACTTTAAAATTAAAAATTTCTTTAGTTCTATTGGAAAATAAAACTTATAATAAAAAAATAATTATAATTATACTAAATAAACAAAGACTACACATAATGTACCCCCATCATCATGTGGCACCGTGGGTAGAGGAAATAGGTATGAGATAGGTCGTAAGAAAGGTTCTCCGCCGATCGTTATGGCGGAATAGGCGCACAAGCAGTAGCAGTAGAGGCAAGGTAATAAGTATCATAGGTGAAATACGGGAATCGGGTAAGGCTAGCGAAGTTTAGTATGCTAGAAGAGAAGAGGCACCACCTATGCATGCGCCCGAAGCGCACCTCTTTCAACACATAATGTAGAAGGTACAAATTTCACATAAAAATAAAAAATTAAGAACATACAATATTATATTCCAAAATTTTAAATTAAAAAAAATATATAAAATGAAAATATTTTTATAATTATATTGAAAAAAAAAAAATTAAAAAATTGAAATACAAAATCAACCTATCTCTACAATTACATATTAATATTGCATGTACCAAAATAAAATAAAAATAAGATGTTTTATAATTACAAATTAATAATGCATGCATCAAAATGAAATAAAAATAAAAATAAAGATGTTTTATAATGACAAATTAATAGTAATAAATGGAAAGAAATCAACTAAACTAATACAAAGTAATAAATCATGGAGTAGTTTATTTATTCTATTTAGATTTTTATATAGTTTTTAAGTTAGAATATCTTTTTTTTTCAAAAAAAAAAAGTATATTAATGTTATTCAAATTGAATCAAAAAGTATATGATCAAAACTAATCATAAAATATAACTAAATTGAAAATGTAGAATAATTAAACTACTAGATAAATTATAAATAAACATTATTTAAATAGAAATGATGTATTTTACAATATTAAATTTATAAAAATAATAACATTAAAATGTTTTATTTTACAATATTTGTAAAAATAATATTAAAATATTTTATCACGCTATTAAATTTGTAAAACTAAGAACATTAAAATTCTTTAATTCAAATTAAGTTGTTTACGTTATGTGAATGAATTCAAAATTATAAATACAAAAACATCGTAGTTGCTTCATTAGTCCAAAGTTCAATTAGTCAAATTATTTTTAGTTGCTTCATTAGTCCAAAGTTCAATTAGTCAAATTATTTTTACCAACTACATGTTGTTATCTAGTACCCATATATTCATATACAAAACGAGATATGAAGATTACATTATAGCAACTCTTTGCACGTAAGGATTTGTTGAAAGAGAAATCAAATTTTATAGGTTAATTTATTTTCAACCTAATGAATTCATATTATATATATATATATAATATGAATTCATTAGGTTGAAAATAAATTAACCTATAAAATTTGATTTCTCTTTCAACAAATCCTTACGTGCAAAGACTTATAATTTCATGGTTATATAGATACAATTATATTTATATATATATATTTTGTAAAGTTTGAGTAGATTTATATAATTTATGGCTATATAAGTACAATTATATATATATATATATATATTGTAAAGTTTGAGTAGATTTGTATTCAAGGATAATTTTAGGGGCGAAATTTAGCCCATGGGCTATTTTTCCATGTTTTTATCCAAAAAAGATTCATCAATTTGCATTTTTTGAAGCCCCATTTTGTCCAATTTTGATGGGGTAAACTTTTTTTACTCTAAAAAACGCCAAATTATTATATAAACTATATAAAATCCTTAGAAATTGAAATAATTTTAGAAAAATATCGCCAAATATTTTATAGTTGACATTTTAAGAATTGGTAATATTCGCCAAGATTTACACACTTTTAAATCAGTACGAGTCCTTAAAATTATCCCTGTTTGTATTTTTTGCTAGAATAAAAGATTCTATCAAGGGTATTATGGTAGTAGATCATGTAAAGTTACACACATTTTTTTTGTAGTTGATGTTCTCCTTTTGGGGGACATGACTTTTAATAACATCTTAGAGGTTTTATGTTTAGCTATTGTGATGGAAATAAGCATTAATAAATATCTTATTATCTTTAATGAATTATCTCTAGAGGTGGAAGCACATATTTGTCTTTTGTTCTCTTTCAAAGTAGAGTTGATCGACATGGACTAAAATATCTTGCTTACTTTTTGAAGTCTAATGATTACAAAGTTGCTTATTGGTGTGGATTTTCAAAAAAGTTGAAGCAAGGATTAGTTGTCGGTGTCATAGATGGTTATCTATTGGTGGAATACTAGTTTTGCTTAAAGTAGTTCTTGAGAGGCTTCCCATTTACTAGATTCCTTTAGCATGTGTGCCAAAGAGTATCATATATAAAATACAAAGGAGACGTTTCAATTTATTATGGTCCAACAAAAAATAGAAGGAAGGAATTCCCATAGTGAATTGGAAAACCTTAGCTAAACAAAAAAAGGGTGGTAGATGGGGTTTAAAGAACATCTTCTTATTTGGTTAGGCATTGTGAGATGAAATTATTTGGCAGTGATTGTTTAAAGAATGTTTGTAGGGAAAAATTATGAAGCTTAAATATTTCAATTCATATTCCATGGAAAAATGGATTAGAACTATGCCTAAATATTGTAAATGGCGCATCAAACATTTGGAAGGGATTGGTTTGACTGTTTCTACTTCTCGGTAGATTGGTGGCATGGAAAGTTAGCAAGGGGATAGTATATGGTTGGGAGAATATCCGTGGGTTGAAAGAGTTGACAATTTCCTCTCATCTTGAGATCTAATGTCTCATTTAAAGTATCGTGGTTTCATCGGGTTTCATAAAGCTTGCAGAACTAGGGGTGAAGGGTACTGGAAAAGAAAGTTGGATGCAATTTTGGCTCTAAATGAAGGACTTTGGACTGCATGGGGACTTGGTGAATGAATGGAGGGACTATACCTAACTTATTTATCATAATGTTGTTTTTCTACATGACAAGGAGGATGAGTTAGCATGGGCATGGAATAAGGTTTTCGGTATCCTCACTACAAACTTAGGCTACGCATCTCTTTCTTTTAATTTAGTAGAGGTTGATAACAAGTGTTCATGGCCTATATTATGACAATATAAGAGACCTTTAAAGTCCTAAATATTCACATGGATGGTGATGGAAAATAGGATTTTGACTTGGCATAATGGGGAAAGGAAAGGGTGGCAAGGTCCAAACAGGTGTACATTTTGTATTGTAGTTGAAGAGTCCCTCAATCATCTTTTTGTCTCTTTTCCATTTGTTGTGTAGGTTTGGAAAGAGTTAATTTAACTGCTAAAGTGTCGAATATATTGGAACTATGGCTCATTAGAACATTTCATGTGGAATTGGATGAGGAACTCGATAATCGAGTCTTTCAAGGATTTTCGTAGTTATGTTCTGTGGGGTATATTTCTTCATTGGAACTAGTCATTATTTGAAGGAAAATGAGGGAGTACCGATCAAGTAGCTCATAAGATCCAAGATTCTTTATTGAAAAGATAAATGAACCTTCAAGGAGTCTAGACAAGCCTCATTGTGCTCTCATTTTTAATTGCTCCATTGCTTGGTAATATTTCGATGGTTTCTATCAAGGGACTCTAAGCTATTATGGAGCTGGTATAGTGTTTCATATTTGTTCAGATCACTTTTTCTTTTTAAAGTTATAAAGGTGTTGGTCTTGACATTAACACTCTGGTTGAATTAATAGTCCTTTGGGTTTGTTTAAACTTTGCTAGAGAAAAATGAATTAAGCATTTACAAGTGGTGGGAAATTCTAAGGTAGTGATAGATTGGTTCAAAGGAAAAGTCCAATTAGATATTTCAATTCTATTACCTCATGAACACTAAATTTAAGAGCTATAGGAGTATTATGATTCAGTCATTATAGAGCACATTTATAGAGAATGTAATCAACATGTTAACTCCATCGGGGCTTCATGTTGTTGATCAATATCTTATCACATTCATTCATGAAGGGGGGTTTTAAATTGTTAAAAATAAGGTCAATATATTATATGTATTGGGGGCATGCGTTTGTAGAGTATTTGGGGGTTTATAAGTATTGGTGGGTATTAAAAGGGGTATCTAGTAAAATTAGGTTTTTTTTAATTGGAAAGATGTATTGGGAAGGGGGATAGACAAAAGGATTTTTGTAGGTATTTATCAAAATCTAGTGAAATTAGGGGTATTATTTAATATCCCACAAATGAAGGTGTTATGACATAGCTTCACCAAGT
Source organism: Larix kaempferi (assembly GCA_027924585.1). Taxonomy (NCBI): domain Eukaryota; kingdom Viridiplantae; phylum Streptophyta; class Pinopsida; order Pinales; family Pinaceae; genus Larix; species Larix kaempferi. The sequence goes on along the minus strand of BSBM01000057.1, from coordinate 21,523,856 downwards.
AAAGACCCTGTGGTTAATTCCATTTCTAAGGAATCTACTTCTCTTAATGAAGGACTCTTCATACGTAATGTGTTTCAAGGCACGAGGGCATTCTGAGAGGTTTTTATTCATACACTTTTGTGTATGAGTGTAAGATCGAGGAATGCAGGGTGATTGTAGTGGAATCATGTGCTTTTATTTCATAATGGAGAATGTAGAGCTTCACGATATATGTTATTTTGAACAATTTTCTATTTTTGTTTAGTATAAAGTGTCAGTACCTATGGGAAAATTTTGTGACAATTTCAGACATAAGTCAGTACAGTCTCTCAAATATCTATAATGCTCTTTGTGAGATGGCAAGTCTATGTATATTTTGGTTTCCTTATGAAATAACAAATATACAATTTTTTTCTCGGAATATACATACATGCATGCATATATACACACATACATACATACATACATATGTATGTATGTATGTATGTACATCTACATGTATATGTATATATGAATATTTATATGTATATACATATACATGTACAGATGCATATGTATACATCCCAAGCATGCCTAAAATACTAAAACCAATTGCTACTTCTACAACTCATATTTTATAATAATATATTCTAGATTGTATATGCACTTGCATGTATGAATGCATAGAGCCTCCCTTAAAACTAGACAAATAATTGCTTCCCAAGTTTGGTTTAATTTCTCCAATTGCATATTTCTAGAGTGCAATACCTTTTCCAATATTTTCCAATATTATATCGATAGTTTTCCAAGCTTTTAAGAAAGCATAGAATATTATAACCAACTCTCCATATTCTTTAACCTTCACAGTGTCATACACATATTTTTTCTACTTAGTTAAGTCAAGTCGGTAAGATTTTCACTCACAAATTAGACCTCCATGATCCCTTCTATCCAAGCTCAACCTTTGAGCCTCCTCACCAAAGGGGCTCATTTTTGTCTTGGTGATGAAGATATAGTGCCTCTCACTGGATAACCTTGCATCATACTTACAAATCCCAATGTGTAGAGTAGAATGTGTAGCTATTGCATGTGGCATGAGCTTCTCAAATCCTCTACATAAATCAATTTCCACATAATCCAGGGCTATGCATAGTACACATTGTTAGTTTTTTAGAATTTACTTCAATATGATCTAGGATCTTAACTGAGAGAACAACATGTACATCATATCTACAGCATATCAATCATGAACACAATAATGCAAGCACACAAGAGACACAGAGTTTACTTGGGGAAAACCATAAAGGCGAAAAACCCCAATAACTTCCTCATAGATAGATAAAGCAATGATACAACCCAAGCATAAGAGATAGACATCTCCTAGCAGCAGCTTCTCCTCCTCCACAAGTGCGCCACTCTCCCGAGAGTGTGAGAGAGAATAGAATGATGAAATAGAGTGCCTCCCGCACTCTATTTATACTTGACTTGAATTTCCTAATAACCTTTACTAGGTCGGCCTTAACTTAACCACATAACATAATGCTGACTGGGCCGACACCCAATAGGTGGTCTAATAACCTTTTGACCCACATGGACGACACCCAATAGGGTGGTCTAATAACCCTTTGACCCACATGACTTATACAGGGCCGACCCCAACAAGGTACTCTAATACCCCATCAAGTATAAGTTATGACACTTACAATATAAATGACGACACTTCAGTATAGAGGAATAATAACATCTCTATAGGAATACAAACACTTCCGTATAGAGGAATAATACCATCTCTATAGGAGTACAATATACATATATGAAATACATTCCGAAGTTACATATACATCAACACACATCATACCTTTTTTCACTAGTCAAACTTCTTCTAGTCCTAGATTAAGGCTTAAAAGTACTTCTAATTGGCTAAGAGATTATCTTCCTCAAACATAAGGAAATAGGTTAATCACCCATGACCCAAAGGTATTTAAAAGTGTTAAATTTTGAGCATTAATTCACAATACTCTAGGATCTTCACTGAGAGAATAACATATACAGTATATCAATGCATGACAATCACAATAAGCATGACAAGCATCACAAGAATCAAAAGCATGAGAGACAAGAGACATAGAGTTTCCGTGGGGAAAACCCTAAGGTGAAAAACCCCACAACTTCCTCAGAGATAGAGAGAGCAATGGCTCAACCAAAGTACAACCAAAATACACTGAGATAGTCTCCTAGTAGCAGATGATCCTCCTCCTCACTAGTGCGCCACTTTCTGAGTGAGAGTGAGATACTTTTCCGAGTGATCTAAATAGAGATCACCTGATCTCTATTTATATTAATTTGTTTTTCCAGTGACCTTATGGGGCCGACTTGTCTAGCTAGGTACATCCACATTATAATATATATTTCAGGGCCAACCCCACACATGGTGGTCTAATAACCCATCGGCAAGTACACACACTTGCAACACTTGTCAATCCACATGACGACACTTCCTTATAGAGGAATGACACATCTCTTATAAGGGTACAATAAATATATATAAAATACACAGATGAAATACATTCCGAAGTTACATATACATTAACACTCCCTCTTAACTAGGAAGGTATTTCTCGACACATATCTGCTAGACAAGTCTTCTTCTCGAGATCATCGTCACTACTGCTGCTATCTCAACCAATCTCTGACTCTACTCATCATATGAAGTTCTACAGAGCCAGTCCTTTTTCATACTGGATGTAGGCCCACCACCTGCAGGTCTTCATCATCACTAGCCATACTGTGGAAATCTCAGGACTTATTACGTGCATCACAAAACCTTAAAAGAGTCTCTTGACTAGTAAGAACCCTAAAGAGCATCTGAGGCCTTTTTCATCCTGTCCATATCTCCAGGACTTATTACATGTGACCCCACCACAAAACCTCGAAAGAGAATCCCATGACTGATTACAAGCACAAGGCTCAACCTATCGGATCTCCCAGGGCACAAATTACATGTGGTCACCACAAAACCTCGAAAGAGCATCCCAGGACTAATTACGAGCACAAGGATCAACCTATCGGATCTCCCAGGGCACAAATTACATGTGGTCATGGAAAAACCTTGAAAGAGCATCCCAGTATTGATTATGAGCACACGGATCAACCTATCGGATCTCCTAGGGCACAAATTACATGCCATAGGACAAAACCTCGAAAGAGCATCTACCAGATATCCCAAGGCACAAATTACATGCCATAGGAAAAACCTCGAAAGACTATCTGCAGATCTCCCAGGGCACAAATTATATGTCCTCCCAAGCAAAACCTCGAAAGAGCATTTTCCAGATGTCCCAGGGTACAAATTACATGCCATAGGCAAAACCTCGAAAGACCATCTGCAAATCTCCCAGGGAACAAATTACATGCTTATCTACACAACCTGTTCCACGGCCACAAAGTATCAACTTGATACTCACCATACATCATCCTGATGTACACATGATCATCCTGATCATCACTGCAACATCCTGCTGCATGTCATCTAGAGCAACATCCTGAAGCTCGTCATCCATGATCATCCTGATCATATAATGCATCTACTTGATGCATACCAAGTATCTACCTGATACATATCATCATACATGATCCACCTGATCATACAGTGTATCCACCTGATACAAATACAGATACATGGTCCAAGCATCCAACATGATGCTTATAGAAAATACATACACATGATCCAACCGATCATATCCAGCATCCAACATGATGCATACATACATACATAAAAATGATCCAACTGATCATATCCAGCATCCAACATGATGCGTACATACATATACAAAAATGATCCAACTGATCATATCTAAGCAGAAACCAGAACATCATCCTGATGCTCGTCATCCAACACTTACATCTACAGCCATGTGAAGGATCCTCCTTCCAACATGCTTGGAATGGATTCAGAAAATGTGTCCATCACTTCTTACTCGAAGTGTCCTCGATCTGAAGAACACCAAGCCTCTCTCTGAAGTACTCGAACTTCACCCTGGCTAGTGGCTTCATCAGCACATCTGCAATCTGCTCGTCCGTTGCGACATACAGGAGCTTCACAGCTCCTCTCTCCACCATATCCCTGATATAGTGATATTTGATCTCTATGTGTTTCGACCTGTCATGAAACACTGGATTCTCGGACAACTTCACACAACTCTGGTTATCACAGAAGATACCAATAGCATCCAATGGGAGATCAAATAACTCAGACAGTAGCTTCTGTAGCCATACTGCCTCACAACTAGCTAAATAGGCTGCAACATACTCTGCCTCAGCTGTACTCAGTGCTATGCAAGACTGCTTCCTACTAAACCAAGAGATCACACCTGATCCCATACTGAAGCAACACCCAGATGTGCTCTTCCTATCTGCAGCACTGCCAGCCCAATCTGAATCAACATAACCCTACAGGTTAAACTTTTTATTCGCCTCATACTTGAGCCCATAATCCACTGTACCCTTCAGGTACCTCAGAATATTCTTTACAGCAACTAGATGAGCACTCCTCGGATCTGTCAGGAACTGACTCAATGTGTTCACTGCAAAGAAAATATCTGGTCTCGTGTTCGTCAGGTACATCAAGGACCCAATCATCTGACGATACATAGAGACATCAACCAGCTCAGATGAAGAATCACATAGAAGCTTCAAATTCGATGCCATAGGTGTGGCCATGGCCTTGCAATCCATCATCCCGAATCTCTTCAGGATATCTACTGTGTACTTCCCTTGACCAAGGAAAATACCACCTGCACTCTGCCACACCTCCATACCTATGAAATAATGCATCATTCCGAAATCTTTCATATCGAACTCAGCAGCAAGCTTCCTCTTTGTATCTGCAATCAATCTGTCATCTCCTATTACAAATAAGTCATCCACATACAGGAGTAGAACCACATGATTCCCTTCCTCAACCTTGTAATAAAGGTTGGAATCCGCTTTACTCTTGGTAAAGCCCAAACTAGATAAGAAATTGTCCATCCTACCATACCAGGTTCTGGGAGCTTGTTTCAAGCCATACAAGGCTTTCTTCAATCTGCACACATATGAATCCCTGTCATGTATTTCAAAACCGAGTGGCTACTCTACATATACTTCCTCTTCAACTACACCATTCAAGAAAGCAGTCTTGACATCCATTTGGTGTATTTTCCATTTCATCGCTGCAACTAGGGAAAGTACTGTTCTGGTGGAAGTATAGATGGCTACAGGTGCAAAAGTTTCTTCATAGTCTATTCCCTCTTTCTGAGAGAAGTCACGAGCTACGAATCTTGCCTTGTATTTCTCTACAATGCCATCTGCAGCATGCTTGATTTTGTAGATCCATTTGGAAGTCACAACAGACTTCTCTTTAGGTCTTGGGACAACATCCCAAACATCATTCTTCATTATTGATTGGTATTCCTCAACCATGGCATCCTTCCATTCTTTCTTTTCCGCTGCTTCTTCATAACTGGAAGGCTCTTTGTGCATAATGTCACAGAGTAAAGCAACATAGCTGGTATGTGATCTAGTTCTCTTCTTTGCTCTGTGTTCTTCTTCTGGAATGCCAAATCTTTCTGCATCTTGAATGAGCTCTCTAGCCCATGAAGGTTTCCTCTTGTGATATTTATCCTCACGGGGTGGATCTACAGGTTCTTGCGGATCTTCAAACTCACGAACAACTTCTAGAACTGCTTCAGTCATGGTAGTGTCTTGAAATCTAGTTTCCTTAGGTTATTCATAAACTTCGATAGGTGCCTTCCTTGATTTGACGAATGCTGAGTTTTCATCAAATGTTACATCCCTGCTGACATCAATCTTCTTGAACCCTAGAAAGTATATTCTGTAAGCCTTCGAGCTTTCACTGTAACCTACAAAGATACCCTTCTTTCCTAAAGGATCTAGTTTAGTCCTCTTTTCCTTTGGAACATGAGTGTATACTGGGCAACCAAATATTATGAGATGACTGACTTCAGGTTTCTTACCATAAAAGACCTCTTCTGGTGTCTTGTTGTCCAATATCTTGTGGGGTGTTCTGTTCTGCACATATACAGCTGTTCCAGCTGCTTCTGCCCATAGATGCATAAGTAGATCTTGGTCATGCAACATTGCCCTTGCTGCTTCCATGATTGTTCTGTTCTTCCTTTCTGCAACTCCATTCTGTTGAGGATTATAAGGAGCATTCAACTCCCTCTTAATCCCTGAATCACTACAAAGCTTCTTGAAGTCATTTGAGGTGAATTCTCCACCATTGTCGGATCTGAATGTTTTGATCTTCTTATCAGTTTGATTCTCCATCAAGGTTTTGAATTCCTTGAATTTATCAAACACCTCATCTTTGTTCTTCAAGAAGTATACCCAAGTCTTCCTGGAGAAGTCATCAATAAATGAGACATAGTAAACATACCCACTCAGAGAACTGGATGACATAGGACCACATACATCTGAGTGGATGATTTCCAGGATGTCTTTTGCCTTGCTTTCACTGCTTGGGAAGGCCTTCTTAATGTTCTTACCTTTTGCACATCCTTTGCAAACACCTTCATGTTGGGTCTTGATTTCAGGAAGACCCTCTACAGCCTTGCCTGCAATTGGAAGTTCTCTATAGTGCATATGAGCAAGTCTTCTATGCCAAAGTTCACTTGGCTCCATGGAATCATGTACCATGGCATGTTTAGGTTGTCCCTTCAATTTATACAAACCTCCCTCTTGCTCTCCAATCACTACTGCATCATCTATGTTCTTTCCCTTTGGCCACATTAGGACTTGGCCATCCACAAATGCAACCCTCCTACCTTTTGCATCCAATGCAGAGATGGAGAGTAAGTTCTTCTTGAGACCAGGTACATAAAGGACTTCTTTCATCTTCAAATATTTTCCAGAATCTAGGTTGTAGGAGGCTTCACCACTTCCTTTGATTGGGTATTGATAATCATCCCCAAGTTTCACCTTATGGGGTGATTCATGTTCAGATAGTTTCACAAAAGATTCCTTAAACCCAGTCATGTGTTTGGAAGCCCCACTGTCAATCAACCAATTATTACAACCATGGGATATAGTACCTGTGAGAGCAGAAATTAGAACATATTCTTCTTCACTTGATGAGTCATCATCACTATTACTTTCTGCCCTAGCCTTCTTCTTTGGGGGTTCATCATCTTCGGCAGCATGAGCATGATATCTTCTTTTGTTATTCTTCTTGTTCTTATTGAAGTTGTTGTTGTTGTCTTTATTCTTCTTAGGACAATCTGAAGTAAAGTGTCCCTTCTCATTGCAATTGAAGCATCTGAGATCTTTCTTATCTTTATGATAATGGTGGTGTGAGGATCTTCTATTATGAGATGATTCCTTCTTGGACTTTCCTTTCCTGGCATGTGCTGTGAGAGCTTGATCTTCATTTCCCATCTTTTCTTCTCGGGCCACAAGCCTAGCTTCTTCTTGAGAGCATTCTTCCCGCAATTTGTTGAAGGAGATCAACTTCTTCCTTGCACAAATTCCTTGAATGAAGGAATCCCATGACCTGGGTAGGCCATTTAGAGTGGTCATCACCACTTCACCATTCTCCACCATTTTATACACTATTTAGTTGTTCCTTGATCTGGGAGACCCTTGAAAAATAAGATTGAATGGTTTCTCCATTCTGAAACTTTACTCCTTTCAATTGGTTCCGCAAGGTCATCTTCCGATTTATGTTCTTCCCTTCAAATAGCTTGGTCAAAGAGTCAAACATCTCCTTGGGTGTCTTTAGAGAGGACACATGGGGCATGAGATGGTCTTTAATGGAATTAGCAATGATTCTCTTTGCCTTGACCAAGTTCTTCTTATGCAATACCTTGGCCTCTTCATCCTCTGGGATAGGGATGTCTTCTTTCACATATGAGTCCAACTCATTCTCTTCCAGGATTAACCCAATCCTATACTTCCAAGCTCGGAAGTTATCATCTCCTTCAAGCTTATCCTCAAGCTTGGTGTGGTGAGACATCTTAAAGAGTACTTCAAATGGAAATAGAAAATATTTAGATCTTACCACTTGAAATGCTGAAAACTGGATCTGGTCTCGGATTAGGGTTTGTCGAAAAAACCCTAAAAATTCAAAATGTGAATTTCAATTTTCTGAAACGATAGAAAGATGCGCCTTGATGAGCTGATTAGCCTGGTTTATTCAGAATTTGAGATCAGCAAAGATTTGCCCTTCAGATTTGCCTTTTTGTCCTCTCGGGTTCACTAGGCAGAGCCCTGAATTAGGGTTTGAGTTTCCCGGATATCTACTCAACCAAAAATCTTGATCCAAAGCTCTAAACTTCGATTTTTGCAAGGAGCTTCCAGCTGTGTCTTCATATTTCAGAAATTCCTATTTTTGTGGAAACCCTAAGTTTTAGGGCCAAATCTAAAAATGATCGGAATTGAATTCGGATTGGACAGATAGATGTGCCTTGATGAGTAGAGTTAATCTACTATGCTTCTTTTCCAAAATCTGTGGAGAGAAGCCCAATAAACAAGAAACTCAAGTTTCCGTCACTGCAAAATGTCTTCTTCTCAGGTTAGCTCTGATACCATGTTAAATTTTGAGCATTAATTCACAATACTCTAGGATCTTCACTGAGAGAATAACATATACAGTATATCAATGCATGACAATCACAATAAGCATGACAAGCATCACAAGAATCAAAAGCATGAGAGACAAGAGACACAGAGTTTCCGTGGGGAAAACCCTAAGGTGAAAAACCCCACAACTTCCTCAGAGATAGAGAGAGCAATGGCTCAACCAAAGTACAACCAAAATACACTAAGATAGTCTCCTAGTAGCAGATGATCCTCCTCCTCACTAGTACACCACTTTCTGAGTGAGAGTGAGATACTTTTTCGAGTGATCTAAATAGAGATCATCTGATCTCTATTTATACTAATTTGTTTGCCCAGTGACCTTATGGGGCCGACTTGTCTAGCTAGGTACATCCACATTATAATATATATTTCAGGGCCGACCCCACACATGGTGGTCTAATAACCCATCGGTAAGTACACACACTTGCGACACTTGTCAATCCACATGACGACACTTCCTTATAGAGGAATGACACATCTCTTATAAGGGTACAATAAATATATATAAAATACACAGATGAAATACATTCCGAAATTACATGTACATCAACAAAAAGGAGTGGAAGTCTACCCCCATACAAACCACTAGTGGGTTATTTCAAGTGGTGTTGTTTTCCTTGAATAATGGTGATGAGTTAATTAACATTTTTCAAATAAAATCCAAAGATGGTTTTCGTCACTGTTAGTTTGACAACTTAGTTATGATATTTTTCTCCATCTTTAATACAAAATTTAAGTAATGATTATAAGGTGAATTACGGCTATTTTGATATATACAAAAAGCAACACACACACACACACACACGGGATTCAAAATGTGCATTTAAATGGTGGAGTTAAAAAAAAATATAAATACTCGGGACTCTGGAAATTTCATCTTTATTTATATGCATAGTTGGAAACATGTCTGAGCCTTGTCATATTATCATTGCATATATATTGTGTACATTACAATTCATCCATTGATTGAACCCTAATTTTCATATTAAAGGTGATGTAATGAATGGAAAATTGTAACCATAAAGTTACATAAACAAGGATATTTTTGAAGAATTATGGTAGGAAGTATTAGACGACCATTATTTCAAAGTTAACCATTTGAACCATTGTGATTGTCTATTGGATGCAAAGAAATGGAGTACAAAAATTATTAATGAAAAAACATATCTATGTCACTTACAATAATATTCAGGTTTCCATGTAGATTATAAATTATTTCCAAGAATGTTGTGTCTATTGTACCTGGTTTAAAAGGATGATACTATGTGAATAAATTGACCTATTTTTGTGTGTCAATCCACAATCGTTACCATGATGAAATGTTTTCCTTCTGATTTGGGTGGGCGTGTGCCGAAATGCATTGAGACCACTTCCCAATACTGACTTCGTATGGGTAAGGGTTTTGTAAGACATATTGGTTCGATAATCTCTCCTTTGGTTTTTTGGAAAACTGAAAAACTCTACCACAAAATTTTTAACATCAATTGTAATTGGAGCTTCACCCACAAAAAAATTGCTTGAATATATGATAAGTTACAATAAATCCTTCCCCTACGGTGTAGACCAGTTAGTGGTAGGACGCACTGTTAAGGCACTCCTTATGACATCATGGGTTCAAACCCTTGTTAGTCTTATGTGCTACATATGGGGCATCACTGTATGTCTGGGGGTATAGTGGTAGCACACTAGAATCGACCTTGTTCCACCTAAGTACTAGTCTGACCCAGTTACCAATTCCCCCAATTACAAAAAATAAAGTTATAAGAAATCCTAATTGTCCACCTATATCAGAAGCATCTTCTTTAAAAGATACCTTTTCTTTATTTGAAATTTCTTTACTAAATATAGATGATCCTTATACTAGAGAAAATCATTCCTCCAAACAAATTTATCTAATGCATTATGGACATGTTAGGATTGTTGAGTGATATTTCATGTAGTTTGACCTTGTAGTCATTCCATCATGTTTTATTCTTCCACCCAATCAATTTATCAAATGAAAATAGCACACAATAAGGACTCAATGTTATCTTATTTACTTGAAAGTGCACCAAACATCACATTCTCTTCCCCCCATTTTTTTAGATAATTTAAATGTCACAACCTATCAACTTCGTGGTACGCACTTGTTTCTCTTTCAAAATAATCATTATTCCAAGAATTACTATAGGATATCATGTTATTTTTAACCCTCAAGTATCTACCCATTAGGTGAGGACACCATTAGTTAACTCCATGTAGTGTGAAAAACATTTCCTTTTCATAAATGTTTTTTTTAAGTTACTTCCTTTCACGGGGGCTTCACAGAATAAACCGCTATCATAGCATGTTCGTTCGTGGCATATGAAACAATACCCCTAATTTCTCTAAATATTGAAAAATACCTTCGAAAATCGTTTTTTAACCCCCTCCCAATATGCCTTCCCAATTTTAAAAAACCTCTATTTTCACTAGATATTTCATGTATCAATTTTTTCATAAACATTTTTTATACCCCTTTATATTTCTACCTAGTATATTGATATGATACCCCTCTTATGATCCCACATGCATTCTACAATGCACCTTGCTTCTTTCGATGTATATTATGGATGCACATTACTTCACCCACAATGCAATTACTCAACCACATATCATTATGATTTGCAACATCTAATGGTCTAATGAAGAGATAGGAGATCACTTCTTGTATGACACTAGAGCCAATGCACATAGTACAACATTTAGATTGCGTGTTGTAGTTCCCCAATCGCTGACTAAGCCTATTGTGGGATAGGTATCCAAGCCCCCAGGGCCTGTAACAAGCTCTAGGAGGCTGACTAAACCTCCCAAGGCCTGTAATAGGCATGAGTGGTTGGGTATTCAAGCCCCCAAGGACTATCGAAGGCCTATAATAGGCCCTGGAGTCTCAGAGCCTCCCAAGGCTATTCGTAACAACTGATTGAGTGCTATTGGTAACAATTGGCTATCAATGACCACTGTCTCCCGACTATGATCAACTAGAAACCCTCTTGACCATGAAAACCCTGACCTCAAACATGCCTCAAGATGCGATTTCCTTGCGTACTGGTAAGCCCGAGCCTTGCCTCAACCCGATTTCTCATCCGGCCGTGATCCCGCCATCTCAATTTGGCGAATATTTGTCAGCCCACCCATATAAAAAAGACCCCAAAGTATTTTTTTATTGTTACATTAAATAAATAAAAAACCTTTGCCCCTTAATATATAAGCAATATAATTTTTAGGTTTTCATGATTATTTAATACCCCAATATGAATGAACGTGATATTATATTTCCTTCTAGTGAAGCCCCCATGCTTCCTTTAAGTTGTTATCTTTCAAAGGAAAGGGAATTTTCTTCTTGCATTAGAACCCCACCAATGGCACGCCTTGCTAAATTACACTCCACAATAAAGGTTTTTGTGAAGTCCAATGCATCCAAGACTAGAGTGCTACACATTTACCTCTTAAGTTTATCAAAGGATTGGTTTACATCCGAAATCCAAGAAGAACATGTATCCTTTTTTACTAATATTGTTAGAATATCTGTTGTTTGACCATACTTATTAAAGTTTTTAAGGTAATATCCTACCAATCTTAAGAATAAAATATGATTATTTAAGGTTTTGTAAATTGGCCATTCCATCACACCTCTAATTTTTTGGGGGTCATGTTAGCACCTTCATGACAAACAATATGGCCCAAATATTCCACTTCCTAAAACCCAAAGGCACACTTGGAAGGCTTCAAAATTAGTTGTTGATCTCCGGGATTAGTTTTAAGACCATGTTACATGCTCTTCCTACTAGATTTGTTGTAAATTATTATATCATAAAAAATACCAACACATATGTTTTGATGAAGGGATTGAAATAAAATTCATCAAGATTTCAAATGTGGAATGTGAATTAGTAAGTGCAAAATGAATCACTAGAACCTCAGAATGACCTTCACGTGTTCTATAGCCCATTTTGGGGATGCCTCCTTCCCTCATTATAATGTGATTATAATATGATGATATCATCAATGAAGATCCAACTTACTTAATAAAACTTTGCATTGCAATTGATCTAACAGATCATCAATGATAAGAATATAAAGTGTATGTTTAATGGTTGTCTAGTTAAGCTATCTATAATCTCAACACATGCACCATGAATAATCCTTTTTGTTAACCATCACTATTAGTGAATAGAAAGAACTTTGGATAGGCTGAATGATTCCAACCTCTAACATTTCTTGAACACGAAACTCAAGCTTATTGTTTTGAGCATAGATATATATAAGCTTATATTTATAATGAAGTATCCTCGGGTTGAGTTTAATAGCATGATTGTGCTCTTGAGTTGGAGTAAGACCTTTGGGAATCTCATGAAATACCTTGAAATGATTACTGACAACTCTTTAGATATCCAAGGGCATAGAGATATTAGGTGTTTGGAAATATAGTGAGAACAATTGTGTAATTACTCACCAATGCCCATTTTTAATAGTTTTTTCATAGTGTTAGATCTTGTCACTTTATATGGTTTCCCGTACATGCCTTTGAGTTCAATTTCATTCCTTCTGAGAAAAGTTTTAGGAAAAGATCCTAAAATTTATAGTCATTGTTCCCATGGGTTAACCATTGAACCCCTAAGACCACATCAACACCACCCATTTGAATTACAATCACTGGGTTAGCTAATAAATAATCCATCACTGTGAGATTAATATTATGACTCTTGAACAATTTATGGTTCCTCCATATGCAAACATTACTTGAAATTATGGTGTTGGATGTATAAATAAATTTAGAAGTTTGGTTAATCTATGATTATTAAATATGAGTACTACCACAATCAATCAACATTGTTAATTGTTTTCTTCATGTATCCTTCCATCTTGAGAATTTGGGGAGTGTTAATAGCTATGTAAGCATGACAATACATGGTTGGAATAATATCTCATGGTTATAAAAATTATGGATTTTCGATGATTTGTTTTCCTTCTTCCTTAGAATCTACGAAGAACAATTTATTCTCACAACACTTATACTCCTTACTGTACTTGATGTCACAATTGAAATATAGATCCTTTTTTTTCTTAATGGGTGGGTGCACAAAGTTGCTCCCCAAAACCATTGCAATGGTGCCACGTTAGCAAACAAAAAATGAAGACATGCATGCACCTAAGGAAGTGCACACACACCTTTAGGTTCAGTACCGAACTGAGGTGCATGCACGCTTCTACGCGTGCATGTTGTTAGCGCGTACGCGCCCAAGGGCACGCATGCACTCCTGTTAAACCAAATAAAAATGGGGGGGATAATGTGTTCTATTTCATTCCCAATCAGCCAAGCTTCACTCACCCGACACGTACATGGAGTAAGAGATCACCCCGCTAACCCGTTGCACTCAAGAAATCCATCAATCCATCTACCGAGTGATCATCCATTTCATTGGATAGGTAAGATCAATGTTTTTTGTCATTTTATTGATTTTTTTATTGTTTACTAAATTTTTAATAATTCCCAAATTAGTAAAATAATAGAATTTTTTTCAATTGCAGAGTCTAAACCTATACAATGAATGAACAAAATGTTAACATGGATTCCAATGGAACACAATAAAACACAAATATTGGAAGCAATTAAAACCCTCAACAAAATCAAAATGCCCAACAAAATCAAAACCCTCAACAAAATTTCGACCAAGACAACTTGAACATTACGTAAATGAATTGAGAGTGCACAATCGAGAATTAAGCAACACAGGGGAACCATCTCGAGTGTCCCTTGCCACCTCAATTGAGAGCTCAATTGACTCCCTAATCCATGCACATCGCTAATTGACTAACATAACCGAATATAGAGCTAGGATGCGAGAATATTATTCCATAAAAAATTCCAAGGAGGAAATAAAATCATTGAACATTACAAAGGCCCAATTATACATTATGTTCACCGCTCCAAGAACACAACAACCACTGGACATTAGAAAGCCACATGTCTGCATGGATTGGTGTCATTTCTAACCATGGAGGGACAATTGGATGCAGAGGTGGTTCATGGTTTACGATAAACCTCCCTACAATAATATGGAGGTTCCACAGTACTTCCTTCAACAACTGTGGGATGACTTTGTGCTCGGTTTACATGTCAACTATTTTGACATAACCGAGTTCCAAGGTGTTGCACTTGGCTCTTCCCAAGATCGACCTACTGCTAGGAGGAACCCACTGAGAGGGCCACGAGATCCTAGGAATGAGCCCAACCCCCCTCCCCAGCCACCTTAGTTACCCCACAAACTTGATCAGATTGAGGGGGTGATGAGGAGTGTTGCACGTGGACTCCTTCGGCACACCGCATTTATAGCAGTGACTACAATGGAGATACAGGTTGACCCTGATAGAGACTCAGGTGCAGGGCCTTCATGACATAGTCAGGATAGACCTGTGACTGGTAGTAGCCATGCTAGGCCTTCTAGTTCAACGGGGAAAATGCCACATCTTTGTCCACATTGCATGTACACTTGCCCTGGCCCACTCGAGGGATGCTATATGGAGCAGGTTATCACTTCTTTTAATGAGTTTTCAATCATCACTTGAGAAATTGTAAAGTAATTTTAAAGAAGTTATGTATGACTTAAACTGTTATTTCAATGTATAGTTATTTAGCATGGAGATGCCGACATGGGAGAACGTAGGATCTCCCAACCTAGATGCAACAGTGGTAGCTGCAACTAAAATTGTAGAACCTCACACGGAGGTATTTTCAGTACCTCACACAATATTGTTATTACTTATGTCATTTCTATTTCTATTTATTTATATTTATGACATACACGATGATAGTTCGTACAATATTTTTGAATATTTGTATTGCCTAAATAATTACTTATTTAATATGTTCATAACGTGCATGCATTTTGGTGTCCACAGGTATGCACAGACTATGATGACCAACCATCTCTGCTAGGGATCAGTAGGTCACCATACACATAGGTACAATGTGTAATTAAAAGCATGCTTTTAATTTGAATTGTTATGACTTAATATGACTTAATATGGTTTAATTTGATTTTTGTCTACTAAACTCTGATATTACAAATGTATATGTAGGTTCCACCATCAGATGTAGGTGCCATTGTTCCACCTCCCCACTTCAATCACATTTTTCCACCCTCTTCCATGAGTTGCCTCCCCCCCCCCCCCCACGCTTCCATGCAGACCCCTCCCTCCGTCCACCCCCAACCTTCCATCTAGCCTCCCCTCTTCGTCCATACTCCCCCCTCTATCCATCCTACCGTCTCCTTCCATCCTTCCCCTCCATCCATCCTTCCCCTCCATCCATCCTCCCCCATTCTTCCACTCCCCCTCCTCTATCCATCCTTCCCCATTCTTCCATGCCCCCCGTCTATCCATCCTCCCCTATTCGTCCACGTTCCCCATTCCATCCAGCTTCCCCCCTTCGTCCATAGCCCCCTTTGTATCCATCCTCCTCCCTCTATCCAGGACTGCCCTCCCATACACCATTCCTCAACATCCCCCCTATCCCTTTTAGGTCAATACCCCCAATCGTACAACCGGTATGGGTTCATCATCCACAACATCCTCCTCCACCCCATACCACCATGCCCTCTTCCACCCTATCTTCTTCAGTTCCCACCACTATTGTGGAAACTACTTGCAACATCCGTTGATACATATAATTGGTTGCACCTGTAGTTTTTGCAACTACATCTCCCCCCCCATGACTACATCGGAGTAGGTTGTCTAGCCAACTGCTCCACCTGCTATCCTGGAAGCCCAGTCATGTTCATTTCCAGAGGTGTTCACAGTGAGAATCAAGTTAATTTATGAAATTATTGTGATGCATTAACGGAAATTAATTTAAGAAATTATTATTTTTTCAATGAAATTATTGTCGTAAATTTTGTAGGGTGGCATTGCTGACAGGCTCAATAGATCGAGGACACATTCCTCATATATCCCACTCCCATCAGTGGTGAGTTATTTAAGATTTGAATTCTACATTCATTTTATAAATGTGGTAAATGTTACAAATGCTTGAAAATGATGGTAGCTTATATCATTTGTTTCAGAGCCTACAGAGACGGTCTACTCCTAGATGGAAGAAGGCCTGAGCTTCCACTAGCTCCAATAAGAGGAAGATTGATTTCGGAGATGCGCATGGGAGTGTCAGGGGTGGGCACGATGCTTGACATACTATGTTATGCACATTAGCCACAATGTGGCATTTTTTGGCACCAGTTTCCATGTACTTGGTATCTAGGGCACAAATTTCCATGTATTTTGGATCTACGACACGAGTTGTCGAACATTGTATAGGGCACAAGTTGCCATCGTATGTACATTGGGAAACATGTTCCACTGTTTTCCAGAAAAATTATATGTTTGGACGGGTTTTGTAGCTTTCATGTACATGGATTTTCAGTTATGTGATTTATATCCATGTTGTCTATATTTGTATCTTGTTGTCTCTTTTTATGTGTACTTTCCTAATAAACAACATCATGCTTTCAAAACAAATGGTTGATTTTGAATGTATTTTGATATGATTTCCTTTGTTTATGATGAAATAGATAACTTTTGATATCTAGTGGCCTCATATAGTCATTGTTGGATGGTCGATTGAAAAAAATATTGTGTTTGAACTCTAACAAAACATACTCACTTGACCATGTTCGTAGCATTTGGAACCAATGTCATAGTTGTACAAATAATTATTTCCATCGATGTTTAATATTTGATTATATACCAATCAATAAGGGCTTATCAATCATACTTAGGTGTGCAAAACGTATGCTATCATCATTGTGGTCAAAGATATGAAAAATATCTCCCCATCCCCTTCACTTGGAAAGTTTCCTTGTGAAGGGACCATCATCCCTCTGCCAGTGTGTTTTTCTTAGCATGTATGCTTTGTTAGGTTTAAGTGTGACTTTAGATTTAGAATTGGCATAATGAATATTATTTCAATTGGTTTGTATTATGAAATGTATTTTGATCGTAAAATGCCATTCTAATAAGATCCAACTAGTTTGTATACATCACAATGCAAGGATGAAATTTCGATGGTAAAATTCAACAGCTTGAGTAGTTATTGAAGAAATTTTATGGGGCCCTTGATATGATGACTAGGGAGATACTTGACCTTTTCCTATACCTTATTAGTTTGACAAGTTTTGCTAAAGAGTTGTCATTGTATATGAAATTGTTGTGTAAGTGATGAATGATAATGGCGATCTTCCCAATACCAAAAGGTTCCGTATGTTTGCTAAAAAGGAGATATCGATCTCTTGACGGAGAGTATTTAAGTCTATACTTTATTTTTTGAAGCATTCCCTAGACCCCATGATATTTTGATTTATTGTGTTCTCTCTGGATCAATGAAGGAACCCCCTTGTGTACCTACCACCCCTAGTCATCACCCTTGTGTACCTACCACCCATAGACACTCCCCTTGTGTACCTACCACCCCTAGACATTTAAGCACAAACACACACAAGTTAGATGCACATAATTATATTTACACACATATTAAAGATGCACAGATACATATATATTTACACTACAAAAACCTACACACATAAAAATATTTATACAAAAACATACAAAAAATACACGCTCATAGGAAAATATCTATGCACATATACAAAAAATTACATGTTAGAAAAAACACGCATAGACAAATATTTACACACACACTTGCACAAAGAAAACCATACAAATATTAGTATAAAATAACAAACAACACCATCTTTTCAAACACAATTACACACATAAATATCACTGTCAAATATTTTGAGTTTTGAATTATGCATTAGGCTCTAAGGAACCTTCTAGGGACCAAGGTTCATGAATGATGCCCTGAAGCATTACAAATGACCCATCAAATTGATCATTGGTCCTAAGCCATAAATATATATTTACATCCTTGAGATGTTGGTCTCCCTCCTCGAATCATGTTAATGGATTTGAGGTCCACCCATAAAGCTCAAAACCTACTAATGGTGTCCATATTGGTATTCAAATATTTAATATATACTAGACCAATATTATGTGGTTGGTTAAGGATTCACATTTTCCCTATCCTTGGAAACTTCCTTTCGATCCTAAGGTCAAGGTTTCATTGTTTGATAATGTTTAGTGCCATAAACTCATACTGAGTGCTAAAATAATCCTAGTTGCACCCATATAATTTATTGGAGGCTAAACATATCCTTGTCATTTGAGGCCTCTTTCATGGTTGTGAAGCTATGTAATCAATACACATGTAAGGTTGAAACCTCAAGTTTCCCTTCTGTTAAAAGATTTATTTTTATTAAGGTTTGCAGTCCTCCTCCCAACCATGTACAAGGCACTAATATCCATAAATGGTTCTCAAAATATCCTAATGAAGTATGTATCAACACTTGGAAGCCAAAGAACCCTAATACATGTCCTATATGGTGGTTTAAAATCTCCTTTCTTGCTCTTGATCGCTAGGTTTGTGCATTTAGGGAATAACTCCTAGGTTTCCTACATTTACCATGTATTGATTCATGACTTGTATACGGGGCTAACAAATTCTCAGTGGTTATCCTATTCCTCTTGTATTCCCACATAGAGAAAAAATGCACCTAGTAGATGCCAAGTGTTATGGTCCAATACCTTTCCCATGGTCATCAAGCCCTAGAATATTTTCTTAGGACCTATGGGCTACATTTCATCCTTTGACCACTGCCATATCCTAAGAAAAAATTTTGGTGTTCAAAACCTCCAAATAGTGTCCATATCCTCACCAATAAGCTAAATATTCATAGCCATATCTAGGCCCTCAACACCAACACTTGGTGTTCATAACCTCCTAATCATATTTTAATATGCTCATATGGAGGCCAAATATCCCTCGATCCTAGATGTGTTGTGATTTGACACATCATTTTTGGTCCTAAATGGATAAAAGCCTTGTTTAGGGCATAACACATATGTTTCCTCCATTAAACATGTTTATGGTCCCAAGACCCATACCTAATGTCCACAACCTACTTATTGCATCTAGGTCAACAATCAAAGTCAAAGGATACCCTTCAGAGGTCAACTGTTACTCTTTAAGGCATTTTCCATGGCTTGAGATGCTTAGAATCAATTATTACAACCTAAGTCTCAAATTTTCTACCTTAATCATGTCCAAAGAAATCACATCCAAACTCAGTGCTTAAAAAATCCTAATGGCTCACATTCCCCCCCTTGGAAATAATTATAACCTAGGGAGTTAATGTGGTTGCAAGGATTTTACCTACCATAAAAACTAATTAATGCCATATATGTTGTCATAAGAATGTTTGCACCTTTGTAATGTGTCTATCAAGTTCATAATGCATACCAATTATTCTTGTTATAAAAAAGGGAAGCCAACCTTATTTTCTGCAAACCAAAACTTACTTGTCTATTATAGAATCACATCTCAGAAACACTATGGCTCCAAAACAAATTTTCTAATGTTTTTTACAATTGTCTCTTCATGTTTTGTTGAGTTCTTATTGCATTTGGTCCTTCTAAAGATGGGTAATTGACGCAATCAAGCAAAAAAATTTGACTGCATCAATTTGTACATAAAAAACATACACATATACAAATATCTACACATACATACACACATAAGACTATGCACATACACAATAAATAAACCCTATCTTGCAGAAGGCCATGCCGATTTTGTGCAAGGGGGTCATTTATGATCTGAAGGCTCCCAGGAGATCATGGCCATCGTTAACACCTCCACATTGGCCATATGCACATGTGGGAGCTGAAAGAATCAAAGTATGCTCACCAGTTTGGGCTCCATTCCCTTGGAGCAAATCCTAAAAGTACCCCTGAATAGCCACGGGGTGCCTAGAAAAAATGCCCATAGCACCGAAACCGTGACTCTAGTCACGAATCTGTCTATTCCAATGGATTTGAGACGTCGGGTTTCAGCTAGAGGACCCTGTTGGTCACTATAATTTCCTATTAATTTAATTTAATAAACATAGTGCTCAATATAAATTGTCAACCCGGAGAAGTATGGTTATTTCAAAGGTAATCAAGAAAAATATATGCATAAAAATTTCAATAACTCATCAATCAATAGAAGTCACCCAATCTACTTAATTGCTAATTCTATGCTCTACTTACTACTCAATCCAACTTCAATTACTAATTCGGCTGTCAAAGTTTAAGAAAGTTCACAATCCTTCTACGGTATCAATTTTGGAAATAATTGCTTCAGGAATGCATTATCTAAATTGATTTTGCAAGAAGTTAAATCCTAAATCATCATCATAAAAGAGATTCAATCTACAATTTTAATATTCCACCATAAAAGAAATCAGTCCTTCTTCTACTTTGTAAATCTATATGTCATCTACTAGTTTCAGCAATTCATGAAAGGAATTAAACAATAGTAATATGCAGCAGCAGAGCACATGTGTAACAATAGTAATCAATAACACACTTGCAAAGAGAAACTATGCATTACTCAGTCGATTGTTTCAGCAAATCAGGAAAAAACTATGAATAAAAAATCCTACACTTAATGTTCACACTGGTAAGCAAACCACGAGAAAATATAATTGAAGAATCCTATGCTTAATATTCAAACTGTTTCAACAAACCAAAATGAAATCTAATCACAATTCCACACCAAACAAAGTAAAGGAAATAAAGGAAATAAGTAACTAACTAACTTGGAAACTCTGTGAGAAGGTGGGAACTTGCCTTCTAACAGAGATGCCACTAAAGACTACTAGAACTTAGTACACAATGGATCAGGAAAATACTGCCTCTTTCATTGATAGAATGAAATTCAATTATAGATTTCTTCCACTCATGTTACAAATTATCTTCAAAATAAACCTAACCTCTTGAACCCTATCGTCTTCCTATAAATAGTAGACAAGACAATTCAGGTCCTGTTAATTCGGACAACCATGAAGATTGAATATCTTCAGGCTGTCGAATCAATACTTCAAAAATAGAAACAATTACATTCATAATTACATTTGAGATAAAATATGTTTCATAGGAATCAATGCTCTTCACAATCCAAATTGATCAGATACTAGGTGAGTTTCAGCTAGCCATGTGGATAGATGCTTGAGTTGTTTCTACAACAACATGAATCGGAGCCCTGAAAAGCATGACTTCTAGCCATGTACTTCTTTATCCACGTGTATCAACAAGATGAGATGATACACTCGAATCCCCTGTGGTCTCGAATTACTTTCACCGATCCATCACAAGTAAGCACAATTAGGAACAAAATCCATAAAAACATGGAAACTTTAGGCATTAATATAACAAAGTAATAATAAATTATACCTGTTCAAGATCATGTTTTTTCTGAGGAAAGATAATGACTTGGTTACAATAATAAGGAAAAAAAGGGGAAAAGGATCTCAATGGAAGTGAGCAAAAGGGTCATTTTTGGAACCCAACATCTCCCCCCAACTCTCCAATTGCATGTCCTCATGCAACAACCTCTGGATAATATGAATCTGAATCTGAATAAAAACTTTTCACATGGAAGTTGGTGAAGTTGAAGGAATATTCATGTTTCTCTCCCTAGTTTAGATACCCACTACAAGCAACGAAATCCACCCAACACTTATTTTCTTCTTTCTTGTTTAGCTTATATATACTCCTGTAATTCTTCTCAGGCATCCATATTTGTGGGAATATAAATCTTAGTCATATCCTACATTCTTAAAAATGTACCCACATTCTCGGAACATAAACTCATCATGTTCCATGTTTTCTAAAATAGAGGGTATACTTTCCATTTGATCAACCACTTCAACTAGTGTGCTCAATCTATGAAATGCCTGATTCTTTAGCACTTCCTTCATCCCTTGCAGCTCCACCCTGAGCACCTATACCTCTTATTTTAGCAGGTCATTCTCTAAGAGCAGAGTTTCTATTTGAATTTTACCCTCTCTTGCAGCAAGTTCCTGTGGGTTGGAAGGCCTCAAAATTAAAGTCGAGCTACCCCCTGGTTCTTGTGTTTCAGGGGATGATCGAGGTTTTGGAATTGGAATCTGAAAATCTGCCTTGGTCATTTGTGCTTCCTATGCTGCCACAGAAGCTCGGGTCCTTATTCTTTTCAAAGGACTGGGTGACTGCTTTTGTTTACATGATCTTCTCTTATTTCTTCATGGCACAAGGGGAATGGAACCCTCCGTGAGTATTTCAACATCCTTTGAGATAGAAAAAGGAGAATCATCCTTTCGTGACGATTCTTCCCTCAACCCAATAGCTCCTCCCGGTTCAGCAGCTGATTCAATATCGTGAATTATAGCTCCTCCATGTTTAGTAGAAGATTAAATCTCTTGAATTATTCTCGTCTAGATTTTGGTCCGCTTTCTCATTTCTTCTACATTGGATTTTGTTTGTTGGAATGGGATTCCAATAGGTTACTGGGGGTTTATGTTTTAATATTCCTCTGCAATCACAACTTCCTCCATATCCCTTTCTTGATCCTTCTCTACTTCTATGGATTCCCTATCTCCCCCCCAACTCTATCTGACATGCTCCACTCGTCTTCCTCCTCGGTTTCATTATCAATTTCTTCCATAGCCACACGGTCTGCCACAACCCCAACAAGGAATTGCCCCCAATATTGGTGTCTTTGTTCAAGGGATCTTAATATTAATAACTTAATGAGGCCATGGTTAGTGATGGAGGATTGAGGATATTGATCAGACCCCCTTGCATAGTGTGTCATGTTTTGTAGGGTCCTCAGAAGATAATAAGGGATATTAATTAATGCGCCATGACGCAGGTGAGAGAGAAAAACAAAATCATAGGAATAGATGACTCGATACCTACCTTCGCAGGTGATATATTTCTTCAAGAATACTGAAACCTGGTCCCATAGGCGAGGTAGAGTTTCTAGTGTTTTTCTTCATCCCCTTGGTTGAATGTTTTCTCCTATTACAAGGAAGTCTTCCTTTGCATTCAGGTTGGGAACTTTCTGGCTCAACCATCTCCTCCTGTTCCTGGGAAATCCTATCACCTCTACTAAAATGTGTTCAGAGACCTCGATACTCAGTCCCCCAACTTTTGAATGGTATTCTATCAAATTCTTGGAAAACTGTAATGCCATTCCTTCATTGAATCCATTCAAGTTCTCGAAATGCATCATCCATCCCGCTTCTTCAAAAATTCTAAAAAACTCTCCATTCCAGTGCAAAGCATCTATTGTTTCAGGTTCATGTCGGACTGTGAAACCTACCATAACGTCTTTCTTCAGCAATCTTAAATGATGTAAGCAAGAATTTCCCAATTTGGATGTTGGATTTGCAGCATGTAGAAACAACGATGAACAGTGGGGATTCCGTTGGCTATTTTTGGAAAGTTGATGTAATTATGGAATAGGCTCGTGTTAAAATTTATTGCATGGATTGGATGAGATGGCAGTGGTCAATAAGTATGGGAGAGGGTGGTGATGTGTCCCACAGTCTGGAAATATTGGCTAGAAATTGTTGACAAGGATATGCAAACATAGTATAATCATGATTACTTTGTCAATTTATGCCTAGTCATACCCGTGGTTAGAACCCGTACCTTTGCGCTTACCGTGATAGATCATCAGCAATCCGAGGTGGCCCACTTTTTCTTTCAAAACGATTGATGAAGGCATATTTCATCACATGTCTTCATAAAGTCGGTAGGCCTCTATCCAATGAAAATTGAATGTGTCCATGTTAGATTTAATTATAGTAGTGAGTGGAAACTTTGGCATATTTTTGGCTTCATTTTTGGAAAACTATAGTAGGAATAATACTGATTATAAAACTGACAAGGTAATATTACTACCAATTCCGTCGAAATCTTCCTCGGATAAATTTGCAAGACATATTTCAACCGGTTTCGAGGAAAAACGATGAATTTCATAACTGATGCAGGCTAAAAATTGAAAATATGGTGGTGATTCAGCGGATAGCGGAGAAATTGGCAGTGTTTCAGTCAAAAACTTGGCAGAATTTCCAAGGAAATATTGGTAGAGTTTCGGAAAAAAGAGAAAATATTGGCAGACTTTTAGCCAAAAGTGTAGCAGAGTTTTAGCAAAAAGCAGAAAGATTGGCGGAGTTTTAGCTGAAAGTGTAGCGGAGTTTCAACGGAAAGATTAGTGGAGTTTCGGTAGAAATATTGATAGAGTTTCGACGATGAAAAAATTCGACAGTGCTAGAATGAAGTTCATTGAACTTGACATAAATCCATAATTCCCTTCATCGATCCTTATGAGGGGTTATTCAGCAACTGCAGAGAACCACCCATAATATTCGCAATCGATTGGCCCATTACAACTGCTCCTTTTCTTTTTAGGTCCTTCGCATATATCCTTGCACACCATTCCTCTAAACAAACCAATCAAGGATGAACAATCGAAAGGAAAAACTATCAAACAATCTATCAATCCTACCAAACAAATGAAGGAAAAGCAAAAAGAAAATAAATTCACACGGGTTTATTTATGTACAAATCCTTCATGGAAAATGCAAAAAATATTAAAGAGTTGAAGAACGAGGAGGAGGCTCATGTTCTTGTACCAATTGACAGTTTGGGTCAGACGCAACGTGAGAGGCAGATGCATATTTTGAGAGTGGCTTATGATAGAGCTACAACCGATGACCATTGGAAAATAGTGGAGTTTTATATTCGTCAATTGTGGGCAATCGAACAGTTCCATTGTCAAACAATGTATCCATGTTGTATGGCCTAACCATCTGGTGCACAATTTATCTTTAAAGTCCTTCTTGAACTGTGAATCGTATAATAAGGCCCAATCTCTTTCATTGAACATCTTCTTCTTAATAAACCTGTCATGTCACTTAGAGCATTGTTTTTGAATTACTGAAGTCTGATGTACAGTAGCTGCACACTTCTCATCAATCGTGTTTAATTGATTCAGTTGGTCCTTTTGGGCTTCTTTCAGATCCAAGTTTGCTTCTAAAGTGGTTCTCAATGTTTTAATCTCAAATTCAACACGGAAGACAACATTTTTCCCATATACCAATTCATAGGGAGAGAACCCTATGGTGTTACGTCATGTATTTCAATATTCCCTTAATGCTTCAGGAAGTATTTTATCCAAATCTCTAGGATTACTCTTCACATTCTTTGTAAGGAAATCTTCAATAACTTTATTCGTACTTTCCACTTGGCCATTGGCCTGTGGATGATAAGGTGAAGTTATTCCATGTTGGATATGAAATTTCTGCAGAAGCGCTTCAATTTTATGAGATACAAATTGTGATCCCCCATCTGTTACTATTTCCTCAGGCACCCCAAAGCAAGTAAATATTTCTTCATACAAGAAATCTATAAAGACTTGATCAGTGGCTCTCACCAGGGCTGTGGCTTCCACCCATTTAGTCATATAATCGTGAAAACCAGAATGTAAACCTTTTTTTTTTAAGTTGATAGGTCCTACAAAGTCCAAGGCCTATCTATTGAAGGGTTCAACCACTAATTGTGGTTGAAGTGGCATCTCATCCAATGTATTAGGTTGACCCATCCTTTGGCAGTTATCACAGGCTTGAACATACTTCTTTGCATCTTGAAATAGAGTTGGACAGAAATAACCCATTCTTAACACCTTATGTCCAGTTCTTTTATCGGAAAAAATGTCCCCCACAAGGTTGATCATGGCATGCTTTCAGGATACTGTGGACCTCATCTTCCCTCACACATCATCTAATATCCAAGTCTAGCCTTGTGTAAAAGAGATATCCTTCTATCCAACAGTACCTAGCACTTTGTTGTACAATCCTTCTTCTTTCCCTTTTTGATATATGAGCTGGAAGCTTCCCTACATCAATATAATTAGCAATGTATGCATACCATGGTGAGTGAACTAAGACTACAAATAGATGTTCATCAGGAAAATAATCCTCAACTGATTAATTATCATCATTATTGGTTAGTTGAGAAAGAAAATCAGCAACAACATTTTCTTTTCCTGGTCTATCAACAATAGTGATATCAAATTCTTGTAATAACAATAACCACATAGTCACTCGAGCATTAGTATCATGTTTATTCATAAAATATCTAATAGCCGAGTGATCGGTATTCCCAAAAGTAGAATACCCAGTGATATAGTGCATGAACTTATTGATGGCGTAAATGAAAGCAAGGAATTCTTTCTCAATTAACGTGTAATTGAGTTTAGTAGGAGCAAAATTATTGCTGACATAGTAAATAGCATATGGATTATGACCTTCCTACTGTCCCAACATAGCCCCAATAGCATTATCTGAAGCATCATAAGAAATGTGGAAAGGTAAGGCCCAATTAGGTCCACGCAAAATTGGTGTTGTAGATAGTATTTTCTTTAATTCTATAAATGTTGTCTAGCATACATCTATCCAATTGAATTGTGCATCTTTCATTAGTAAAGTAAATAGAGGATATGCTAGCTTAGAAATTTTTTCAATGAAACATCTATAATAACCAACATGTCCAAGAAAACTACGTACCTCCTTCTGCGCTCTAGGAATAGGGATGTTCAGAATTACCTTTATTTTGGCAGGTTCCACTTGTATTCCTGCAACAGATATAGAATGTCTGAGGATTATACCTTCACTCATCATCATATGACATTTTTCAGTACCGAGGGACATGTGAGTTTGATCTCATCATTTTAAAACCTTTTCCAAGTTTTTCAAAGCCTCATCAAAACTACTACCATAAGGAGTGAAATCGTCCATAAAAATTTCCATACAATCATTAACCATCTCAGAGAAAATTCCAATCACAGCTCGTTGAAATGTAGTCGATGCATTGCATAATCCAAAAGGGAGCACCCTATATGCAAAGGTGCCCCAAGGGAATGTGAAATTAGTCTTGTATTGGTCTTCAGGGGCAATCTGAATCTGGTTTTACCCACTGAAGCCATCTAGGAAGGAAAATAGTTTTTTACCAGATAGGGTATCCGGGACCTGATGATAAATGGAAAAGGGAAATGGTATTTTTGTGTAGCCTTATTCAGCTCTCGGTAGTCCACACAGATGCCTCATTTACCATTTTTCTTAGGCACTATCACTAATGGAGAAACCCATTCACTCTTTGAAATGGGATAAATAAATCTTGTCTTTAAAAGTTTATGAATTTCATCCTTCACGATATATCTCAAATTTGGATTCATTCTGTGCTAGGGTTGACAATGATATGGGACGATAATCATTCTTAATGTAAATGTGGTTAGTACACAAATCAGAGGGAATACCTCTCATGTCTGTGTATTCCCACGTAAAGGCTCCCTTATACTATTTCAGCAGTGTAGTTAGACGTTCCAATTCATCAGGTGCGAGATTGGGATTAACATTCAAGGTCTCTCCGGGCTCAATCTCTATTGGAACACTTTTTGAATTCTCAATTATGGGAACAATTTCAGGAATTTTAGCTAGGGCTTCTTCAATAAGTCATTCTTTCTCAAATTCACTCATGGTACTGTCAAGGATTTGATATGCAAGTTTCGTAAACTTCATTGGATCACTAATGAAACTATTGATAGTATCATCCTCAGTTTCATTTTTAAAATTTAAGGCCCTCCCTATAGTTAGAAGAGGCTAAGTACTTTCTTCCTCTTCCAAATCTACCCATAATAGAATCTCAGCATCTAAGCTTGGTTTAGCTGAAGGATATAGGGTCAATCTTTTGGTATCAGTTCCATCAGATATTGTCATAGATCCCGATCTACAGCTGGTGTATGCGTTTGACATATCCAACCAAGGTCTTCCTAGGATTAGCAGATGTCCCCCCAACTAAGATTTAGGTTGTAGAACAAGAAAGTCTGCAAGGTATTCCCATGAATCAATAGAGACTACCAAGTCATCCAAAATTCCCTCAGGTCTAATTGTGGATCTATCAACCAATTCTAATACCATGGGGGTTGGTATGAGGTTAGTGAGCCCCAATGTCATTACAGTTTCAACAGTCATCACATTTATTGATGCACCCAAATTAACTAAAACATTGGGAATCTCAGTATACACAATATGCACTATAACAGTGGGATTGCATGTATCATCATATTTAGCCAAGGGAACCCTTCCCATCATTAATTCAAACAATTTCCCAACCACGTGAACTGTAAGAGGATCCTTGGGCTTCCTACATGTTTTCTTCACACACATATCTCTAAAATTTTTAGCATAGATGGGTAGATCATGCAAGGCTTTCAATAATGGGCTTTTAACATAAATATTTTTCAATTCACCTAGAAGATTGAAGCAAGGTTTCTCTACTGCTTTCTGTAAGGCCAATCACTCAGGATATGGTGTATTTCTTGGAATTTGTACATGATTAGTTTCAATGTGTGTCTCAGCAAGTCTTTCAATGGGTGTTTCAGCAAGTGTTTCAACATCTTCAATAATGGGGAATGTTGTACCGACTGGGATCTCAACCTGTTTATTCATTCTTTCTTCAGTCACATGGGATGGAACATCCTCAATGAGAATAGGTTATACCACCTTCCCAGATCATAGATGTAATTCTTTACATGGGATATGAGTGATAGAGTAAGCTGACATGTTTGATGTTTCAAATTGCTGCAATTCCTTATTGTTGGGGTTAGGATTAGGTTGAGCAGGAAACTGAGTTCATAGTCATGCGTGCAACGTTATTAGGGAGTTGTAGTTGTGGTTGTTTATATTATGGCCGAGGAAATTGATTCCCTGGATAAGGATTTCTCCAACTTGGAGGCCAAGGGGTTTTTTGATTTGGATGAGGTGCCCATGACATACATGGAGTAGGATATTGCATTGTAGGTTGAGTAGATGGATGCCACTAAGTATTGGGACAAGAATATTGTGGAGGATATTTATTTTTTATATTATTCCAAGAATTGAAAGATGTGGTGGGATCTGGATTCATACCTGGAGCACGGCTGCCAAGGCTTCTTTTGTGAAATGAAGTAATCTTGCTCCACATCCATGTTGGATGCTTGAAGGACTACCTTAACTTTTGGCAATCAGGGCAACTCCTTAGTATTGTGATCCAAATCACATAGACCAAATACCTCTACCTTGTCAAGTGGGCATTCCCTTAACAAGTGCTTCTTTATGCATTTAGCACAAAATATGCCCAGTGCCAAATCTTCCTTTTCCTGCCTCTACTTTGCTTTTAAAAAATCCAATTGTGAGGAAATGGAACTCATCATATTAGTTTTAAATTTTTTGAGAATATTACCTATCTCTACTCGTGTAGCTCCACCACTGGTTGAATTTTGTTCCCTTGTGAGGACATATCGGTCTCTTGTGTTGGTTCTAGAAAAGAATCTAGAGTATCTTCGACACAGATCCACAATATGATCGAAATAATCCCTTGATATGTCCCCTTTTCCCAACAGATTAAGCATAACTAGACAGTCTTCTCTAATTCCTCGCAATAGAATTATTTTAAGGACATCTTTTCCAATGTCGGCATGGCCAGATCTTTGCAAATTATATAAAATTCTTTCTACAAAATGCTCCAAACTTTCATCCTATTTTTGAAGCATTTTGAACAATTCTTCCCTCCTATCCTTGGTTATGCAATAATCTTGATATTGAGCAAGGAATACTCGTTTCATCTGGTCCCATGCAGTAACAGTATCACCACCCAAACTCATAAACCAACGTAGGGAATTTCCCTTTAAAGTAGTAGGAAATCATTTTAACTTTTGTTCACTGGGGGTGTAATCATAGCTTTGACAAAGAATGTCAAATTCAAAAAGGAACTCATCTATATCTTTAGTAGACTTACCATAAAAAAATTTCAATACCGAGGGTGAAATGTTCTTCATCGGAGCCACCCTGGGCGTTTGTCGAATGGGGAATTCATAAGCAACTGTTTCTCCATGTTGATTATTACCATTTTCCCCCATATCCTCTTCATGACCATTAGGGTGCCCCCGATGCTCTCTGTTTTCTTCATTATTCATATTTTCCTCGTTCTTCTGCTCCTCTCTCCTTCTTTCATCCTCTAGTTCCTGTCGATAATCCAGACAATCCTCCTTAGTTACTTCCTTCCCATTAATTCGATAAATTTCCTCTGGATTTCTTGTGGCCAAAACACTCCCCTTATCTTCTGGAGGTCGCTTCTCAGAAGTGGGGGTCGGAAGTTCCGTTACCTTCTACATGCTTAATACCGATGATTCCAGCTTGGGGAGAGTGAATATTCCTCTTCCTAAATATGTTCGTGGAAATAAAGTTCCAATAGAGGAATCATCTCTAGTGATTAGTTCGTCAACAAATGTTTCTATTCTTAGATCTGGATTACTGCCACAACCTCTTCCACCTGCAAATATAGTGCTTTTGGGGGTTTCGGTCGATTGTTTCAACAAATCAAGAGAATGCTATGAATGGAAAATCTTACACTTAATGCTCACACTGTTTAACAAACCAAGAGAAATTATAATTGAAGTATCCTATGCTTAATATTAAAATTGTTTCAGCAAACCAAAAGGAAATCTAATTGCAATTCCACATCGAACAAAGTAAAGGAAATAAAGGAAATAAGTATCTAACTAACTCGACAACTCTGTGAGAAGGTGGGCCCTTTCCTTCTAACAGAGATGCCGCTAAAGACTACCAGAAATTAGTACACAATGGATCAGGAAAATACTACCTATTTCATTGATAGAATGAAATTCAATTACAGAGTTCTTACACTCCTATTTCAAATTCTCTTCAAAATAATCCTAACCTCTTGAACCCTCTCATCTTCCTATAAATACTAGACAAGACAATTCAGGTCCTCTTACTTCGAAAAACCATGAAGATCAAATATATTCAGGCTGTCGAATCAATACTTCAAAAATAGAAACAGTTACATTCATACTTACATTTGAGATAAAATCTGTTTCATAGGTGTCAATGATCTTCACAATCCAAACTGATCAAATACCAGGCGAGTTTCAACTGGCCATGTGGATAGATGCTTGAGTTGTTTCTACAACAACTTGAACCGGAGCCCTGAAAAGAGTGAATGCTAACCATGTAATTATTTATCCACGTGTATTAGAAAGCTGACACACTCGAATCCCCTGTGGTCTCAAATTACTTTCATCGATCCATCACAAGTTTGCACAATTAGGAACAAAATCCATAAACACAGGAAAAATTTAGGCATTAATATAACAAAGTAATAATAAATTATACCTGTTCAAGATCATGTTTTTTCTGAGGAAAGATAATGAATTGGTTACAATAATAAGGAAAAATAGGGAAAAAGGATCTCAATGGAAGTGAGCAAAAAGGGTCATTTATGGCACCCAAAAGACCCCCCCCCACCATGCCTCAAATGCCCGGAAATGGTGCTATTGTGCCATCTCTGGAACTAGGGCTTTGTTTAGTGAAGGCCATGCCAATTTTGCACAAGGGGGTCATTTATGATCCGAAGGCTCCCGGGAGAGCATGGCCATAGTGAAAACATCAACAATGGCCATATGCATCTGTGGGAGATGAAAGAATCCAAGTCTGCTAGTCGGTTTGGGTTCTGTGTCCCTGAAGCAAATCCTTAAAGTGTACCTGAATGGCCACGTGGTTCCTAGAAAATATTCCCTTAGCACAAAAACCATGACTTTGATCATGAATCCATCGATTCAGATGGATTTGGGATGCAGGGTTTCAGCTAGGGGACCCCCCACCTTGCATTAAACTCTTGAAAATGGTGTTATTATTCCATCTCCAGAACTAGGGTTTTGCTTAGCGAAGGCCATGCCAATTTTTTGCAAGGGGGTGAATTCTAGTCAGAAGGCTCCCAGGAGAGGGTGGACATCATGAAAACATCCACAATGGCTATATGCACATGTGGGAGCTGAAAGAATCCAAGTCTTCTAGATGGTTTGGGTTCCGTTCCCATGTAGAAAATCCTCAAAGTGTCCCTGAATGGTCACATGGTGGCTAGAAAAAATTACCATAGCACCAAAACCGTGACTCCGGTCACGAATCTGTCGATTCTGATGGATTCAGGACACCATGTTGTAGCTAGGGGACCCCCCACTGTGCCTCAAATGCCCAGAAATGGTGCTATTGTGCCATCTCCAGATCTAGGGTTTTGCTCAGTGAAGGCCATGCCAATTTTGTGCAAAGGCGTCAATTATGATTTGAAGGCTCCCGGGTGAGTTTGGCCATTGTGAACACATCCAAAATGGCCATATGAATGTGTGGAGATGAAAGAATCCAAGTCCTCTATTTGGTTTGGGTTTCGTGCCCCTAGAGCAAATCCTCAAAGTGTCCCTAAATGGCCACGAGGTACCTAAAAAGAATTCCCATAACACCAAAACCATGAATCCAGTTGTGAATCTATCAATTCTAATGGATTCAGGATACCAGGTTTTAACTATCCCTTCCCCCCACAACCATGCCTCAAACACTCGAAAACAGTGTTATTGTGCCATCTATGGAACTAGGGTTTTGCTCAGTGAATTCCATGCCAATTTTGCGCAAGGGGGTCATTTCTAATTCAAAGGCTCTCAGGCAAGTGTGACCATCATGAACACATCCACAATGTCCATATGCACATGTGGGAGCTGAAAGAATCCAATTCCTCTCGTTAGTTTGGGTTCCGTGGCCCCAGAGCAAATCCTCAAATTGTCCTTGAATGGCCACAAGGTGCCTAGAAAGAATTCCCATATAACCAAAATCGTGACTCCTGTCATGAATCCATCAATTTCGATGGATTTATTATGCTAGGTTTTAGCTAGGGGACCCTCCCCCACCATGCCTCAAATGCCTAAAAACGATGCTATTGTGCCATCTTCAGAACTAGGATTTTGCTCAATCAAGACCATGCCAATTTTGCGTAAGGGGGTCATTTCTTATCTGAAGGTTCTCGGGCGAGCGTGGCCATTGTGAAAACATCCACAATGGAAATATGCACATGTGGGAGGCGAAAGAATCCAAGTCGGTTCGCCAGTTTGGGTTCTGTGCCCCTGGAGCAAATCCTCAAAGAGTCCTTGAATGGCCACGAGGTTCCTGGAAAAAATGACCATAGAACCAAAATTGTGACTCCTGTCATGAATCTGTCAATTCCAATGGATTCAACATGCCCGGTTTCATATAGGGGAACACCTCCCACCATGCCTCAAATGCCTAAAAACTGTGGTATTGTGCCATCTACGAAACTAGAGTTTTGCTCAATGAAGGCCATATCAATTTTGCGCAAGGGGGTCATTTCTGATCCGAAGGCTCCCAGGTGAGTGTGGCCATCATGAACACCTCCACACTAGCCATATGCAAATGTGGGAGTCAAAAGAATCCAATTCCTCTTGTCGATTTTGGTTCTGTGCCCTCGGAGCAAATCCTCGAAGTGTCCCTAAATGGCCACCAGGTGCCTGGACAA
This sequence comes from Larix kaempferi, assembly GCA_027924585.1. Lineage (NCBI taxonomy): Eukaryota > Viridiplantae > Streptophyta > Pinopsida > Pinales > Pinaceae > Larix > Larix kaempferi. Next base: position 21,489,902 of record BSBM01000057.1, on the reverse strand, counting down.
AATTCTCATAGCACTGAAATCGTGACTCCGATCGTGAATCCGTCGATTCCAATGGAATAAGGACACTGATTTATAGCTATGGGATGCCCCCTACCGTGACTCAAACACCCGAAAATGGTGCTATTGTGCCATATCTGGAACAAGGGTTTTGCTCAGTGAAGGCCATGCCAATTTTGCATAAGGGGGTTAATTCTTATCTGAAGGATCCTGGACGTGCATGGCCATTGTGAACACCTCCACACTGGCCATATGCACGTGTGGGAGATGAAAAAACCTTGTTCTGCTCACTGGTTCAAGTTCCGTTCCCACGGAGGAAATCCTCAAAGTGTCCCTGAATGGCCATGAGCTGCCTGGAAAAAATTCCCATAGCACCAAAATCGTGACTCCGATCGCGAATACGTCGATTTTTATGGATTCTGGAAGCTGAGTTCTAGCTATCGGACTCCCCCCACAATGAGTCAAATGCTCGGAAATAATGCTACTGTGCCATCTCAAGAACTAGGTTTTACTCAGTGAAGGCCATGCCAATTTTGCACAAGGGGGTCAATTCTAATATGAAGGCTCTCGGGCATGCGTGGCCATCGTGAACACCTCCACACTGGCCATATTCACATGTGGGAGCTGATGGAACCCCATTCCACTTGTCGGTTCAAGTTCCGTGCCCCTGGAGAAAATCCTCAAGGTGTCACTGAATGGCCATGGTGACTCTGATTACGAATCCATCAATTCTGATGGATTTAGGATGCCAATTTCTAGCCATGGGATCCCACCCACTGTGACTCAAACTCCTGGAAATGGTGCTATTGAGCCATCTATGGAACTAGGATTTTGCTTAGTCAAAGGCCATGCCATTTTTGCACAAAACCCTATTCCGCTCACCAGTTCGATTTTCGTGCCCTCAGAGCAAATCCTCAAAGCATCCCTGAATGGCCATGGGGTGCCAGGTGTCTCTAGATTTTTGTTTTTCTGGTTTATAGGGATAGAGCAGAGTCTATAAGCTAGATTAGGTTCTATATGGATATATTAGGTCTTTGGGGATAGCTAATGTCTCTAGGGATATATAAGTATTCTAGATCAGGTCTCTAGAGTTCTAGGTCAACATTAGGATTTCCAGGGCTAGATTTGTTTTTGTCTGGTTTCTAAGTCTAGATCTGGGTCTATAAGATAGATTAGGTTCTATATGGCTAGATTAGGTATCTGGGGCTAGGTTACGTCTCTAGGGATAGATAAGTATTCTAGATTAGGTCTCCAAGGTTGTAGGTTCACATTTGGATTTCCAGGGCGAGATTTGCTTTTGTCGAGTTTCTAGCGTTAGATCAGGGTCTATAAGCTAGATTAGGTTCTATATGGCTAGATTAGGTCTCCAGGGATAGATAAGTATTCGAGATTAGGTCTCTAGGGTTCTAGGTGCACATTAGGATTTCAAGGGCTAGATTTGTTTTTTCTAGTTTCTAGGTCTAGATTAGGGTCTTTAAGCTATATTAGGTTCTATTTCTTAGAAGGAACATGTAGATCTAGCTTCCAATCTATATAGTGTGATTTTTATTAATCTTTGAGATTGACTTCAACCATGCACATTCTACTTATTTATTAGAGAGGTGTGATTCCTTAATGGAGGACGTTGTTGAGGGTGATTCAAGAGTCATATATAATGTGAGTATTACAAAGTATAGAGCCATGGATTATCCCTTGAATGGTTTGAGATGGATTCTATCACAAGAGATGGTCTATGATTGATATGCACACTTGTAATAAATTTCTCAATGGATGTCAGATTGTCATTGGCTTAGCATTCTTCCATTGAGAAATTAAGATCTCTAGCCTTGATGGAAGACACCTTGCATGATGGCCACATGAAGTATTCACTTGGTGGGAGAAAACCCTACAAGACACATGGAGCAATGTGCATTATGGAGGAGGGACACAATCCCTAGATAGAATATGGTGCCATGGTTTCCTTTTTGGAGGATTGGAGATGAATTGATGGTCTTTCCTTACATATGTACATATGTACTCTACAAGTAGAGCACATCGCTAGTGCGTGGATCACTTATGTTTCTTCCCTGGAGTGTTATCCTTCATTATATATATGCTATATAAGATTAGTTTTAAAATATTGTTTATGCATGTGAAGTTTCCTAAAGGGATGGAAACTTGAATTGGAGTGATTGGTGTAAAACATATAATGGTGTAGAACATCAATGTATTGTAATATTAACTTAAACATAAAATAAACGATATAAGATAACATGATCTACATAACATGAAATAAACTACCTAACATAACAAGAAATAAAATATCTATCATGAATCACATTAGACATGCATGAATAAATAATCACATGCCTATACTATGTACCTCAATCAATTAGGCCTTCTGGATCCTGTATGTTTTTTATTGTCTCAAACAACGTCTCCTGCTCTGCATGAGGTTGTAAGTAGCATACCTTGTTTGATGACTTCACTGACATTGTTTGTAGTTGGATTTTTGTACCAACGATCCAGTGTGTAAAGTGATACACCCATGAACCTGGTCTATAATCCACGTATGTGTAGCCATTGCTCTTTAGTGCCTTTCCATCTACTGTAAGATATTCTCTTGTTGGGCATGGCCTAAGTAGGTACAATTTTGATAAAGACACAATTTTGGGAGCTGTGTAGCTTTTGGGCTGTGAAGTCAGAAGACACAGTTTTGAGGAATGCGTAGCTCAGAGTGCATATGCAGTTTTGGCGCAGTAGTGCTAGTGCGCAGGGCCTGCGCAATAGCTACATTTGGTAAAAGAATATAGAGGAAGTTAGAGCTAAGTAAGTGACCTATTTTGGGCAAGAAGAAGAATGGAGGAAGAGGAAAGCGACCTGTAAAAGGGAGTGGAAGCAAGCAGTTAAGGAGCTAGGCCACTAACTCGATAATGACATGCAGGCTAAACGGATGGAAAGTGACAGGCCATGATGCAGTGCAACCATTTTGTGATGACTGTGGCTGTCAGAAGGCCGTTAGAGCCGTGAGTGGCCCAGTCAGGTGACCAAAGCAAGTGGAGTAGCTTGGCGATGACGACAAACAAGATGGAGGGTATCCGCACCAATTTTGGGAACCTTAGGGTTTTTTCCATGCATTGTAAAGACATGACCTACGGGAATGATCTATAAATAAGGCATATTTTGTAAGGGAAAGGGTTGTTGATTCTCTATTGTCGATTATTATTGAGAGATCCTTTGTTGAGATACAATTTTGTAAAGGCTCTGCAAGCTGTGTGCACAGAGGCCTATTGAGAGAGAAGAAAGTTTGCAGCTGAGTGCGTAGACTGGAACTGTTGTACCCTTCCCGAAATAATATAACAACAGTTCATGTGGACATAACTCCCATCCTAGGGGTGAACCACATTAAATCCCATGTTGTGTGATTGTTTATATGTTTGCACTTGTTTATTTCCTTACCATGAATGCTTGAACTCATGCTTGCCAGCTTATTTGTTTTACTTGTATATGTATTCGCCAAAATAATGAGAATGGGAACAATATGTTAAGTGTCGCACATGTGGATGACAGGAAGATGAACAAGTATCTCTAGGTTTGTGAATGTATGAATTAGTTGAACAATCACTTAATGGAAAAGGTCTATACAGTGTGCAGCACTGGAAGTGCACAATAGATTATGCTTATCATGTTGCATAAATCATAAGATAAGTACTACAAGGCAACAATAGCTGCATAATATCCATTAAAGTCCCATGAATTGAAGTAGTTAAGTGTCAAGAAGGCAGCGCAGCTATCGGTGGCGCTGTCCTACTATTGAATAAGATCTGCATTGCGCAGCCCTTGGATGCGCGAGTGGTGCATCATCTTAACCTGTATAAGTGCCAGTCAACAGCGCAGGCTCCACAGTGCGTTGTTATTGGATCTGTTTTAAACAACTCATCACATAGCTATGGAAACCTAATTTCACAGCTCCCGCATACCTTCACCTCAGGTGAGACCTCAGTCAGCTTGCAGATTGTTTCCGAAAGGGCCAGTGAAAAGGGGTTTTGTTGGTTCCTCGAACCGCCAAGAACCTAGGTCTATATTGGAAACCTCTAGGACAGTTATATAAGCCAACAAATGGTTCCGTTGTCATGCTAAGAATCTGTGATGAGTTGAAGTCATGATGTGCGACGAAGAAGAAGCTTCGTTGGGTATTGACATCTGGCATCCAGAAAAGAAAGAAATCTGGGCTTGGTGTGACAAGACAGGAAGAGATTTTGCAAGAAAAGAAAATAGACACCCACATCTCTCTGACGTTTAGTGGTTGAGCAAATACCTGTGGAAAGACATTCACGAAGTTTATTGGGCATCTTTTGGAAATGAGTTACACGAGTGGTTGTCAAGGATCGCATATCACAGAAGCTGTACCCCACGAGAAGTATTGAGCAAGTGGACACCAGAGCTCATTGAAAGGCTCAAAGCAGTAGATATTCCATTCACACCAGTAATCGACTTCTGGGTCGACAGTACACTACAAAGCTTCGTAACATAGTTCACTGTGGACATGCTAAAGTCCTACAGCACAGCCGAAAGAGAGTTTTTCAAGGGACTCAGAGGTAAGTACCTGAACAACCTCAGTTTGTACATTAAAATGCTTTTAGCCGATAAAGGCGTTTTTAGAATGCTGTGAAATTTTTGAAATTGTAATGGTCAATAGCATTTATAGTGAGTCTGACGAAGAGACACATAATTTGAGAAGTGGAAAAAGATATAAATATACCCCTAAGAAGACTTCCATTGAGCATGGAATCCGCATAGATATTGATTCACAAGCCGAACCTGATAGCCAAACCACACCTCAATCTTCTACCTATCAGCCTATTACTCTGCAGAATCCATCAAGTTTGAACACTACGCCTTCCATCACACAGAGCACCCCAGTTGTGAATATCCCTAGCACTCAGAACATTCTGGGTCAGACCATTCCATGCAATACTACTTTTATTTTTTTCACTCAGAAACCTGCGCAGAACCCTCCACCACCTAGAAGAAGCATGACTGAAGATATTAAGCTGCCGATATTCAAAGGAACGGGTCTAGAAGAGCCTGATCAACATTGGTTTCTATGTGAAGCCGTATGGAATGTTAAACAAGTACATGATGATGCTGTGAAGCAAGCACAGCTCATCACCACCTTTAGAGAGAGAGCCTTGCATTGGTTCATGAAATATTCACAGGGACAGAATAGAACCTTGGTAGAAATCAAGGCTTCACTCTTATAAGAATTTAAGAAGCCGAAGTCAGAATCACAATGTATAACAGAGCTAAAAGAGATCAAGAGGAAACCTAATGAGACAGTTTAGGAATTTGACCAGAAATTTAAGACACTTTTGCACCAAGTAAGCTTCATTATAGCACCGCAACAGCACCAAGAATGGTTTATAGCTGCGCTATTGCCCCATATCAGATTGCCTTTCATGTAGCAAAAAGGTGCTTCACAGGCAGAAGCCTTGGAAATCACGATGAAGTTAGAAGCTTCGCCTATTGGAGAAACTAGCACTGGGATGTCTCAGATTCAGAACCAGTTGGCTACCCTGACACTACAACTATAGGATATCAAGAAAGGAAAACAAGAAAGACAAGAAGTCTGGTGTACGGGATGTAAGGGGGAAGGACACACTAAGGATCATTGTCCTTTATTCCATGAATTCCTTAACATGGGTGAACCAAACCCATTAAATTAGAACCAAGGGCCATGGTGTGAAATTTGCAGAACTAGAGGACACCAGCTAGAAGACTACTACCTGATTCAGAAATATGTAAGAACACCTAAAACCCTATATTGCAATTTTTGTAAGTCAGTTGGGAATGATGAGTCCAATTGCCGCGCATATGAGCTCATGTTGGAAAGGAAGAAGGATATCAATGATATGTATGGAGGAGTATACATAGTCCAAGAAGAGACTCCGTAGAAACAAGATAATTTCCAGCATGATCAGGGACCATACAGAGGCCACGGAGGATACCGCAGGAGAGGAAGGAACGGCCCAGAGCAAGGACAAGGCCAAGGTCAAGTAATCTGTTATAACTATGGACAGGATGGTCATGTATCTAGATATTGTACCAACCCATGCACTATGTGTAATTATTGTAAATCGTTCGATCATGTTATTGAAGACCGCCCAGTGTTAGAGGCAGAAATGCAGAAATGGAAGTGGCCAGATGCACCGAACCCAAACATTCAGTTGATCACAGCAGAGAGGAGGCCTGCAGATCCAAGTATCAATGTAGTGGCACAAAGTGGCGCTACGAAAGGGAGAGATAGAGGAGCAGAAGCTTAGACTTCTGGAGACTTTAACACTAAGTAGACCCCTCTTGAAACAATATGGATAAGAAAATCTAATGGGAAAGCACCTGCTTTCAACTTGGAGAAAAACAGATAAGTCTTTGAAGAAGCGTGGGATATCTTCAAAGAATAAAAACCCAGGTCGCCAAGAATCCCACTGCGTAGTGAAACACCGCATATAGAAGATATGCCGGCTACTTATGAAAAAATGAGTGCCGCAGCAGAGATAGGAACCTCTATTGCACAGTTCCTAAGGAGCTGCATGAAATTGCTAAAGAGCCTAGACGCTATAGTGGAGTTGCAGAAACTGTTAAATCAGTATGAGCCAGAGAGCGAGATGGAAACTGCCGATAGCGTAGTTCACCAGATCAAGAAACACAAAAGAATAGGAAGATAAATGAGACTTACTGCACAGATAGGAGACTATGAAATGGATGAGATCATCCTTGATCTGGGATTTCAAGTAAATGTCTTAACTAAACAGACATGGAAGCGGATGGGAAGACCAAAGCTGTTATGGTCACCTATCCAGTTGAGAATGGACAACCAGGAGAAAGTCACACCTTTTGGAAGGTTAGCCAATGTTGTTGTTGATATTGATGGAGTGCAAAGTTATGTAGACTTCGAGGTTATCGAGATTGTGGATGATAGCTAGATGTATCCTGCACTGTTTGGAATTAACTAGGCTATGGAAAACCTCGCCATCATAAACTTGAAAACAAAGAAGATTATATTTGAAGGAAAGCATATCAAGGTCATTGCACCACTAGAACCTGCAGATGGAGACCGATACAGTGAGCCAATTTAGGAAGAATCTAGAGCGCAGGATCTTGACCTTCTTTACAAAATGACTGTGAACCGGGAAACCTATATTAATCCTACTGCAGATGGAACACTCAACTGGAGATGTGACATATCTTGCATCTCAGACTTTGACGCAAGATTGGAGAACTGGAAAAGTCGTATGCACGAAGAATCAACAAGGAGATGCGCGCAAGTAAAAAAGTCACCGCACTGGATTGGAAAGGAGGTAAGCCCAATTCCCACCTATGATGGTTCGTCTAATGTTTATTCCTTTATCAAAGAATATACTATAGCAATTGCACATGAGCATCGCTTACCAACACTAGACATGGAACTGTGCGAGACACCTGCCAGATGGTGGGCTGCAAATAAGTAGACACTGACCACATGGGATCCTTGCATAATCAAGATGCAGATCAGGTTTGCTGATAAGGTTACACTACCCTTTGAGAAATACAATGGACAGTGTTAGGAACCCGTGTCAACCCTTCTCTTTACTATGATAGTATATTGTTGTTGGACGCATATGCTTTGAAGTCATCCTGTAGTATTTGTTGATCCATAGTTTATATTAGCCCATAGTATTGACCCATAGTATTGGATGCATATGCTTTGTAAGTCATCCCGAAGTATTATATGTCCCATGGTCTTGACTCATAGTATTGGGCATAGACTTAGTATATAAGTGTGTGTTGAGGTCATTGAAGGCACCGTGAAGTTAATTGTATTGAGCTTGCTCAAAGGAGGTTGCCCCCTCGAAGTGGCCCGTGATCAATATAAAAGTGATTCTGAGTTCTATTATTTATGATATCTCGTGTATTTGCATGAATTAATTATTGCAGGTTCATCACATCTGGTATCAGAGCACTTTCTTGGGCTCGTTGGGTGGAATTTCTTCCAAAATTCTTTTTTCGCATCTGTTGCAAGTTCGAATCTGGGAATAATCCCTATCCACTTAACTATGGGAAGTACTTAGGCATAAGCCCTAAAACTCATTGTGAGGAGTACCACAGGAACCCCAAAGTAGCTGGCCCATTGAGAGGACCTGCCAGTGAAAAGGGCAACGACCCCTATCTGATTGACTAGTTCCCACCCGTGAGGTAAACCAAGCGCTGTCATTTGTGGCAAAGTGGTTATCAGTTTTACCTGAGCTGTGGAATGAGGGGTACTGCCCCAATACGCAAGCCGTCACACAACATTGGTGGCTGAGTGAATCCCCTTAACCGATAGGAAGCCGCACATACATGGGGTCTATATCTATTTTCAGCTAAACTGTTGCCGATCACTTCCGCTCTAGATCTAGTCATTTTAGCTCTATTCTGAAAGTCGTTCTAGATCCAATCATCATTTCAGATCTAGCCATTTTTTGATCCCTTCCGCACCATTACAAATCCATCTGTTGTGGATCCCTTTCGTGCTACCGTTGCCATTCCATTTCTGGAAAAAAAAAAAACCGTTTTTCGGCCATATCTCCCTTGTTTCAACTATGTTTTCCCTGAAACTTCACTGACATCTCTGCAATCCCATTCTGCATATTTCATTCCTGAAGACCCTATCCCAAATTCCACTTCCCAAGACCAGAAATCCCACATTTTTCTATTTTTAGGGTTTGCCATAACTCCTTCAATTTTCATCCAAACACCTTCAAATTTTTCCACCGTGTTCCTTTCCTAATTCTGCTTCTTTGTCCCTCTCTACCAAATTTTCTCATTCTTTCACCCCGTTTCTAAAATCCCCATTTTTTACCTCCTTGTCCATTAGAAAGTGTCCAAATCCTAGTCAAACCCCAATTACCAATCCGAGTTTTTCCCAAATCCAAATTTTCCTTTACTAAATAAGCTTTTGTTTGTGTTTTTCTATCCATTTCCAAAAAAAAAAAAAAAAAACTCCTGGGTGTGGTTGTCACCCGTGCAAGAGCAAAAACTATGGAGGAAGCACTTGCAGCCATCCAAACCAAACTCCAAGATCTGGATGAAAAATTTCTCAGCCTCCATCTTCAGCATTCAGCCATGAACAATAACCGACAACCAGAATCTTTTGCAGCCACCAGGTTCTCTTCTTCCAGCAATTTTCGTGGGCCGAAGCTTGATTTTCTTCGCTTCAATGGTACTGATCCGACTGGATGGATATACCGAGCAGAACAATATTTCAGTCTGCATAATACTTTTGATGTCCATAAAGTTCCACTTGCATCCTTTCATTTGGAACAGGAAGCCCTTAATGGTACCATTGGTACACCAAAGCTCATCCCGAGCCAAACTGGACAGATTTTTGCGAACTCATTTTGCCACGATTTGGGCCTAGTGATTTTGATGACTTCACAGGAGCACTCACTAAACTTCACCAAATTGGCACAGTGAGAGAGTATCAGACAGAATTTGAGAAACTGGCCAATCAGACAGAAGGATTGTCTGATGAATTCTACAGGAGTTGTTTTATCAGTGGTCTCAAGGATGAAATCTGCTCAGAGGTCAAAATGTTCTGTCCCAACACAATGATGGAAGTCCTAGGGTTGGCTAAGTTGGCAGAGGATAAGATCGCAGCTCAACAATGCTCCAAACCCACCTTTGTTCCCTTCAGAAATATGGGTTCCCAACAACCTCCCATCACGCCTGCCCTGCAACCAACTCCTATCAAGCATTTTTCTGAAACAGAGATATAGGCACACCGAGAAAAATGGCTTTGTTATAATTGTGATGAGAAGTTCACTCGGGGACATAGACGTGTTCAACAAAAGCTCTATCTCTTGGATGTGGATTCTCCGCCTACCTCAGAACTTGATGAAGAAGCTCTAGATACTGTAGATGATCAGGTCGACATTCAACACCTGCCTGTTGACACCCCATCTTAGGACGACCCACTCGAGCTCTCTCTCCATGCTGTAACTAGCGTCACCACCCCAAAAAAAATGCGAGTTAGGGGATACTTCAAGAAGCTCCCTCTTACCATACTCATTGATTCTGCTAGCACTCATAACTTCATTGACCCTCCGATTGCCAAACAGGCTGATTGTTTTGTCCATCCTTGCTCCAAATTTGAAGTCATGGTTGCCAATGGGGGCACCTTACCTTGCAAGGGGAAGTGCCACAATGTGCGTATCTCTATGGAAGATTATAACCTACACTCTGACATGTTTGCCTTGTCCTTAGGTGGATGTGATGTGGTTTTCGGTGTTCAATGGTTATGCACACTTGGCCTCATCTTATGGGATTTTTCGAAACTTTGGATGCAGTTTTCAGTAAATGGGGCACAATACAAATTAATGGACTTACAACCAGGGTCTATCTGCATCATCAGTTCACATCGCCTGGAAAAAATACTTAAGAAGAATTGACATGGTATCATCGCTCAGCTCCATTCCCTTCAGATGCACCCATCAATGGTCTCCACTACTTCCTTGGATAGATATGCAGGTGTCTTTGTTGAACCAATGAGCTTTCCACCTTCAAGAGACCTTTCCTGTAAGAATTTAGTCGCATCTACCTCTCAGCAGGAACTGATGGCTATTCTGCATGCAGTACAGAAGTGGCAGCCATACCTATTAGGGAATTATTTTTGCATCAAGACTGATCTCCAGAGTCTGGAAAATTTTCTGGAACAATGGGTCTCCTTCTCAACACACCTGAAATGGGTTATCCCTATGCGATCACTTACAAGAAGGTTAAGGACAATATGGTGGCAAATGCTCCTTCTCGCACAATTGATGACCCAGTTTCTCTTACAGCTCTTTCTCTGCTTGTTCCAAATTGGTTGCAATATGTTCAACATGGCTATCTATTTTATGAAGTCCATGCTTCTTCATCAGCAGGGCATTCTGGGTTCTTCAAAATGTATGACCGGGAACAATGTAACTTCTTTTGGCAGAGACTGAAAATGACAATTCAATAGATGGTGACTGACTGTGATACTTTCCAGGTTAACAAGGGTGAAACGACACTCCTTTCGGGATTGCTCAAACCCTTTCCCATTCCTACACAGCTTTGGCCAACTATTTCTATGGATATCCTAGCAGCGCTCTGGTGGTACAATACCACATCTCAAAGGACACCATATGAAGCAGTCTATGGACAGACACCACCAGTTCTTCTTCCATACACCCTTAGCAGTTCCCCAGTTCAGGAAATTGATTCGGTTCTTCGAAACCGCAATCAGATTCTTCTCATTCTGCAGGACAATCTTCACATGGCCAGAATTCACCTGAAAAAACAAGCCGATTAACACCGTTCTGAGTGCATTTTTTGCACAGCTGATGGGGTTCTTCTTTGTATCCAGCCTTCCAAGCAATCCTCCCTGACACTCCAAAGGCATCAATGGCTCGAAATGCAACCCGAGGATGCTACCGGGAAACCACTTCTTCAGATTCTGCAGCAATTTCTCCAACCAAAGCTTTGAGGACAAAGCTTTTTCTAAGGGAGAGGGGATGTTAGGAACCCGTGTCAACCCTTCTCTTTACTATGACAGTATATTGTTGTTGGATGCATATGCTTTGTAATTAATTCCGTAGTATTTGTTGATCCATAGTTTATATTAGCCCATAGTATTGACCCATGGTATTGGACGCATATGCTTTGTAAGTCATCCCGTAGTATTATATGTCCCATGGTTTTGGCTCATAGTATTGGGCATAGACTTAGTATATAAATGTGTGTTGAGGTCATTGAAGGCACCGTGAAGTTAATTGTATTGAGCTTGCTCAAAGGAGGTTGCCCCCTCGAAGTGGCCCGTGATCAATATAAAAGTGATTATGAGTTCTATTATTTCTGATATCTCATGTATTTGCATTAATTAATTATTGCAGGTTCATCACAAACAGACATATACAAGGGAGCATATTGAGATTTGTTCACAAGCATGGCAGGAGAGACCACAAAAAGAATGGGTGCATCTATTTGTGCACACGTTGGAGGCAGAGATTCCAAAGAAATGGTACCTAGATATGGAGTTGCGTAGGGAAACTACGGATTGGCCTACCCTGACTGTGAACTTCCAAAAGAGATTCATTTTTGAAGACGAGAGTCCTACCATAAATGATGCTTTGCAAATTGTTAAGGAAAGAATATTTAGACCCGAATGTCCACATAAAAACATGACATTAGAGGAATTCTTTGGAGCTGGTAGTGTACCTACAAGCCTACAGCCATAATGGAAGGAACAGGTAGAGAATCCCATGGATTGTTATAATCTAGCTAAAGAGGTTGAAGATAAAGAAGAGGAGGAACCACGCAACATAAACATAACTGAGTCAAAAGGAGCGCGTAACGTAGAGGGACCTCCGCTGGAAATACCAGACATGAGCGGACTTGTGAAAACAAGGAAAGTGAACATTGTCACCAGCGAAGAGCCGAAGTTCGCAAGTATTGGAGACTACTGGGATGATCAGGCCGTCGTGGAGATCACAAACCTATTACATGAGTACCAGAATTTATTCCAGACAAAGTTTATAGAAATGAAAGGTATTCTGGGAAACTTAGGGGTTATGAAGATACCTCTTAAGCCAGGTGCGAAGCCTATTAAGCAAAGGCCCTATAGAATAAACTTGTGATATAAAGAACGAGTCAGGGTGGAACTTGATAAAATGCTCGATGCAGGGATCATCGAGCCAGTCGAGGAGTCTGAGTGGATAAGACCTATGGTTGTCCAAGATAAGAAGAGAAAAGGAGAAATCAAGATCTCCGTAGATCTCAGAAAATTGAATGATGCTTCAATGCATGACCCATTTCCTACTCCCTTCACTGATGAGGTGCTCGATAACGTTGGAGGAAATGAGGCATATTCCTTTATTGATGGATTTTCGGGATATCATCATAGAAGAATTGATCCCGCAGATAGACACAAGACAACTTTTTCCATCGAATGGGAGTTGTTCCAATACACAGTAATGCCTTTTGGTCTGAAGAACGTGCCTGGCATCTTTTCCAGAGTTGTGGTCGCAACATTTAAATATTTCATGCATAAGTTTTTAGAATCTTATTTTGATGACTGGACAGTATTTGGGTTGCTGAAGGACCGCAGTGAAAATCTCAGATTGATGCTAGAAAAGTGCAGACAACATCAAATGTCATTAAACCTGAAGAACTGTATCTTTTGTGTACCCTATGGAATTCTGTTGGGACACATTGTGTGCAAGTAGGGCTTGATGGTTGATCCTGCGAAGATCGCAATCATTGTAAACTTGCCAACACCAAATTTAGTCAAGCAGCTGCACACCACATTGGGGCATATCGGTTACTACAGGAAGTTTATAAAGGGTTATGCGTAGATAACCGCAGCCATGGAGAAGCTATTAAATAAAGATGTGTCATTCATCTGGAACGTAGAGTGTGAACACGGCTTTGAAACCTTAAAAGAGAAAATGGTAATTGCTCCGATCCTAGTTTTTCCTGACTGGGAGAAGCCGTTTCATGTACATGTCGATGCTTCATGTATATAATTGGGAGTTGTATTAGCAAAACCAGGAGAGGGAGGTATTGACCATCCCGTTGCATGTTCAAGTAGGAATCTCTCATCTACAGAGAAGAATTATACCACCACTGAGAGAGAAGGCGTAGCTATGGTCTCTGCACTATAGAAGTTCAGGAACTATTTTCTTGGTGCACACTTATCTATTTTCATTGACCATTTTGCTTTGAAATACCTGGTCAACAAGCCAGTGTTAGGGGGGCGAATCTGCAGATGGTTTTTACTCTTTCAGGAGTATGACTTTGACATAGTGGTTAAGCCTGGCAGATTGAACTTAGGACCTGATCATCTTTCAAGGATAGAGTCAGGAGAAGAACCTACGAATCTTGAAGACAATCTACCTGATGTGCAGTTGTTTGCTATTCAGATTACCGATGAATACTATAAATATATCATAGACTTTTTGACTACTGGGTTGGCACCTATTGAACTTACTACGCAACAGAAGAAGCAGATGGTAGTAAGAGAAGCATACTTCACCATAATTGCCAGACAACTATACAAATTGGGGCCAGATGAAGTACTGTGCAGGTGTGTGTTAGAGCACAAGAAACCATTCATACTGGCTGATGCACATTTAGAAGCAGCAGGAGGTCACTACGCAGGACAAGCTATTGTGTAGAAGATATTACGAGAAGGGCTATGGTGGCCTACGAGTCACAAATACGCAAAGGAGCATTACCAGAGCTGTGATGTCTGTTAGAGGACAGGAAGGCCATCACGAAGAGATAAAATGCCATTGAATCCACAATTGACATTACAGGCATTTGAGAAATGGGCCATTGAATTTGTGGGACCCATAAACCCATTGGGAAAGAGAACTGGTACAAGGTACTGTCACATACCCCATTTTGACCCTTGTAATATTTAGGCTGTAATGTAAATATTGTATGCATATTATGTATGATTCCTAGCGTGGAGCTCAAGGCCAAGGCCCTTCTAGTGAACACTCGATCTAGAAGAGGCAAGTATTTGAAATTATGCTACCCATGTGCTAGTGAACCATGGGAATTGTAAATATACATTTTAATATAAATGCCCACAACTAGCTATGCAATGCAACAAGAGATAAGGGGCATGATGTTACAAGGAATTGGGAGGGAAATATTCAAACCCTTTGAGCCAATTGGGTCAAGCCAAGTGTCAATGAGAGAACCAATCAAACCCTCAACTACCCATGTTGACTTTTGTACCCAATCATTGATTTCTCCCAAAAGTTGGTTGAGGTAGTTAATGCCTTGGGGAATGGGAGGTATGGCTATCCAAATTCGGGTATGGGGAAGCCACCCTGCATGGAAATTCATGTTTGGCTTCTTGGGCAAGAAAAGAGCCATGAATTGCTCCCCAAGCCATTACCCATCAACCCACTTTGCCCTCTCATGAGTTTGGAGCTACTTGGGAATTTTCCTCACTGGTTTTACTGTGTTTACATTCATTTTTCTAGCTGGGAAGGGCGTTTTTGTTGTGGCTAACAGTGGGGAAGAAGAGGAAATGATTTGGGGTTCTATTGAGGCAGTTTGGCCCATTGTATGCTCATACATCTGTGGGAGAAATCGGTTTTCTTCCCTGGGGTTGGATTCCTCTTCCCACAATCCATTTTGGCGTGTCTACGTTTTGGGAAAACCTCTATCCATCTATTTCCTAAGTCCCACTGTTGAAAGTGTGTTCTAGATCCATATCTGGGTTTGATGTGCAAGAGAATGCTGGGGTTGAGTTGGGTATCCATTGCTTTGGCTGTGCAGGGTTTGAGAGTCCCAAGTTCCTTGTAGATATCATGCCTAGCTCGGGGGTGGTCTCTGAGTGCTGAAAGAATACAGGCTAGGCAGAGACCTACGATTGGGAGGAACGTTGCAACGACATAGCTAGTTGTTGGGACAACATTACATCAAGATGAGTATTTTCTTATGTAATTACTTCTGCAAATGTATTAATTTGTTGGCTGTGTTAAATTGAATAACAGTCGTGTAACATGTGTGTGGATGAGTTCATTTCCACTGTGCATGTTTGTTTAATTTACATCTGCGCACATTTGTTTTTAACTGTATGCATCTAATGAATTGGCTAAGTTTTATGAAGAGCCCTTTAGAATGGCATCATGTTCTCTCCCTTGCCTTGGATGGATGGGTGGGTACGTTACAAATGGTATCAGAGCTACTGGTTGCAACAGTGGGCCTTCATGGGCTACCTATCACAACTTGCAGAGGTAGGTATGCTTCCTGCTCAGCAGTAATCATTAAGAAAATTTCAGAAAAAATTTGGAAATTTGAAAATTTCTAAGTGTTTTTGAGTTTTTATGCTAAGTTGGTTTCGGCGCAAGATTTCAAGTTCCGCCGAAACGCTCGGCTCAAGTTAGCGAGTTGGGACGAAGCAGTCGGCATAAAATTAACAAAGTTCATCGAAAAAGATGGACAAATTTCGGCGAAACTCGCCAAGTGGAGCCGAAATAGCGGAAGAACTTGGCGAGTTGCGCCGACGAAGTTGCGGAAGTGCCTGGGGAAAGGAAGAAAAATTTCAAAATTTTTCTAAGTGTTTTTTGGCATCCAAGAGAAAATTTCGGAAGAACTCGGCGAGTTGGCCCGCAACAACCAATAAACTCGGCGAGTTAGCCTGAAATTGCGGAAGAACTCAGCAAGTTGGCCCGCAACGACGGAAGAACTTGGTGAGATGGTCCGAAATGGTGGAAGATTTTTCTAAGTGTTTTTTGACGTCCAAGAGAAAATTTTGGAAGAACTCGGCAAGTTGGTCCGCAACATCGGAAAGAACTGGCGATTTTACACCAAATTTGTCAGAAGGAAAAGCTGAGTTTTCGACCGGAAGAACTCGGCGAGTTGGTCTACAACGGTGGAAGGAATCGGTGAGTTGGTCCGAAAAATCTCAAAAAAAAATTCTAATTGTTTTTGGTGGAAGAACTCAGCGAGTTGCCCCGTAACAGGTTGGAAGAACTCAGCGAGTTGCTCCGTAACAGGTTGGAAGAACTCAGCGAGGAAGAACTAGATGAGTTGCTCCGAAACAGGAAATTTCAACTATTTTTTAGGGAGATTTTCAGGTGCCGAAAATGGAAAAATTGCCATGGAACTTATGCACCAGATTGCACAAAATCGAAGGATTTACAAAAAAAAAAAAACGAGGGCGCTGCCCTCGACCCGCCCTGTAGTGGCGAGCCACAAGGGGGCAAGCCCCCTTGACCCCCGTCATTCCCCGAAGACAGTTGCTGTAAGTGTGAAATGTATTCTTGGAATGAAGAGCAAGAATTGCATAGAAGGTTGCGGAATCCTCAGTAAGAGTAATGGGTTGTAATACCCATTATGGAGGATGAAAGGGAAATTCCTCACCTTAAACTATTTTTGTTTATAGCATAGGAATTGCATAATGAATGTTATATACGTATGTATATATTAAATTGCTAATTCGTGAGAAGATCATAGCTAATGATTGCTTGTATGCTTGGTAGGAAAGCCAAGAAAATGATCAGCTATGATGCGGAGGAGGAACTCCATGTCATAATGAGGAATTGGAAGGGGAGAATTCCTTCACTCCTCTCTTGCTATTGTATTTATAATTCCTGAGTTTTATATACTGAAAATTATGGCATAGGGTTGTTGTAAATGCAAGAGTGTAATGCATACGAATTAGTGGGAACGATTAAAGAGTCATTGCATAGTGCATGTGAATTGCTTATACATGAGTATGATATTGCATATTGGTAAAATAGTGAGGTTTTACATATGCAATGAGCCATTTAAGATAATTATTGTTGTTGCTAATAATTAGTCATGTTCACATTGGTTGTAGTACCAAAGACAACCGAAGCATGGCTAAGGAGGTGGATGATGATTGTTGCATACAACCTTATGAAGAGAGGTTGGTGCAACAAATCCATGATCATGATGTTGGCAAAAGGACGGGGTAGCCTTGGTAAGAGGCCAACTGATCAGGTAACATCAAGCGATGTTAATGACAACCATGCAGGAGAAAGGCTGCATGAATAAGGTGGACATGTTGATGGGCTACCAAAGCACTCTATTGGAAGGACAAAGTTGCATGGAATATGAAGTAATGAGTATTTACAGTTTATTTAAATTGCATGGATAGTGTGACTGAATGTTAATTTAAAATTGCATTTAAAATGTTAATAGCCGAAAGTGTTTGAATTATTGAGCATTATAATTCTGAGATCACTTCAGTGACTGTTGTAGCAATGAAGAGAGTATATGCATACATACTCACAATGTGTTTGGTTGATTGAAATTTCAGTTTTCAGGTAGAAAAGTCTTGCGTATGGCAATGAGGATAAGTCCATAGTAAAGACCAGGATCTACCATGTGCAGAAGCCAAAGGTTATGAGAAGGTTCTCATGGTTGTAATTTATTCATGAAACAAATCTAAAAATTGTTTGGTTTAAGTTTATGAGAATAGTCTCATGGTTGCAAATCTAATTCCTATAGGAAAACAGATTTGTAGATTTTCAGATTTGAGAATTTGCTAATATTTGCTAATGACTGTTTGGCTTATATAGAATTGTGTCAGGAGGACATGTTGTAGGTGGATGTTCATGTATGGTAGCAAGGGTGAAACCATAATGGACAGAGTGATACCACTTACAAGAGCCAAACAATATGAGGATAGCCTCATTGCGAACCAAATAAATTTCTGTAGGAGGCAGAATTGTAAATTCATGTTGAATTTAATTATTAATGCCATTGATTGGTTATCAAGCAATCATATTTGAAATTATTGTTAAATGTTGCTGACTGTTTGGCTATTTGATAAGTGTGCCAGGATGACAGATTGCAAGAAGACCATGTGTGATGGCCTGCAGAAGCCAAACTAGATGGGAAGGATCCCATGATTTGGAAATGGGTTTCGGGTGAAACGCCATTGTAAATGTTGATAATGTCTCAACCGAACTGCATGTTGGTAAAGCATGTGAGTGAGACAGTAAATTATGCCAAGAAGGCATGTGTGGGTTATGAAATGTGAAAATATTGGGGGTGGAAAATCGAAGTACTGTTGACTCAGAGAAGGGAGCCCCCATTCTTCGCAAATGAAGGAAAGAGACAATTGAAAAGGGATAAGTATTATGTAGCCCTAACTCAGAATATACATGTTTGGTTATTAGGTTTAATACGCAGAGCATGTTTTATTATTTCAGACTGCTTGAGTAGGATTAGGGCCTAAATGTCTCACATTCGAAAGGGAGTGCACACCTTTCTGGTGCTGGGTTATGATAGGGTTGTCAATATTGACTACACCCTAGGGGAATGGACGCATTCTTGGTGTTTCAATACTTGATAGTGAATGTTATGAAATGTGATTACAATTTTAGAGCAGTAATACTGATGAGCTTACTTATCCTTCTTGTGCTACCAGCTTACACAAATGCAATTTGGTGTTGCACGTTAAGAGGCAAAGTGAAGAAAGGGTGCTCAAGAGGATTGTATGGGCAGTGGTAACCTTTCTACGCTCACACTAAAGGATACTATAAGAGATGGATAAGCCCGAGGAGCTGTGTTGCAGAAAAGGGGTATCATCCTTGCATAGTGTGAGTGGGTATTGTGGGGCCATGCTAGCCTGCAGTCAAGTGAGTCACCTATGGAGTTCCTGGAGGGAACCACTGGTTTGCATAAGAGAAGGAGCTACATAATAATATTATGTTGTCCTCATTTCCTGATAAACCTAGTAGGTGTACTGGCTTGGAATTGGTTATTTAGATGTTGTGGAGAAGGGTTGTTGAATGCCTGACAAACCCAGTCGGTGTACTGGCTTGGCATTGGTTATTTGGATGTTGTGGAGGTATTGGTGAAGGGTGTTATTTCTTGACAAACCCAGTCAGAGAACTGGCTTGGAAATGGTTTTCGTATGCTTGATAAACCCAGTTGGCATACTGGCTTAGCATACTGATTTTTGAAATGCTTGATAAACCCAGTTGGTGTACTGGCTTAGCATACTGATTTTTGGAATGCCTGATAAACCCAGTCGGCATACTGGCTTGGCATTTCCTATTCGGATGATGTTGTGAAGAAGCATGTGTGTTGGCCAAGCATCCACCCCACAGGTGATCCAAGGCTTGTAAAGAAGAGAAGGAAACCTGTGGAGTAGCGAGGAAAATGTACAATACAGATAAGTATTCATTTTCATTTATTTCTTGTTTGGAATAATGAATATTTCAGGTACAAGTATTATGACAACCAAGCTAACACAATGTTGTTTCTTTGTTGGAAACCTTGGTCATTGCAGGAAGTAAGGACCCTGAAAGAGCCACAAACGCTTGGTAAAACAAGAGAGTAACTGGTTGGGCGCTATAAATTTCTTGGTAGAACCAGAGAGTAACTGGTCGGGCGCTATAAAATTCTTGGTAAATCCATAGAGTAACTGATGATTGATAAATTCAGAGAATAGTTGGTGGGAACATTAACCACTTGATGTTGTGGAGCAGCCGGCATGCTAGCCAAACATTCCTTAAATAATTGATAAACCCAGTCAGCGTACTGTCCTGGCATTGCCTATTCGAATGGTTGTGGAGTAGCCTGCGTGCTGGCCCAACATTCATTATTGTATGGGCAGTGGTAACCTTTCTATGCTCACACTAAAGGATACTATAAGATATGGATAGGCCTGAGGAGCTGTGTTGCAGAAAAGGGGTATCATCCTTGCATAGTGTGAGTGGGTATTGTGGGGCCATGCTAGCCTACAGTCAAGTGAGTCACCTATGGCCATCTTTGCTTTCAATGATTCTGAATAATCATAAATTTGAAAATATTTCTTCATGCTGGGCAACCAGGATTCAGTTGTCTCTCCTTTCTTAGTTCACCATTCAAGATTGGGGGTTTGATCTTCTTAAACTCCCCAGAAATATGCGTATACTGTTTGTGGCTTTTTCTTTTTGGTTTGTAATCCCCTTCACTGCTATCATTTTAATAATTACGTTTCTTTTTATGTATCTTAATGGCAGCTCCTGATGATGCTGAACTATTATTCACATCATCAGTTTTAAGTTTCTTACCCTTGTTCCCATGAGGTAAGTCTTAAATCTTGGAGGTATTTTCAACCCTTCTATCATGTTCATCAGTTGGGCACTGATCGAACAGTACTTGGTTCAGTTCCTCTTGTGCCTTCAGAATTCTCTCATTATCCTATTTAATAGATCTTGTTTCTGCTTTCAATTCCTAAAATACACGTAACAATTCTGATGAATTGTCATTTAATTCACCATGGATTTCTTCTTCATAATGCTGTCCAGTGCTATTGTTGGTATGAGTGTTTGGTCGAAATCTGTCCTCCATATGTTCATCTGATCCTTCCATACCTATATACAAAATAATTTAATTAGTAAATATTTTTGCTGTCATAAAATTTTCTGTTGCGTGTTCTTTGGACCTTTTCAGGCTGAGAATTCGAACATGAGCTCTGATACCACATGTAACATCCTGAAAATTTACAAAAATTTAAAATTTTTTAAAGTAGCAATAAATACTGAAATTGCTAATGCGGAAAATAAAATAATGGTTAGATCTTTTAACTAATGACCAATTACGATAACGACAATTTATACATCATAACACAAAATACATCTTTAGTTCTGCTTGTGTTTAATTGTAATCTACATGCTGTAATTAAGTTTATCTGGTGACATATTTTCTTGATAAATTTCTGACAGTTTGCTTTTGGATGATGACAAAGGGGTCCTACAAGGTACCCTGAGGTTTACTTATCTGTGTTAACTAAAGCATTTGAACCTGTTTCTTTGCACAGATACGCAGGTAAGAGTATTACAACAACTTAAGTGTTACAAGTAATTCTAATTATGTTTTTCAGTTAGTCGACAATACTTTGTGATAGCTCTAAATACTTCCTTGCATGAGAGTTATTAATGGTATGCATCTCTTGTCCTAATTCTGCAAGTATTACCTGGACCATACTTACAAGTCATACATGCTAGGTTACAATGCATGAGTGCTAAAGTCATCATTTCTCCATTTTGCAAAGAGTAGTATTATCATGAACATTTATTACATGAATAATTCAACTTGTATGCTACTCTACATTTATAGAAAACATGAACCAGAAGTTTATTCTGAATACGTGGATAAATTGGAAATTATAAATACAACCTAAATAGTTTTATGCATTTCTTGTTTTATAAATGTATGAAAAATCATACTAATATAGAAATGATTATTATAATCCTACCATCATATTTATGATGATTCTAATGTGGAAATTGCAAAACTGTAGGGTTTAAAACATTTCTAATTTAATATTTATACATTGAATAATGCCATGTACCCTTGTAAAATAGAGATGGCAATGTGAAAACATATTACAATGTGCATAAGAATGAAATCTAACTATACCCTAAGTATCGAAGACCTTCTATAATATACGACCTTTGTCATTTGAAAAACAATATACAATATAAATATAACCCATGCATGCGAATGACCAACACTTTGGAAATGATATGAACTATACGATGTAACCTTAAGTCTTGGCACTGACAGCTGATATGACAGGGTAGTGAATGGAATGGTGTTACAAGCTAGCAATCTGTCAAAACCAGTCTTAGCATTTAAGTCATCTACCTGCTATGTGTAGTGAAAATCTTAGGTGGATGCCTTCGTGGTTGTAGGTCATGTGAATTAGTTTACAAACTTGTATCAACATGTCGAGTTGTAGAATACTTTGTCCCTTGGTCTACCGAGCTAGCATCGTGGTGGATAGAAATAATAAATATGGTATTTAAGAGTGGATGTTGCTCGATTCTCAATGTGCCTGGTTGGAATCATCTCCATCATTGATCTCAAATGATCTGGGACTTTGGACTGGAACCCTAGTTTTTTGTTATGTGTATCATTGAAGTGCTCCTTCGACCTTCATTTCGCTTGGCAGTGGTAAGGAAGAGAGGCCGACTACCTGCTACAATATAGGGTTTGGTAGTTGTGGTTCGGAGGACTCCTTCCTCGAGTTCGATCCCTTGACCTATCAGGAAATATTTAAAAGTTGTAGGTGTTTGTTTTCCTTGAAGAGCCGAATCACCATGCAGCCTCAAAGATGTTTTTAGGAAGTAAAATTCAGGGTTTTTTGTTAGTTTTTGAAAGTGAAGTTTGAACCAGAGATCAATTCTCTTGTAAGAAGAATAGCAAGTGATTCTCGAAGTCTGAATCGTCTCTTCGCTGTGTTTGCTAGATGGCTCCATTGTTCTTGTTTGCTTAAGGTTTCTCTTGCTCCAAAGCTACATACATAGGTAATGTCTCAAACTTAAAGTGTTTATGTTATATAATGCATCGATAAAATATCTCTGTAGTTTCTCGTTTAACCACCTATGGGTTTTTGTGGCAAGTTGTACTTCGACGAAGGTTACTATGCTTGAAGCTTGGTGGGAGGAAGTTGCTCTACCACTCAGTAATCCTCGGTGGTTCCTTCCCTCGTAGGTTCTCCTGGCCTGTTGTGGTCGAAGCTTGATGTTTGACGTTAGGTTGTATATGGTTCCTGGCAAAGTTTTGGCCGGTGATATGATTGGAAGCCAAAAGACAAAGTACCATAGGATGGGATCCTCGACTTTTCTTATTACTTTTCTTTGTAGCGTTTTACTGTAAATTTTGTTGCAATAGTACACTTGTTTAAGATGTAAATGCTAAAGGGATGAACCCTCGCCATTTTTAATGGAAAATACAGTATTGAGAAAGCTTCAAATAGTTTTCTGTGTGATAATAAGTTTAACTACGTCGATGTTTGTATAATTAATACAGTGTTTTGGTGAGAGTCGAGAGCCATGGGCTGACTCGTTTCTGTGAAATAGAAGGTTTTGTGCTACAATACTTATACTTTTTCTTTTGAATGGGAATATGGAACTGAGTTTGCAATGAAACTTAAAATATTTTTCTGAGCAGTTTCTATGTTATAAAGATTGATATAATGACTTAGAAAAATACAGTGTTAAACCAAGCCGAGAGCCGTGGCTAACTTGTTTTACAAAAGTGAAATCCTGTGATCGTATTGTTTGAGTTAAATTTTGGAATGGAGTTAAGACTTGGTTTTGGTATTGAACCACCAAATGATAATATTTTGGTTGATAAGAATAATAAAACTTTGTCTGCATTTGTCTTGTATAGATAGCTAATGTATATGTGATAGTTGAACAATAGTAATCTTTTTGGTTTGGAAATCTAATATAAGGATTTGATATTTATGTTTTTAAGTGCTTGGCCTTAAACTGGCTGTATTAAAGTCTTAGGGTTTTTAAAAAGAATACTGCAAGTGTCTACAAACTTTGCAAAGTTGGGAATTAGCCTTAGCAGAACGATAAGATTTTGGAAATAAAACCTAGAATAAATCTATTTTGCAAAATTTGAAATATAACAGATTATTTTAAATAATGGGAATAATGCTAAGTTTAAACCATGAATGTTTGATGAAAGAAATGAAATGAGGTTATAGTCCTTTACATTTTTTGAATGAAATGAATGTAAAATGCATTGCATGTGAAATCTGGAAAGAAGTAAATAACCTAAGTGTAAAACCCTAAGTTTTTATACAGAAAAGTACTATTCATTTTTTACAGTATATGAAAGATAACATTAAAATGCCTGTACTAAGAAATGTTATTTCGATCCTAAATCTAGACATATACTCCATATCATAGAACATGATTGATAAGAAAAACTAGTGAAAGTCAACAGCATTAGTCTCTTCATTCATTTGGCAATCATCCTATCAAATCATCTATCTTAAATTTTTCCTTCTCTATACTAGAGTACTATGCAGAAGACAACATGGGGAAAAATACAGAGAAGATATTTAATCAATCATCTCATTTACCTAACCAACATTATACAAAATCATACTTAGGTCAGAAAATGAAACAAGTACTTATGTATGCTATTAACTATAAATACTAAATCTACAATTGCAGAAAATCATATAACTGAAAATAAACAGGACAGAACAGTAGAACCTTGTGAATGTAGGAGAAACAAGCAACCCAAGGAACCTGTTCCACCCAACATATTCCTGAAGACAGCCAAATTACTTTCCTTAGGACCCTCGAGCTTGTTCACTGAACCACTAGGAAGAAGAATCTATAGAATTTTTAGGTCATCAATTTGCAATAGCAATTTGGATCATTCAGTCCTATAGACTTAGCAGTCAAAGACACCTACACCAGCACCTCTGGTTCCCTTCTCAGAATATTTTCAGCTGCCTCACAATGCACTTCCAGTTAGCCTCCCTATTCGAATCTCTCAGTGATCACCTGATACACTTGAGGAATTATTTATGCAGAAAATAATGTGGAGCTCCGTGCCCAATTCAAATTGCCTTCTCTAGGCTGCTTAGGCCTTTTTAGTTGTTAACCTGGTAATTAATGAGCTAACAGCTCTGTTCCACCCACCTGGGGGCTAATGCCACAATTTTAGAGGTTGTTGTCCCATAACCAATAGCTAGTGGTGGAGTGCAAATGCTGACACTTGTCCCATGCCTTCTAACAACTTCCATTCCTCCTAGTGGGTCAGTGAAAACTCATTTATTAAATAATAAAAATATGTTTATTGCAATCATCCTTGACGAGATTTGGTCATAATTACCAAAAATTTGTAATTATAATTTAGCATAATGTTTTTGCAATTAAAATAAATAGTCTCAAAATTTTGGTAGGTGACAATAGGCAATGGTGTGTATAAGCTTGTGTTCTGGCTTCATCCTTTGGCATGCTGACATACCCTACATCTGCTTACAAACTTCTCAACTTCAGATCTCATCTTTGGCTAAAAGTAAAAATGACTCAACTGGCCAAAATTTTTATCACTTCCAAAGTGACCTGCCATTCCCCCGTTGTGCTTTTCCTGTATCAAGTTCTCTCTCATGGAACACTTTGGAATACAAAGTTTATTGTTCTTAAAGAGTAAAATATCTTGCAACATATACTCAATCCATGACTCTTTGTCCATTTCCACAGGATTCCTACAAACTCTATATGCATTTTGAAAATCAATGTTAGTCTCATACAAATCTGTTAAATACTCAAACCCGAAGACTTGAATCTGATTCTCTTACACCATCAACTGTCTTCTACTTAAAGCATCGGCTACTCGATTTGACTTACCACTTATATGTTTTATCACCAAGGTAAAGTTTTGCATGAACTCAACCCACTTGACATGTTTCTGGTTCAACTGAGGTTGCTACATGATATACTGCAATGCCTGGTTATCAAAAAACAAAACAAATTCTCTAGGCATCAGATAATGTCTCCAATGCTTTAATGCTTTAACAATGGCATAAAAATCCTTATCATAAGATGAATATTTCTGTTTTGCCTCATCCAGCTTCTCACTGAAATATGCTACAGGTTTGTCTTCCTGACTGAGTACAGCTCCAACTGCCACTCCACTGGCATCACATTTCACTTGGAAAGGGTGTTTGAAGTCTCGTAACTTCAATACTGGTTGTTCTGTAATCTTCTTCATCAAGAACTGAAAGCTCCTTTCAGACTCTGTTGTCCATTGGAATGGTTGTTGATCCTTCCTGATGGTTTCAATGATAGGTGCACAAATACCACTGAAATTCTTTATAAAATTCCTATAAAAACTTGCTAGTACATGGAAACTTCTTACTCCAAAAATTCTCTATGGTGAAGGCCAATCAATGATTTCCTGCACTTTTTCTAAATCAATCTTCAATCCATTCTTTGAGATAACAAAACCCAGATATACGAGTTCTGATTTCATAAATGTACACTTCTTCATATTTACTAGCAAATTTTCTTGTTGCAGTCTTTCTAAGACACATCTCAGATGCTTCAAATGCTCCCTCTCTGATTGACTAAAAATCAGAATATCATCAAGGTAAATGATCACAAACTTACCTATGAAATCTCTCAAGACTTCATTCATCAATATCATGAATGTGCTTGGTGCATTGGACAGTCCAAATGGAATCACCAACCACTCATACAACCCATCATTTGTTTTGAAGGTTGTCTTCCACTCATCTCCTTCTCGAATTCTGATCTGATGGTATCCACTCTTCAGATCTAACTTTGAAAACCATGTTTCCCCATTAAGGAAATCCATCATGTAATCCATCATTGGTAATGGAAATCTGTATCTGATGGTGATCTTGTTAATTGCTCTAGAGTCAGTACACATCCTCCATTCACCATCCTTTTTTGGTGCCGGTACTGCTAGTACTGCACATGGACTCAAACTCTTTTGAACCAATCCCTTATCTACCAATCCTTGTACTTGATTTTTGACTTCTTCATTCTCTTGAGGTTTCAGTCTGTATGCTTCCTTGTTTGGTAAACTTGCTCCAGGAATAAAATCAATATGGTGACTTATATCCCTCTTTGGTGGTAATTCATTGGGAAAATCATCTACAACAATGTCACTAAACTCCCCTAGCATCTCTTGAATCTCCTCGGGTAGATCTGTAATGTTACTCTTCATTACTACCACTCTAGGCTTACACACTACAGCATAGTTCAGTTCCTTCTCATCAATCTGCTGCAAATATTCTTTCCCTATCAACATCAGCACTTTAGAGGTCTGTTGCTCTATTGAACTCTCTCCTTGTAAAGGATGAAGAATATGTTTTATACCATCTTCTACAAAACTATGACAGTTATTCCTACCATCATGTACTACCTTCTTATCAAATTGCCAAGTTCTTCCTAAAAGAATATGGCAAACATCCATAGGAATAACATCACAAATGATCTTGGCCTTATATGAACCTACACTACAAGAAAAAAGGTCATTGTTTAGGGTCCAAAAATGTCACCATAAGCTCATTTGGTGATGGTCAAGAGGGGTCCTGTCACCAAAACCTGAGCGTCGCCAAAGGCACCGTCACCTTAAGTGGGGGTATGTGGTGACATTCAAGGCCCGCCACCAATAATTATGATTATTCCAGGTTGTGAACATCACCAATATCAATGAAGTGTTGGTGACAGACCTACATTGCCCCTCACCATTTGATGCATATATGGTGACGATCAATGACTGATCATTGGTGAGGGTTGAGACATGTCACCATAATCTCATCAGTGATGGTGAAAAATGAGGATGCCACCAAAATGTGAATGCCACCAAAGGATGTGTCCCCAGAAGTAGAGGTGGTGTGGTGACATTCAATGTTCAACACTAATAAGGATTATTAGTGACAAATAGTGACCCTCACCAATTTGAATGTTCGACATTAATAAGGATTATTAGTGACAAATAGTGACCCTCACCAATTTATATGAAATTTTGGTGATGGACCTAAGGGCCTCCATCACCAAAACACTGAACGTCGCCAATGACATATGATGAGGGCCTTACAATGACCCTCACTATTGAGGATATTTCCATTAACATATCAATGGTGACAACCTCTATGAGATTGTCACCACTTTTCATTTTGAAAATCTCTTGATGACATGACATAAAGGGCCGTCGCCATTGCTTATAAAATTGTAAAAAAAATAATTATAATGGTCCTTAAAGGATAACGGTTCAACGTCACCATTGCTTTCCACAATGGTGACAAACAACTGATTAGAAGAGAAGTATGTCCACTCATTGTTGATAGAGCACCGTCCTTGTTGTTCTTGGCATCTTTTCAATTCATCCTACACAGATTTGAAGGGATAGTTTTTTGTTGTGTTGACTGTACCTTAGAAAGGCATATTTCTGAGTTTGTTGGTTGTAGTTTATAAGGGCAATTCTCTGAGTTGTTGGTTGTACTTGGCAGGGGCATATTTTTGTTCTTGTTGGTTATACTTTACAATCATAGGAATTGTAACCTTGCATGGATTAGTTTTAACATGCCTATAAAATTGCTTGCAAAAAATAATGCAGTAGGCCTATAAATATTTAAACACTAAACTATGGTAATTAAAAAAAAATTCTAACTACGATTGCATCATGCCTATTAAAATTCCTGGATCATAATTCTATTGGCCATCATTATTTATGATTTGAGCAAATCCTAGGGACATAAAAATTTACTATCTAAACTTAGTTTCGTATGCTCCTTCAAAAGAGAATTTTGGAGAATGGATTCAATATGTTGGAACTCATTCCAGTATATCGATTAAAAAACATGCATGTACCTGCTATATAATTTCATGTTGCCTAAACTACCAATATTAAAGAAAAATGTTGGGTGTGGATGATTTAAGTGGCCTGCCATGATGCCAGAATGGAAATTAAGTAGTGTATAAGGTGCTATAAATGAAGCAAAATCAATGTGCCATTGGGCAGAGCTGATTCAAGTTTTTTCCATGTTTGAAACCGCATACAGGGCGGAGAATAGACATGTTTGACACTGCAGAATTGATACAAGGCAAAAGAATAGTCATGATTGATATTACAGAATTGACACAGGGCAGCATTGGGAAAAGCACACAGTTGCTCGATGGACTATGACTATCACGAGCAGACTGGTCTTGGAAGCTCCAGGTTACCAGGTCAAAGGAGAGAGCTTTGATCTTCTTAATTTATCTATTCAATTCTAATAAAAATTTAAATCCAAAAATTGTTGTAGCAGGAAGAAGGATTTTTATTTTTTTTGGTTTATTGATCGTTGTAACATGAAGAACATGAGAATGACATTCCCAGCTCAGAGGATTCATAAGAAGTATGTCAGATTGCTCTCTAAACTAAACATAGCAACACACGATTAAGGGATCAGTCTCCAACAGGTTTTGTTTTGGAAAATTAGAGTTAATAATTTATGTCAGAGACTGGGCAGAGCTAGCTATCAATTGTAGCTTTCGGTTAAGGGATCAGTCTCCCCTTTCATTTGTAATCTGATTCATTTTCCTCTTTTTAATAAAAGCTAATTAACCGTCATTGTTAAAAAAAAAATACTTGAGAATTTTCTCTTTATAATTGTCATGTTCTAGAATCCAAGCATTAGTTTCAGCACGTATATAAGCGTGCTTGAATAAACAACAAAGTAGCATATCCTGTGAATTATCAGTGTTATCTCAACTTACATTCATTTTTTAATTCTCATATATAACATAAATGTAGAGCACTATAAAAGTGAAAAATTCCTAAGATTCATATTGGCATGAAATTACACATTTTTTTTTGGAAATGATTCAACAAACTTCCTCTGATGGGTTACATAGGGTAGACTTTCTTTGCTTACCTTCCCAATATGAGGTGTAGCTATACCCATCAAAATTGCTTGGGACTAGTACCCAGCCTCATCCCTTTTAAACTCATGTCAGTCAAGTGGAGCAGGTCACAAGTAGGATGTAACCCTAGTAGATGGTAATGACCAATGGCCTCCTGGAATAAATTGAACATTTGGTTATTATTATTATAACATTTTACTAATTTAAAAAAGCAAAAATATCACATTGTTATAAGTAAAGTAAATAGAACTGATTCACTAACTTGTTTACACAATAACTAAAATAGATTTCTAAGCTTTTTTAGGCATCTGGAAACAAGATAGCAAAAGATGATATAAAATGCTGTAACAACAGTTTAATAACGTATATTTACAGACTTGGCCTAAGCCTGTAAGATGAGTTTTTTTTTACACTTACAGATGCACAAATGGAAACCAGAAATATGGGCCTTCTTTGGAATCATGTCACCCAGCTCATCCTCCTGTTTGTTCCTCCAAGTTCGTTCTAATGTTAACTGAGGAGCGGATTTATTGCAGACTGGTCACAGAACAAAGGAAGCATAGTTTATGCTTTTGTTGCGATGAAATGTTAATGAAGTTCAATGGAAACTAAAAAAGCATTGTAAATCAACACTATTGACAACAAAAAAAGCACAAGATATTATTCAAAAAGCTATTCAAACAACTTTTTTGAACTCCAATGAAAAGCATGAACCATACCTCAGTCATTATTTCTGCCAGTTGCTTGATAGTGACCTCATTATTAGGATTGCCAACATTGAAAATGTGATTATTTTCCCTGGAAGGAATTTCCTGGAAAATGAAATAGGTAAGTACTATAAATATATAAGCACCATACAAGATCAGTAGAAATCCATAAAGGATTGTTGTTACTTACCATCATTAAGAGAACAGGTCAGCTAGCATATTGTGCCCCATATGTTTAAAGACTGTTTATACAATTCCAAGCATGCAAAACCAACACAGAACAACACTAATTTTTTCCTTAAATAAATCTATTGTGGAATAACTACAAGTTAATGATTTAAAAATAAAAAACAAATTCAAAACACAACCAAAAATACACTACTCTAAAATGATATAATTCCATACCCAAGTTAACACATCTAGAAAGTCAATGTTGATGTATTTGTAACTTCGGAATGTATTTCATATATGTATATTGTATTCCTATAGAGATGTTATTATTCCTCTATATGGAAGTGTTTGTATTCCTATAGAGATGTTATTATTCCTCTATACGGAAGTGTCGTCATTTATATTGTAAGTATCGTAACTTATACTTGATGGGTTATTAGACCACCTTGTTGGGGTCGGCCCTGTATGAGTCATGTGGATCAAAGGGTTATTAGACCACCCTATTGAGGGTCGGCCCAATCAACATTATGTTATGTGGTTAAGTTAGGGCCGACCTAGTTGAGTAAATGTCAAGTGATGTAGTGTATAAATAGAGAGTATGTCTCTCTCATTTTACACATTCTATTCTTCTCTCGCACACTCATTGGAGAGTGGCGCACTAGTGGAGGAGGAGATGCTACTTCTAGGAGGACTATCTCTTGTACTTGGGTTGTATCATTGCTCTATCTATCTCTGAGGAATTTGTGGGGTTTTTCACCTTCTTGGTTTTCCCCGATGAAACTCTGCGTCTCTTGTGTGCTTGCATTATTGTGTCCATGATTGATATGTTGTAGATATGTTGTACATGTTATTCTCTCAGTTAAGATCTTAGATCAGATTGAAAATTATGAAAAACTAACATGAATTCAGAGCTAGCCTGAAAGAAGGCATGGTATGGCATTTATGACACTTGTTGCACTTGCGAAGTTAGGGCTTGATATAGCAAAAACCAGTCATCGTAGAACTTTCTCTATAAATCCATTTCAACGAGGTTTCAGGATCTGAAATTCTTACAGGTCGACGACAATATCCCCATGTACCTTGTGTCCAAATAAAAACTTCTAATTCGTTGTACTTTGTGTTTTATGATCTGTACAATCTAGGGTTTCTTCCTCTTCCAGATCTCAGTCATAAATAGGTGACTTGGGAACAAAGGTCACAACCTGGGCTAGGAAGCTCCAAATGAATGTTCGTAAAATGTGACAGGTAGGGCATGGATTGTAGTTTCTCAGGTAAGGTTTTTAGAGGCTGAAGTTGAACCAGTGACACGTGGAACGCCGTACAAGTTTGCTCTCCTATTTTATCCCATAAACAAGTCATGTTGCGACACTTGGCATAACTCTATCTCATAGAGTCCAATTGAGGTCAGACCTATGGGTTTGGAAATATGACAGGTCGAGCTACCATAGGTAGAATTTTCAGACCCTGTGGATTCGTAATTTCGGAGTTACACCAGAAACAATCAGGTGCATATTTCTGTCAAAACAAAATTGGATTTTGAGCACCTTCATTCATGGCTCCGGGAATTAGGGTTTCGGAGAAAGTTGGTATTTCTATAATCGGAGACCACGGCTGAATGCTACTCATCAAAATCGAAATTTAGAGACCAAGATCAAATTTTTTGGTTGGGTAGAAGGTCAGGCTTGATCAAACCCTAGTTCGGGACTTTGATCAGAAAAGTGAAAAATTAGAGCTTCTGCAAAAATGGGAATTTTTTGAAATCTGTGACCATAGCTGGAAGCTCCTTGGAAAAATCGAAGTTTAGAGATTTGGATCAAACTATTTGGTTGGGTGAAGCTCTGGGAAACTCAAACCCTAATTTAGGGTCCTCCCTAGTGAATCCGAAAATCTAAAATGCAATTTGAGGGGTGAAACTTTGCAGTTTTCAAATTCTGAGTATACCAGCTTGACAAGCTCAGAAAGGCACATCTTTCTATCCTTTCAGAAGTTTGAAATTCAAAGTTTGAATTTTTAGGGTTTTCTCTGACAAACCCTAATCCAACTCCAGATCAAGTTTCTGCAAATCAAAGTGGTTTGGGTTAATCCTAGAAGAGAATGGATAGGTCACTTGCATAAGTGAAGAAGTTCCTGTTTCAGAGGGAGTTGAGGCTAAGGCCTTACATAAGAAAATTACAAGAAATCTCCATAGGTATGACTTATCCAGGTATGTTTCGAGATCTGTTCATGATTAAGTTTATGGTGTGTTTGTCTTCATTAAGGTTAGTACAATCTTGATTAACTTTATACATTTTGTATCACCTTAATAAAATTATGAATTCAGATATTCATTAATTAGGGTTTTGACACTTATGATTGTACTAATGCATTGTGGTGTTGTATGAGGTTGATGTTGTCCACTAACAAGAAAGGTACATAAAGAAAGACAAATCATGTTCTAGTTCAAGAACATATGACCATGGTGACATGAAGACAAAGATTCATCCATTTTCATGGATCACATAGAAGCTCTACTTACGAGGTATGTATAATTTGGTTCTACAATGCTTAGCCTATGATATATGCAGGTTACTAGCACAAGTCATTGAAGAGAACAAGAAGACATTGCTAGACATAACTAGCAAATATGATAACCAGGTATGTTTTTCCTATATCAAGTTAGAATCCTACCTTGTGTTAGGATCTTATACTATTGTATGGTTGATAATGATTATTCATGATGTCAGAAATGTAAGTAATCAAGGGTTTATGCATATTATGTCTCTTACATTGATTGATGATATGACTAACCAGAAAAGTCTTTTGGTCAAATAAAGAATATGCATGAGTAAGAGAAGTATTCCCTGAAACCTTGAATACTAATGTTTATTATCTGTGTTTGAAATGATCATGACTTTACATGTTTAAGATTATTATGTTTTGATAGTATTGAGAGTATACTAATGAATGTATGTATGAGACCTCGATGATAACACAATGATGATACTAGTGAGTATGCATATGTGATCGAGGATGGATATAAGTTCAATGACAGGTAATCTAGGAAGCAAAGATCAAGAGGGAGCACACTCCAGTAGTTCCTGCAAGGAAGCAAATATTGAGAGGGAGTCCACCCTACAAACTAAACAAAGATAAGTTTTTGAATTGCCATTTCTTGCATATTTGATTGTTCAAATAATATTGTACAATGATGTATATGCTTATGTTCCTAGACTTAGGGTGTGTATTACGCATATTAGAATAATTGCATTAATGAAGAGTATACTACTAATATGCATGTGATGGGTAAGTGGCCTATGGCACTGTACAACATTCCATTGCTACTTATCTAGAATGAAACCTCTTTCCTGACATGTTTGAGAGTTGTGCACACTCTTAACAATGTTCTGGTAAAGATTGAAAGGCATCTAGAAAGTTATGGGATATGGATAAATGTTGTATTGAAGCATTGGATAAAATAATTGCATGACTATATGACATATTTCTTTATGTGTGAGAATTTGTTCCAAAAACTATGAGATGTTTCTAATCATGCAATTTAACTTACTTTGTAGGAAAGATCGTATACAATCACCTACAAAAGAAGGACTACAACATTTGTTCCAGCAACGAAGTTTAAATAAATCTATCTATTGAAGAATCTGAAGTTCCCAGGATACGGGATACAGTAAAAGGATGCCATGATCGAGCAGTGCCAGTCGATCATGAAGAATGATGTTTGGGGTGTGGTCCCAAGACCTGAAGGGAAGTCTGTTGTGACTTCCAAGTGGATCTATAAGATGAAGCATGCTGCAGTTGGTAGCATAGAGAAACACAAAGCGAGATTTGTAGCTCGTGGCTTCTCCCAGAAAGAGAGAATAGACTATGAAGAGACTTTTGCTCCTATAGCCAGGTACACTTCCATCAGATCAGTACTTTCCTTGGCTGTAGTGATGAAATGGAAGATACACCAGATGGATGTCCAGGCAGCTTTCTTGAATGGTGTAGTCGAGGAGGAAGTGTATGTGAAGCAGCCACTTGGTTTTGAGACACATGACAGGGAGTCATATATGTGCAGGTTGAAAAAAGCCTTATATGGCTTGAAGCAAGCTCCTAGGACTTGGTATGGTAGGATAGACAACTTTCTATCCAGTTTGGGATTTACCAAGAGTAAAGCGGATTCCAAGCTTTACTACAAGGTTGAGGAAGGCAATCCAGTGATACTATTATTGTATGTGGATGACCTGGTTGTAACAGGTGAGGATGGTTTGATTACCCATACCAAGAGGAAGCTTGCTTCTGAGTTCGAGATGAAGGACTTGGGTATGATGCACTACTTTCTAAGCATGGAGGTGTGGCAAAGTGCAGATAGGATCTTCCTTGGACAAGGGAAGTATGCAGTAGAGATCCTGAAGAGATTCGGGCTGATGGACTGCAAGGCCATGGCCACACCTATGGCATCGAACCTGAATCTTCTGTGTGATGCTTCATCTGAGCCAGTTGATGTCACGATGTATTGTCATATGATTGGGTCCTTGATGTATCTGACGAATATAAGACCATATATTTGCTTTGCAGTGAACACATTGAACCAGTTCCTGACAGATCTGAGAGGTGTTCAGCATGTTGCTATAAAGCATATTCTGAGGTACCTGAAGGGTACAATTGATTATGGGCTCAAGTATGACGCAAATCAAAAGTTTTACCTATAGGGTTATGTTGATTCAGATTGGGCAGGTAGTGCTGCAGATAGGAAGAGCACTTCTGGGTGTTGTTTCAGTATGGGATCAGGTGTGATCTCTTGGTTTAGTAGGAAGCAATCCTGCATAGCACTGAGTATAGCCAAGGTAGAGTATGTTGCAGCATGCTCGGCTAGTTGTGAGGCAGTATGGCTCCAGAAACTACTGTCTGATTTATTTGATCTCCTACTGGAGGCTACTAGTATCTTTTGTGACAACCAGAGTTGTGTGAAGCTGTCTGAGAACCCGATGTTCCATGACAGGTCAAAGCACATTGACATCAAATATCACTATATCATGGATATGGTGCAGAGAGGAGCAGTGAAGCTCCTATATGTTGCGACGGATGAGCAAATTACAGATGTGTTGACGAAACCACTAGCCAGAGTGAAGTTTGAGTACTTCAAAGAGAGGCTTTGTGTTCTTCAGATTGACGACACTTCTAGGAAGAAGTGATGGACATATTTGTTGGAAGCCATTCCAAGCATGGTGAGAGGAGGATCCTTCCCATGGCTGTGGATGTAAGCGCTAGATGATGAGCATCAGGACGATGCTCCAATTACTGCTCTATATACGCATCATGTTGGATGCTTGTTATGATCAGTTGGATCATGTATATGTATATGCATCATGTTGGATGCTTGGACCATGTATCTGTATATGTATCAGGTGGATATGTTGTATGATCAGGTAGATCATGTATGTTGATATATATCAGGTGGATACATTGTATGATCAGGTGGATCATGTATCTGTGTATGTATCAAGTGGATACATTGTATGATCAGGTGGATACATTATATGATCAGGTGGATCATGTATGATTATATGTATCAGGTAGATACTTGGTATGCATCAGGTGGATGCATTATATGATCAGGATGATCATGGATGAAGAGCTTCAAGATGTTGCTCCAGATGACATGCATCAGGACGATGCAGTGATGATGATCAGGATGATCATATGTGATGACATGTATCAGGTGGATACATTACATAATCAATTGGAATATGTGTGATGAGTTCCGAAGACACAGATGCACATGATCTTTTCGGACATGGTTGTAGATGTGTTGTCCCATGGTCGCGATGTGATTGCTGGGATTTTTTGACATGGTGGCAGATGTGTTCTCCCATGGTCATGATGTAATTGCCAGGGCCATTCGAGCATGGTTGTAGATGTGTTCTCCCATTGATGAAATATAAGTGCTGGGGCCATTCGAGCATGGTTGTAGATGTGTTCTCCCATGGATGCGATATAAGTGCTAGTGCCATTCGAGCATGGTTGTAGATGTGTTCTCCCATGGCTGCGATATAAGTGTTGGGGCCATTCGAGCATGGTTGTAGATGTGTTCTCCCATGGCTCCGATATAAGTGTTGGGCCATTCGAGCATGGTTATTGATGTGTTCTCCCATGGCTGCGATATAAGTGCTGTGCCATTCTCGCATGGTTGTAGATGTGTTCTCCCATGGTGTAGATGTAAGTGTTGTGTGTTGTGCTTCTGGGTTGTGCTTCGTGAACGATGATCATGAGTATCAGGATGATACTCTGTGGTCATGGATAGGTTGTGTAGTAGCATGTAAAAGGTCCTGGGAGATCTGATAGGGTGAGATGTGTGCTCGTAATCAGTCCTGGGATGCTCTTTCGAGGTTTTTTTGACTCACATAATAAGTCCTGAGGATTCCACAATATGGCCAGTGATGATGAAGACCTGCAGGTGGTGGGCCTACATCTAGTATGAAAAAGGACTGGCTCTGTAGAACTTCCTATGACGAGTAGATAAGAGATTGATTGAGACAGCAGTAGCAGTGATGATGACGATGATTCGAGGACAATGATTCACTGATGATGATCGAGAGAAGAAGACTTGTGCTAGGAGATCTATGTCGAGAAATACCTTCCTAGTTAAGAGGGAGTGTTGATGTATTTGTAACTTCGGAATGTATTTCATATATGTATATTGTATTCCTATAGAGATGTTATTATTCCTCTATACGGAAGTGTTTGTATTCCTATAGAGATGTTATTATTCCTCTATACGAAAGTGTCGTCATTTATATTGTAAATGTCGTAACTTATACTTGATGGGTTATTAGACCACCTTGTTGGGGTCAGCCCTCTATGAGTCATGTAGGTCAAAGGGTTATTAGACCACCCTATTGGGGGTCAGCCCAGTCAACATTATGTTATGTGGTTAAGTTAGGGCCGACCTAGTTGAGTAAAGGTCAAGTGATGTAGTGTATAAATAGAGAGTGTGTCTCTCTCATTTTACACATTCTATTCTTCTCTCACACGCTCATTGGAGAGTGGCGCACTAGTGGAGGAGGAGAAGCTACTACTAGGAGGACTATCTCTTGTACTTGGGTTGTATCATTGCTCTATCTATCTCTGAGGAAGTTGCGGGGTTTTTCACCTTCTTGGTTTTCCCCGGTGAAACTCTATGTCTCTTGTGTGCTTGCATTATTGTGTCCATGATTGATATGCTGTAGATATGTTGTAGATATGCTGTACATGTTATTCTCTCAGTTAAGATCTTAGATCAAATTGAAAATTCTGAAAAACTAACAGTCAATATGAAGCAATTACAACCACATTACAGTCCACTTACTTTCCAGGAGAACAATCAAACATAAATGACGAGCTGTAAATAATCCACTGGATAGTCCAAGAACATCTTAATTCAGTCCAAGACAAAAGATCAAAACTAGCATTTATCAAGAATATCATTCATTCAATGTATATCCAAACCATTAGTGACCCAATATGCAAAGTCTGCAAATGTATAAACCATGTAAAGGTGAATATAGTAGAATCCATATGTTTTATTGTTTAATATTCAACCATATTCCTTCACAATCTGAACGAACATAATCCACGTTCACGTCAACATCAACATCGACTATATCTTCTTCATTTACACATTTTGCTTCCTGAAAGTCTATAACCCCTGACAAATATGCATACTCGGGTTCATATGATGTACTATTTCTCAATCCTTTTGGAGGACATGTTAACACTACATGCCAGTCAGTCTCAACTGGATCTTGTACATAGAATACTTGTTTAGCTTGCGATGCCAGAATAAATGGATCATCTTGCTAATGATTCGGACTTAAGCATTTCTTCATACTCACCATTGTAAAACCCAAATCATCAGTTTTAATCCCTCTCTTATTGTATACATCGACCCAATTACATTTTAACAATGTGTACTCCATACAAAAATAGTCCAATGTAATTATTTCTTCTATTACTCCATAAAATGTTGTTTTCTGAAGTACAGGGTTTGGATCTTTGGAACTTGACCTCATCATTGTTTCGTCTTCCAAACACACACCACTATTTTGTGTGGTTCTCTCATTATCCATTCTTTTTGTATGGTATCTATAACCATTGGTTAGGTATCCCTTGTACTTATTCACAAATTTCCTTGGGCCCCGCGCTAGCCATTTAAGTGTATCATACACATTTCCATCTCCTTCCACCTAGATATTTTCAGTTTTTTTTATGTAGTTGGAACACATACATCCAACCTATGATAAAATATTTAAATTTGTACATGACAATATTCAACATGTAATGATTTGTAAGTACTTATAATATAAATAGTATAAAGTCACCTGTTTTTTTAGCCAACTAGAAAACTGTTGGGTGTGGAGTCTCTACAATAGAGCTTCATCTTTTTTGGTTTGGGTAAATGAGTTGAGAATCTCCATTTTGTGCATCCTAATTTGACAATTATGGACAGTAAAAATGGTTGTTAATGTGTTTTGATATAATATGAATAAAAATAATTTGAAATGTCAAATACATTATTCTATCCATGGATCTGTGTTTTGTTAAACCACAAACAAACAAAATTTTGAAGGTCAAACATGTTACTTACTCTATCCATGGATCAGCTTCATTTGTGTGAAATAGAACCCACCTGTGGGCTTGTTCCCAACTAATGTTATCCATTTCTGATGGAATTGGAGAAAATAATGGCTTTCCATCAAGAATTACTTCTTCAACTTCATAATCCCACACTTCATTTCGACCATGTGTGGTTCCAATAGCTTCCATACCTTTCAAGTATCCTCCACAAAACTTTATTGATTCCTCCACATTGTAGCTTTCAGCGATGCATCCTTCAGCCCTATTTTTGTTCTTAACATAACTCTTGTATACTTTCATACAAGTACAAAAAGAGCATATTTTTTAAGTAATGTCAAAAGCTTTGAATAAATTATTCTTCTTGTGGTTCTTGATAGCAAGTAAAGTTCCATGTACCTCTCAAAGGGGTACATCCATCTATATGAAACCGGGCCACAATATCGAAGCTCACATATCAAATGCACATTCAAATGCATTATTATATAGAAAAATGAAGGATGGAAGTACTTTTCAAGTGAGCACATTGTCTCCATGATATCATTTTCCAACTTGTCAAGGCTCTCTATTGAAACCAATTTTGCACAAATTTGCCTATAAAAGTAACAAAGCTTACAAAACGTCTTTTGAACAGCAATTGGTAGCACATGGCATAGAGCTACTGGGAGAAGTTGTTGCATTAGAACATGGAAATCATGTGCTTTCATTCCATGGAACTTAAGCTCTTCCATAGATATATGATTTTTTGGATTAGAGCTATAACCATCTGGCACTTTTAATGTGAAAAGAACGTGACATAGGGTCTCTTTCTCTTTCTTTGAAAGAGTATGCGGTGCAGGTGGAAGGAATATTTTTTTTCCTTTAACTTCTGGCCATAGTGAATTTCTCAAACCCATTTTTTGCAAGTCATCTCGTGATTTCTTTCCATCTTTGGACTTCCCTTTTATATCCAAAGGGTTCCAAAAATGATTTCACACACATTCTTCTCCACATGCATTACATCTAAATTGTGACGATGTAGGTGTTTCTGCATTCCAACACATTGAGAATATTGGAAAATTATTTAATATGGAGGAAATCGTAAACAATGAATTCAATGAAGACATCTAATCACAATGACATCATATAAGCATGCAATGTATAATAATTAGGAATTGTTGATGTCTCTACATACCTCCCAATATGGAAAATTGAATAGGATTGATTGTTTCTTCCACACACAACATTAGTTTTTTCACCTTTTTCCTTATTTATTTTCCTTTTCTTTGATTCACTCTTCCCCAAAACTATTTCGTTTCCCCTTGTTTCCTTAAAAATATATGACACTCTTACAACTGGAGGGGCATAATGAAGCTCCTCCTTCCCATTAAATGGTCCCTTCTGTGAGTGAAACTTATGATTTTGAGGAAGAAATCTCCTATGTCCCATGTACACACATTTCTTGCTACAATTGAGGTACACTGATTCTGTGTTCTTTCCACATATGGGGCATGCATTATAGCCTTTTGTTGTGCAACCAGCCATATTCCCATAAGCTGGAAAGTCATGAATCACCCACATAAGAATCACCTTCATGTTAAAGCATGTGTTGTTGTAAGCATCATATGTCCATACTCCTTGGTCCCATAATTCCTTTAGTTCATCTACCAAAGGTTCCAAATACACATCAATGTCATTACCTAGTTGCTTGGGACCAGGTATTAACAATGTTAACATACAAAAATTCCTTTTTGTGCACAACCATGGTGGGAGGTTGTATGTAACCAACACTACAGGCCAAACACTGTATGGACTTCCTAAGTGTCCAAATGGATTAAATCCATCTGTTGCCATTGCAAGTCGTACATTGCCGGATTCGCCTGAAAAACCAGGCCATCTTTCATCAATAGTTTTCTAGGCTGGGCTATCAGCAGGGTGGTGCATATGACCATCATTGCTCGCATTCTCATGATGCCACCTCATTTTTTGTGACATGTCTGCAGAGCTAAAACAACAAAGAAAATATTTCATTTATATATAATATTATCATATAATAACACTATGAAAAATGGTAAAGATAATACAAGAAGGTGAAAACTTGAATACAATTATGGTGTTGAAAATCATACCTATACATTCTCCTTAGCCCCGGTGCTATGGGGAAATATCTTAACACCTTTGCAGGAACACCTTGACGCACCTTTTGAGATTGAGCATCCACCTTCCATCAATATTTTCCACATTTTGGGCATTCGTCTTTACTTTCGTTACTTCCTCGATATAAAATGCAATCATTGGGACATGCATGTATCATATCATAGTTTAATCCCAATGATTTTATCAACTTTTTTGCAGCATATGCAGAATCTGGAAGTGTCTTATCTCTAGGAAGTGTATTTTTATGCAATTTTAACATTTGGCCAAAACTTCTATCAAACCCTCCACTATTCACTTTGAGATTGTAATATTCCACAGTTGTTGATAGTTTTGTGAAATCAACACAACCAGTG
Organism: Larix kaempferi; assembly: GCA_027924585.1. NCBI lineage: Eukaryota > Viridiplantae > Streptophyta > Pinopsida > Pinales > Pinaceae > Larix > Larix kaempferi. Next base: position 21,448,250 of record BSBM01000057.1, on the reverse strand, counting down.
TGCAATGGCATCTTTGCATCTTCGATTAACTTCCTATATTGATTAACTTCATTTAGTACATTTGTTGATGCCAACCCCACATTATCACAACCTTTGTTTAGGTTTTGATCAAGACATGGATAAGCATCATTCACTGTATGAAGCACTTGATCAGCAACAATGGTTGTATCATCATCCTTTTCGAGTGGATCATTACCATTCTGAAACGATGTTCCAGGCTCATCAACCTGATTATCGTAATGGCATTCTACATGTCCATAACCCTATTAATAATAAAATTAAAATTCATGTCAGTGATTTTATTGTTTTTATGAAAATTAGAATGAATAGATATTGGTCAAATAGGGACCTTTACCAATGCAAATTAACTTACCAGTTGAGATGATATATGCTCTATAACTTCATGTGGCTCATTTTCAGAGCGTTGCCTAGCCTCATCAATAACGGATGGAATCTAAAGGTGAGAGGAAAACATAATTAAGTACATATAAATATAATTTATATCTTTTTTGTAATACAAGTAAGTTTGAAACTAGATCAATTCATTTATTTCAAGATACCTGACTCTGAATGCTCTCTCCATGAAAATACCAAATTTTATATTGTTCTATTATTCCATCACAAATCAAGTGCTCGCATATTTTATCAAATGTTTTTACTTTGACTATGCCACATTTATTACATGGACATTTTATGGACATCTTATTCCTTGAATGCACCTCGGCAAACTTTAAGAAGTCCTCAACCCCATCTGTATATTCTTGTAGTGTCCTACACATAACTAATTTCCATTAAGTCACATAAATTTAATTGAGAACAATTTAGCACTGATACATTTTTTTGGTATATCACAATGAATAACCAAATATAGAAACTATACCTATTTTTCAAGTTCATCTAGTTTCTTTTGTCCATTTGATAATATGCTCCAAGCTCCTTTGAAATTATGTATACAATGAACTAAAAAAATTAGTTGGTACTAAACCTCATATATATTGAAATCACACAACTTTTCACTAACAACTTGTGGTCAAACAACTGCATAAACCCACATTTCTTATTAAGAGGTATTCTGATATAAAAAAACTCCCTAAACTGTTCAAATATTTGACTTAGATCTTCTGGAAATAATCTCTGTAGCTTAATGCATTATTGTAATTGTCTCTTTAGATGTCAATTTGTAGAACCATTGAAATTCAAACCAATATGGCATCTAACTTCTAAGAAAGTAGAACCCATAAAGATTCTACCTAGACTCAAAACTAATTCATTCCAGACAACCCTTCAATGGAGAGTGTTCAACATCACTCCTCTTCATAATGAGAATAATTCCAATGTAGTCAACACTCAACCTTAGATCTTAATTCAACCTTTAAATTAAAATGTAGCCCAATAGAGAGTAACACAATTAACTAATTCATTTCCTGGTTAGCTTGTATATTCACCAGAGTTCATCAATCACATAGACACATATGAAATCAACACACAACATCATGGCAAATAATCCTTTTCCATTTATTACTTGGAAATTTGCAGGCTAATAAACAAACTCTAACCTATCCTCTGTTTTTCTTGCCTTGATTCTTACATTGTATAGCTAACCCTCCTAACCATCATTTTTCAATCCTCTCTCTCTAACCTCTAATGCTTGCAGGCATACAAGATATACTTGGAAACATAACTTGTAGCTAAATAACAAACCTCATAGATTTATGGAACTAACTCCTAAAGTTTTTGTAAAGTTCTTGTAATTGTAATTGTCACTATTATGTTAAAATAAATTGATTTTCATCCTTAAGACTGTTTAATAACGTATATCTACAGGCTTGGCCTAAGCCTGTAAGTTGAGTTGTTATTTATACTTACATATGCATAAATGGAAATCGGACACATGGGTCTTATTTGGAATCGTGTCACATAGCCCATCCTCTTGTTGGTTCCCCTGAGTTCATTCTGATGTTACCCGAGGAGCAGATTTATTGCATACTGGTCGCAGAACAAATGAATCACTTTTTCTGCCTAGATTAGAGGATCTGTTGATTCTTTGAATCTTGACAGATCCTCCCTGAGACTAAAGGAAAGAGGTATACTTATCATATTAGTTCTCTCCTCCATTTTGATATATTAGTGCTCCATTCTTGTTACTCTTTTTGACTTTTTTAACTTGCAAGAGAAATGGAAAAATATCATTTCACAATTCGTGTGGCCGATATAACAAACCCTTATATACACTACTGCATACAACAGAAGTCCACGACACAATCAAACCAAGCCACCAGTAGCTGCGGCCTCATCAATTAGGACACAGAGTAACCCCAATAGATGACAGTAAGGTAGATCAGACCTCAATAGTCGATCCTCAAGCCACAACTCAGTAGATCAAGCCTAAAAAAAACTCAGATTAAACGTTTTTGACAGACCATGAGGTCTTGACTCTTGTCCTTAAAACAAGGAGGGGTTCAATGTAAAAATCTTGTAAATGTTCAATAGTTAGCAAGGTTAAACTAGAAGTTTCCAAGTGTGATGAGGTGTCAATGATGCATCATCCTTTAGGATAGAGCCGAACTCCTATTTAGGGAGGTAGTTACAGAACTATAGAAAGGTCATTAGGGTTAAACCATTAAATTGATTCTTCATATATACTATTGTAAGCCTACGGGCCACACCAGAGGTAGAGTAGAGGTGAGGCAGAGGCAGAGAGGATAGGAAAATAGAGAGGAGAGGACCAGGGTGGAATACTCCCATATTGTGTAATCAGGTCATGAAATTCTGAGTAATTGAATTTGATTAATGAAAGCATTTTATATGCATATGGACTTGTGAATATCTCTTTCTATGTATTTTTTATGAAGTTCATTGTCTCTATTGAATGTGAATGGTGTCCTGCTGAAAACATAAAGTCATTTACTCTGGAATTTGTATGTAATTCCTGCAGTGAAAAATGAGTACATAGGCTTTGTTAATTGGCTGACTTCCTGACAGTAAACAACTACAGGAATATGCGATTTCTGCGAAGGATTTGGAATTGGAAGACCCTTCTGAAAACTGACTCGATGTGATTGTTTATCACTCGAGTTTCTTTATGTTATGAGATCTCAGGTTATGCAAATCGGAAGGAAGTGAAGCGATTGAAATTGGAACATCAAGTTACTTCAATTAGATTGTTTAAAGTACATTCTGTATAAAACTCTAACCCTAACCAAAATTTAACAAAATAAATAAATGTGTTGGGTGAGAATCTACTATCGCTAAAGGTAAAATATTGGAGATTTTAGCATTTGTTTAACATTTTTATATAGAGATCGAGTTACGGAATTGATATCCAGGTTCCATATTTCAGGGTTAGGGTTTGAGTATTTGGAAGTGTGTTGAAGGGTAGTAGTTATTTTTTTCCACTTGTTCATGAAAAACTAAGTTTTTCAAATGTTGAAACAAACACTGAAGAAATGAATGCTGGCATGGAGGAAAAATCGTGGCAAATAGTCATTGTGCACAAATTTGAATACCCAGGTATACTCTGCTTGGGAATCGAACTCCATTTTAGATTCCATTTGTGTACGAGCAGCAGTAGATCATGGACCAATTGTAATCATATTATTAAAGGGAAAATGCCATTTCTGAACAAATAAATTGAATTTATACTCAAGGTAAGAGTTCAATAATTTGGGGAAGTGTTTTTTGTTGAAATTGTAGGTGGTTCCTACATCAAAAATAAAAAGAAGAGCTGCATGGATAGCATTGGAACTTGATTTCCATAGTTTGTCTCACTCCCTTTCCTTCTGATCGGCACCTATGTCTATCTCTCCATTCGCAGTTCAACCCAACAACATTTCATTGTGATTTTTTGTCTATCTCTCCATGCGTGTGGTTTAAGCCAGAGCAAATCATTCCCACCCTAATTTCATCTGCATCATGTTGATGTATATGTAACTTCGGAATGAATTTCATATATGTATATTGTACTCCTATAGAGATGGTATTATTCCTCTATACATAAGTGTTTGTATTCCTATAGAGATGTTATTATTCCTCTATACGGAAGTGTCATCATTTATATTGTAAGTGTCGTAACTTATACTTGATAGGTTATTAGACCACCTTGTTGGGGTCGGCCCTGTATAAGTCATGTGGGTCGAAGGGTTATTAGACCACCCTATTGGGGGTCGGCCATGTGGGTCAAAGGGTTATTAGACCACCCTATTGGGTGTCGACCCAGTCAACATTATGTTATGTGGTTAAGTTAAGGCCGACCTAGTAAAGGTTATTAGGAAAGTCAAGTCAAGTATAAATAGAGTGCGGGAGGCACTCTATTTCATCATTCTATTCTCTCTCACACTCTCGGGAGAGTGGCGCACTTGTGGAGGAGGAGAATCTGCTGCTAGGAGATGTCTATCTCTTATGCTTGGGTTGTATCATTGCTCTATCTATCTCTGAGGAAGTTATTGGGGTTTTTCACCTTTATGGTTTTCCCCAAGTAAACTTTGTGTCTCTTGTGTGCTTGCATTATTGTGTCCATGATTGATATGCTATAGATATGTTGTACATGTTGTTCTCTCAGTTAAGATACTAGATCATATTGAAGTAAATTCTGAAAAATTAACATGGTGTCAGAGCTAGCCTGAAAGAAGGCATGGTATGGCATGTATGACACTTGTTGCAATTGCGAAGCTAGGGCTTGATATAGCAAAAACCAGTCATTGTAGAACTTTTGCTATAAATAACTTTCGGTGAGGTTTTAGGGTCTAAAAATCGTACAGGGAGAAGCTAAGATCCCCATGTACCTTGTGTCCAAAGTACAAACTCTAATTCGTTGTACTTTGTTATTTATGATCTGTACAATATAGGGTTTCTATCTCTTCCAGATCTAAGTCATAAACAGGTGACCTTGGAAAAAAGGTCATAAATTGGGATAGGAAGCTCCAAATGAAATTTAGTAAGAAGTGACAAGTAGTGCACGTACTGTACTTTCTCAGGTAACTTTTTCAGAGGCCGAAATTGAACCAGTGACACGTGGCACGTCATACAAGTTCGCTCTCCTATTTTATCCCATAAACCGTTCACGCTGCGACACTTGGCATAACTCTCTCTCAGAGAATCCATTTGAGGTCAGACCTATGGGGTTGGAAAGATGACAGGTCGGGCTATCACAGGAAATTTTCAGAGTTACACCATAAACAATCAGGTACATATTTATGTCAAAACATAATTATTTTTGAGCACCTTCATTCATGGCTTTCGGAATTTAGGGTTTCGGAGAAAGTTGGAATTTTTGTAATCGGAGACTACGGCTGAATGCTCCTCATCAAGATTGAAATTTAGAGACCAAGATCAAAATTTTTGGTTGGGAAGAAAGTTGGGCTTGATCAGACCCTAGTTCGGGACTTTGATCGAAAAAGTGGAAAATTAGGGCTTCTGCAAAAATGGAAATTTTTGAAATCTGTGACCACGGCTGGAAGCTCCTAAGAAAAATAGAAGCTTAGAGATTTAGATCAAACCTTTTGATTGGGAAGAAGGGTGGGATTTATCAAACCCTAGTTCGGGGTCATGTCTAGTGAATCCGGAAGTCTCAAAGGCAAATTTGAGGGGTGAAACTTTGCAGTTTTCAAATTATGAGTATACCAGCTTGATCAGCTCATCAAGGCGCATATTTCTATCCTTTCGGAACTTTGAAATTCAAAGTTTGAATTTTTAGGGTTTCTCTAACAAACCCTAATCTAGCTCCAAATCCAGTTCTTGCAAATCAAGTGGATTGGGTTAATCCTAGAAGAAAATGGATTGATCGCCTGCATAAGTGAAGAAGTTCCTATTTCAGAGGGAGATGAGGACAAGGCCTTACATAAGAAGATTACAAGCAATCTCAACAGGTATGACTCATCCAGGTATGTTTTGAGATTTGTTCATGATTAAGTTTACTGTATGTTTGTCTTCATGTTATTACGGTTAGTACAATCTTGATTAAATTTAGACTTGTGGTATCACCTTAATAAAATTATGAATGCATGATAGAAGATATTCATTGATTAGGGTGTTGACACTTATGATTTTACTAATGCATTATGGTGTTGTATGAGGTTTATGTTGTCCGCTAACATGAAAGGTACACCAAGAAAGACAAATCTTGTTCTAGTTCAAGAACATATGATCATGATGACATGAGGAAAAAGATTCATCCATTGTCATGAATCACTTAGAAGATCTATTTGTGAGGTATGTATAACTTGGTTCTATAATGGTTAACCTATGAGATATGTAGGTTACTAGCACAAGTCATTGAAGAGAACAAGAAGACATCATGTGGGTAGACATAACTAGCTAACATACCAATCCAGGTATGTTTTTCCTATATCAAGTTAGAATCCTACCTTGTGATAGGATCTCTTATATAAGTATACATGGCATAATTGATAATGATTATTCATAAGTTTGAATAATCATGGGTGTATGCATATTATGTTTCTTACCTTAATTTATGATATGACTAACCATAAGAGTCCTTGAATACTAATGCTTATTATTTCTGTTTGAAATGATCATGACTATACATGCTTAAGATTATTTTGTTTTGATAGTACTGAGAATATACTAATAAATGTATGATTATGTATGAGATCTCGAGGATATCACAATAATGATACTTGTAAGCATGCATAGTGATCGAGGATGGATATAAGTTCAAGGAAAGGTAATCCAGGAAGCAAAGATCAAGAGCGAGCACACTCTAGTAGTTTTTGCAAGGATGCAGATATTCAGAGGGAGTCGACCACTTCTCACAATCCACATCAGAATGGAGTTGCAAAGATCCAGAGTGAGTCCACCCAACAACCAAACAAAGATAAGTATTTGAATTGTCATTTCTTACATATTTGTTTGTTTAAATAATACTGTTCAATAATGTATATACACATGTTCCTAGAATTAGGTTGTGTATTATGCATATTAGAATAGCTGCATTGATGAACAGTATACTACTAATATACATGGGTAAGTGGCCTATGGCACTGTACAACATTCCATTGCTACTTATCTAGAATGAAACCTCTTTGCTGAAATGTTGGGAGTTGTGCACACTCTAAACAATGTTCTAGTAGAGATTGGAAGGCATCTAGAAAGTTACGAGATATGGATAAATGTTGTATTGAAGCATTGGCTAAGATAATTGCATGACTGTATGACATATTTCTTTATGTGTAAGAATTTGTTCTGAAAACTATGAGATGTTTTCTAATCATGCAATTTAACTTGTTGTGTAGAAAAGATCGTATACCATCACCAATAAAAGAAGGACTACAACATTTGTTCAGCAACAAAGTTATCTATTGAAAATATTGAAGATATTGAAGTTCCCAGGATCTGGGAAGAATGCCATGATCGAGGAGTACCAGTCAATCATGAAGATGTTTGGGATGTAGTCCCAAGACCTGAAGGGGAGTCTGTAGTGACTTCCAAGAGGATCTACAAGATCAAGCATGCTGCAGGTGGTAGCATAGAGACTTTTGCTCCTGTAGCTAGATACACTTCCATTAGATCCGTACTTGCTCTATTTGCAGTGATGAAATGGAAGATACACCAGATGGATTTCAAGACAACTTTCTTGAATGGTGTAGTTGAAGAAGAAGTGTATGTGGAGCAGCCACTTGGTTGAGAGACACATGACAGGGAGTCATATATGTGAGAACTTGGTATGGTAGGATAGATAACTTTCTATCCAGTTTGGGATTTACCAAGAGTAAATCGGATTCCCACCTTTACTACAAGGTTGAGGAAGGCAATCCAGTGATACTACTTTTGTATATGGATGACCTGTTTATTACAGGTGAAGATAAATTGATTGCTGACACGCAATGGAAGCTTGCTACTGAGTTTGAGATGAAGAACTTGTGGATGATGCACTATTTTCTAGGTATGGAGGTGTGGCAGAGTGCAGATGGAATCTTCCTTGGACAAGGGAAGTATGCAGTAGAGATCCTGAAGAGGTTCGGGATGATGGACTGCAAGGACATGGCCACACCTATGGCATCAAACCTGAAGCTTCTGTGTGATGCTTCATCTGAGCCGGTTGATATCACTATGTATTGTCAAATGATTGGGTCCTTGATGTACCTGACGAACATGAGACCATATATTTTCTTTGTGATGAACACATTGAGCCAATTCCTGGCGGATCCGAGGAGTGTTCACCTGGTTGCTGTAAAGCATATTTTGAGGTACCTGAAGGGTACAGTTGATTATGGGCTCAAGTATGATGCGAATCAAAAGTTTAACCTACAGGGTTATGTTGATTCAGATTGGGCAAGCAGTGCTGCAGATAGGAAGAGCACTTATGGGTCTTCTTTAGTATGGGATCAGGTGTGATCTCTTGGTTTAGCAGGAAGTAGTCCTGTGTAGCATTGAGTACAACCGAACCAGAGTATGTTGCAGCTTGTTCGGGTAATTGTGAGGTAGTATGGCTTCGGAAGCTACTGTCTGAGTTATTTGAACTACCGCTGGAGGTTACTGGTAAATTTTGTGACAACCAAAGTTGTGTGAAGCTGTCTGAGAACATGATGTTCCATGACAAGTCGAAACACATAGAGATCAAATATCACTATATCAGGGATATGGTGCAGAGAGGAGCAGTGAAGCTCGTGTATGTTGTGACGGATGAGCAGATTGCAGATGTATTGACGAAGCCACTAGCCATAGTGAAGTTCGAGTACTTCAGAGAGAGGCTTGGTGTTCTTCAAATCGACAACACTTCGAGGAAGAAGTGATGGAGACATTTGTTATAGCCATTCCTAGCATGGTGGAAGGAGGATCCTTCACATGGCTGTGGATGTAAGCATTGGATGATGAGCATCAGGACGATACTCCAGTTACTGCTCTGTATATGCATTAGGATGATGCTGGATATGATCAGTTGGATCGTTTATATGTATATGTACGCATCATGTTGGATGGTGGATATGATCAGTTGGATCATTTATATGTATATGTATGTATGCATCATGTTGGATGTTGGATATGATGAGTTGGATCATTTATATGTATTTGTATATGCATCATGTTGGATGCTTGGACCATGTATCTCTATATGTATCAGGTGGATACTTTGTATAATCAGGTAGATCATGTATGTTGATATATATTGGGTGGATACATTGTGTGGATCATGTGTCTATGTATGTATCAAGTGGATACATTGTATGATCAGGTGGATCATGTATGGTGATATGTATCAGGTAGATACTTGGTATGCATCAGGTAGATGCATTGTATGATCAGGATGATCATGGATGACGAGATTCAAGATGTTGCTCTAAATGACTTGCATCAGGACGATGCAGTGATGGTGATCAGGATGATCATGTGTACATCAGGATGATGTATGGTGAGTATCGGGTTGATACTCTATGGCCATGGATAGTTTGTGCAAAGGAAATCCTAGATTTGTTCTAGGTCACATCCAGTATGAACAAGGACTGGCACTATGTATCACATGTAAGACCTGGGAGATCCGATAGGTTGGGCTGTGTGCCCATAATAAGTCCTGGGATGCTCTTTCTAGGGTTTGTGATAGTGGGCCACATGTAAGACCTGGGAGATTTGATAGGTTGGGATGTGTGCCCGTAATAAGTCCTGGGATGCTCTTTCGAGGGTTTGTAGCAGAGGTCACATGTAATCAGTCCTGGAGATCTTGTCGGTCGTGCTTAGGCACATAAATGTTCATGGGATGCTCTTTAGAGTTCTTGCCGGTCATGCTATGCACATAAACGTTCCTAGGACACTCTTTTAAGGTTTCGTGACAGTCACATGTAATAAGTCTTGGAGATCTGGACAGGATGAAAAAGGCCTCAGATGGTATTTAGGGTTCTTGCTAGTCAAGAGACTCTTTTAAGGTTTTGTGACGCACGTAATAAGTCCTGAGGATTCCACAGTATGACCAATGATGATGAAGACCTGCAGGTGGTGGGCCTACATCCAGTATGAAAAAGGACTGGCTCTGTAGAACTTCCTATGATGAGTAGATTCATATATTGATTGAGATAGTAGCAGCAGTGGCGATGATGATGACTCGATGACGATTATCCAGTGACAATGATTCAGAGAAGAAGACTTGTGCTAGAAGACTTGTGTCGAGAAATACCTTCCTAGTTAAGAGGGAGTGTTGATGTATATGTAACTTCGAAATGCATTTCATATATGTGTATTGTACTCCTATAGAGATGGTATTATTCCTCTATATGGAAGTGTTTGTATTCCTATAGAGATGTTATTATTCCTCTATAGGGAAGTGTCGTCATTTATATTGTAAGTGTCGTAACTTATACTTGATGGGTTATTAGACCACCTTGTTGGGGTCGGCCCTGTATAAGTCATGTGGGTCGAAGGGTTATTAGACCACCCTATTGGGGGTCGGCCATGTGGGTAAAAGAGTTATTAGACCACCCTATTGGGTGTCGGCCCATTCAGCATTATGTTATGTGGTTAAGTTAAGGCCGACCTAGTAAAGGTTATTAGGCAAGTCAAGCCAAGTATAAATAGAGTGCGGGAGGCACTCTATTTCATCATTCTATTCTCTCTCACACTCTCAGGAGAGTGGCACACTTGTGGAGGAGGAGAAGCTACTGCTAGGAGATGTCTATCTCTTATGCTTGGGTTGTGTCATTGCTCTATCTATCTCTGAGAAGGTTATTGGGGTTTTTCACCTTTATGGTTTTCCCCAAGTAAACTTTGTGTCTCTTGTGTGCTTACATTATTGTTTCAATGATTGATATGCTGTAGATATTCTATACATGTTGTTCTTTCAGTTAAGATCCTAGATCAGATTGAAGTAAATTCTGAAAAATCAACACACCCAAATTCAAAAATTGAATTTTTTAGTCTTTGAAAGTGGTATCTTTTGAATCTTTGAAAATGGTGTAAAATTGAATCTTTTTAATCTTTAAAAATGGTATAAAATTGAACCTTTCAAATCTTAGAAAATGCAGGCATCGTTTCTTGATGTAATTTAATTTACAATATACAAAGTGACAAAGTGTTACCATTATTGCAGTTTATTATTTAAATATTATTATCCGCAAAATCAAGAGTCATGCATGACTTCACAATGTCTCAGCTTGCCATAAACCCTAGGTGAAGGCATACCTGGTGGGAGACCATGCGTTACACATCCAAGAATACCCGAGTATAATTGCTCTACTACAAAAGGATAGTGAGCTAGAGAATAACGAACCCCAATCATACACACAAGAGGAAGACCAAGTTGATAGAACATGATGAGAACATGACTCTCTCATATATATTATAGAGGTATAGGGGTATAAAGCCTCCAATAAGTATGATCCCACACAAGACCGGCTTAACCAGCGAGTTAAGTTAGGGGTCACACATCATGACCAATACTCCAACGTTAGGTGATTAGGGGCTTGCAACCGCATAAGGACTTCTCTATACCTATGACACATGGAACACCCATCAAGGAAACCAACTCAATCCACCATCATTAAGTACTGCTACCACCATCAAGGGATAAAAATGGTGAGGGCCAACTATTTGCTGAGGGATCCATCCCATGGCTCAGTGGCATTGGAAAATGCTACCGTCTCTCTGACTAGTCCTCTCACTGACGTTTCTAGTATTAAAATGCAGATGCACTCTCCATTTCATGACAACCCTGCAATGGGTGGGCCACACCCTCCTGTGAATGTGTATTCAGCTATAATGACAAACAACATTATAATATAGGTGGTTCTTTCAAAGCTATATTAATGCAAAACAACATGCTTACATTCCAACTTCATCCCTAGATATCATGGTAGCTATAGAAATAGTAAGCAAATTATAGGATCACATGTTTATAGAAAATGCACAACTACACAACATGTATCATCGGAAGCCCTCATGGGGGAGAAAACCCAATTACAACCTTTCAATGTGATAGAATCTGCAAAATCAAGAGTCATGCATGACTTCACAATGTCTCAGCTTTCCATAAACCCTAGGCGAAGGCATACCTGGTGGGAGACCATGCGTTACACATAAAAGAATACCCGAGTATAACTGCTCTACTACAAAAGGATAGTGAGCTAGAGAATAACGAACCCCAATCATACACTCAAGAGGAAGACCAAGTTGATAGAACATGATTAGAACATGACTCTCTCATATATATTATAGAGGTCTAGGGGTATAAATCCTACAATAAGTATATGATCCCACACAAGACCGACTTAACCAATGAGTTAAGTTAGGGGTCACACATCATGACCAATACTCCAATGTTAGGTGATCAGGGGCTTGCAACTGCATAAGGACTTCTCTATACCTATGACACATAGAACACCCATCAAGGAAACCAACTCAATCCACCATCATTAAGTACTGCTACCACCATCAAGGGATAAAAACAGTGAGGGCCAACTATTTGCTGAGGGATCCATCCCCTGGCTCAGTGGCATTAGAAAATGCTACCATCTCTCTAACTAGTCCTCTCACTGGTGTTTCTAGTATTAAAATGCAGATGCATTCTCCGTTTCATGACAACTCTGTGATGGGTGGGCCACACCCTCCTGTGAATGTGTATTCGGCTATAATGACAAACAACATTATAATATAGGTGGTTCTTTCAAAGCTATATTAATGCAAAACAACATGCTTACGTTCCAACTTCATCCCTAGATATCATGGTAGCTATAGAATCAGTAAGAAAATTATAGGATCACATGTTTATATAAAATGCACAACTACACAACATGTATCATGAGAAGCCCTCATGGGGGAGAAAACCCAATTACAACCTTTCACTGTGATAGAATCTGCAAAATCAAGAGTCATGCATGACTTCACAATGTCTCATCTTTCCATAAACCCTAGGCGAATGCATACCTGGTGGGAGACCATGCGTTACACATCAAAGAATACCCAAGTATAACTGCTCTACTATAGAAGGATAGTGAGCTAGAGAATAACGAACCCCAATCATACACACAAGAAGAAGACCAAGTTGATAGAACATGATGAGAACATGACTCTCTCATATATATTATAGAGGTCTAGGGGTATAAAGCCTCCAATAAGTATATGATACCACACAAGATCGACTTAACCAACGAGTTAAGTTAGGGGTCACACATCATGACCAATACTCCAACGTTAGGTGATCAGGGGCTCGCAACCGCATAAGGACTTCTCTATACCTATGACACATGGAACACCCATCAAGGAAACCAACTCAATCCACCATCATTAAGTACTACTACCACCATCAAGGGATAAAAATGGTGAGGGCCAACTATTTGCTGAGTGATCCATCCCCTAGCTCAGTGGAATTGGAAAATGCTACCGTCTCTATGACTAGTCCTCTCACTGGCGTTTCTAGTATTAAAATGCAGATGCAATCTCTGTTTCATGACAACCCTGCGATGGGTGGGCCACACCCTCTTGTGAATGTGTATTCGGATATAATGACAAACAACATTATAATATAGGTGGTTCTTTCAAAGCTATATTAATGAAAAACAACATGCTTACATTCCAACTTCATCCCTAGATATGATGGTATCTATAGAAACAATAAGCAAATTATAGGATCACATGTTTATAGAAAATGCATAACTACACAACATGTATCATGGGAAGCCCTCATGGGGGAGAAAACCCAATTACAACCTTTCAATGTGATATAATCTGCAAAATCAAGAGTCATGCATGAATTCACAATGTCTCAGCTTGCCATAAACCCTAGGCGAAGGCATACCTGGTGGGAGACCATGCGTTACACATCAAAGAATACCCGAGTATAACTACTCTAGTACAGAAGGATAGTGAGCTAGAGAATAACGAACCCCAATCATACACACAAGAGGAAGACCAAGTTGATAGAACATGATGAGAACGTGGCTCTCTCATATATATTATAGAGGTATAGGGGTACATGGAACACCCATCAAGGAAACCAACTTAATCCGCCATCATTAAGTACTGCTACCACCATCAAGGGATAAAACAGGTGAGGGCCAACTATTTTCTGAGGGATCCATCCCCTAGCTCAGTGGTGTTGGAAAATGCTACCATCTCTCTGACTAGTCCTCTCATTGGCATTTGAAAATGCACAACTACACAACATGGCTACTACCCATTAATGTGTCCTCATCGACAAGGAGTGGGAATCGTTAGGGGCTCTAACCACTATATCGACACCGATAGGGACTGGCACTGATCATCACATAACAACACAATTGTTATAATGTCCACCCACTCTTCTAGTGCAGGAAGAGATGCACCATTCTACTAGTCCGTGGAGAATATTGTATCACCGATCCTGCAAACATAAAAAATAATGAGTTTGAGGAATGCATCCATCTTATGGTTCATTTGATTCAAGCCATCTATGTGGTTACAATAGTCTAATAGTAGGTGAAAACACCAAGGTTAAAATGCATGATTTTTTTTGGTATTTGTAAAGGTGTTAATTCCTCAACGTGAAGTCATATTAATGGATAGGGTATTTTTAGAATAGTGATAATTGCAATCCATGAGAAAAACCTTGGATCACACATTCTTGTTTGATCTTATCTTAGGCATCACTCATGATGTTTGATCAAGGAAGCAAATCACTAGCATGGATGAGGGTGATAATTTACTCAAGAGACCTTTCGCATTACTAACCGAACATTTCCACATATTTAGAGGAACTTTTGCATATTTGAAGGCATACCTTACCATTGAGGTTCATATATGTGTTTTTAAATGTCTTTGCTTAGATGGTATACTAGGTCTTGGCACCTCTTTTATGGTGTGAGAATGTGTTGTAGGCAACGAAGTTTAAGTAGGTCCATTTCAACTTTATCTAATTGTTGCATTAGTTTTTGTAGGAGAAGGGTTAACATTAATAGAAAACCAATGCATTACACTCACCATTACAGACTTTTTTTTCACACCATTAGTTTGATTGAGAAATTATATTGTTTGACTTATAATGATTTTACTCTTGTACATGTGAAGATGTTAACTTTATGTTTTTTCAAATCCATATGATTTCCTTCTAGTTGTGCATTTTTTATTGGATTTTGTATCTTCTATAATCATGACTACCTCTTAAAATTTTAAGGATCCATACTTAAAATGTATAAGTCTTGGCAAATCCAACCAATTCTTAAATTCTAACTATAAAATATTTGGTGATACTTTTTTAGTTTTTTTTCTAATTTATATGTATTTTATGTACTTTATATAATAATTTGGATAAAATAGCAACATCTATAAATGGAAATAGGAACATCTATTGTCAAGAAAAGGATGTTTGGATTTGTATTTCCCTCCATTGTTTTTAGTATTTAGATTTCCCTCCAAATTTTTATTCATTTTGTAATATAAATAGGAACAAATCTCATATGTATTCAACAATATTTAAATTGAAAACATTTTTTGCTTGGCATTGAAGTTAGAAATCTATGAAGACTAGAGGAAATGAGAAGCAAACTCTCTTACAATAGGCAATCTGAACCCGTGGAAACAAAAAGAGGTACCATTGCCTTGTACTATTGTTTGTACTATATTGCTCATACTATTGTTTTGTATTTATTGTCCCTTTGTACTATATTGCTCATACTATTGTTTTGTCCTTATTGGCCATTGTTTTTTCCTTATTGTCCCTTTCCGTCCAGATGAATTATGATGAGTATTTCAAAATTTAATAGTATTTTAAAATCCATATTTGCAAATGACATTTACCGTGGTTAATTGGCCTTTTGCAAAGACATTTTTTGTTATCTTGTCAGTTGTTTTTGTCCATTCATGAACTAGATATTAAAATACATTACATCATCAAACTGTGGATTTGAAATAAGTAGGCCAACATGTGGTGCCATCGGCCGTTTCCACCCTTGTTGATGCAGGAGATGGGCAGACCTGCTCCATTCCCTAATCTCGTAGTATTAGAATAGGGTTACCATAATTTTCCAGATGTAGCGTTACTGGAAATCCACTTACTCACAATTCCAAACAAAAAATGCAGATTCACTCTTTCCAAAAGTTACAGAGGTCTTATAAATGCCTGAGTCGGTCTCTCCAACATCTAGTTAGCAAAAATTGCAGAATTTCTTCAAGGAAAATTATTGGAATCTAAACCGGGAGTAAATGGTGAGATTTACATATTCTAAACCAGTTAAGCAAATTTATATCAAAATTCTCAGAACCCCACCTCACATCTGCTCAGTATTTAGAGCTGTGCAACATAATTTCCAAACACTCTTCATGAATTAGTAGTCCACAAGAATATGTTTTGTGGTTTCAGCATTCTGCATACACAGACAACATCTGCTGGGACCAATCCGACCTTTTTTTAAAATATTTTCCCATGTCTTGAGACGCCCCTGCTGACAATATGGCAGTTATGTCCTCAGAATCACAAACCCTGGAGTCACTCTTGGTTTCTGATGAGCGTAACTTTGTGATAAAAAAATAGAGGTGACCAAGTCCTGATATTTGATCTTGTGGGCAAGATAGTTGCTCTATTTTTCCCTGACAAGTTTTTCTCCACCGTCACTGCAGATCTTATAAAGATGGAGATCTTAATAAGAAGAAGCCAGAAGATTAAAGAAGATCATGCCCAAGTTTTGGGAGAAAGGAAGCCAGTAGAAAGCCCAAGCATGCAGTTTTGAAGGAAATGAAGCCTACGGGCTTGAAGTTAATTTATGAATTAGTTGACTAGTTAATTAATTAATTAGTTCATAAAAACAGAGATTTGAAAGGGCATGAAGCCAGCAAACCTGGAAGATGTCCATTGAGATTTTAATTGGTTAAATAATCAAAATATGCAAAAGATAGAAATATGAATTAAAAGGTTTAATAATAGAAGATTCGATGAAGCATGTGAAGATTACACATCAACGAATACCCAAAAAATCTAAATAGAAGAAAAGAGTGTGTCTTGGAGTCATAAGTTGCAGTAGCATCTTGAGTAGTCCAAGATGCAATAGCATCCTGAACCAGTTAATAACATTAGATTTCATATATTTTTCCTGTAAAACTTTTGACCACAGAGTATTCCCAAAAAGCACCCTCTATATTTTAGTATACATTGTTAGACATTTTGTTATGAATGAGTTAAAGATATTTGTATAATGTTCATAAATACTATTTAATTTTCAGGATTGTGTTAGTTGGCTTGTGTGTGATAGGTTTAGTTTCAAATAACACTTCTATCTAATAATGGATTGTTTATCTATTGTAGCATACCTATCAAATAGATCCGTCAGCACAGCAATGGTGTCATAAAGCAATATCTCAACGCTTGAGAACCTATAGATATAGTTTGTATAAGAAATACTATTTGAAATACGAAACAAATGAGGAGAGGATTGTAAACCTTCCTATTGGAGTAAATGAAACTGATTGGATTGAATTTGTTAGATTACGATCTAACCCTAAATTCAAGGTAAAAATGAAAGACATATTTGAATGTTATCATCATTGATTTTGAATCCTCTCATATAATCAACTATAATCTTAGCATCTATTTTTTTATTGAGTTGCAGGAGAGGTCAAAAACAAATAAGGAAAATAGGGCATTAGAACAAGAGACCCACACTTATGGCCGTAGAGGTTACTTTAAGGTTGAAGATGACCTCGTAAGTTGCAACAAATTCTATTATTTGTTCACAATTAACAACTTTAAATATAGTTAGCTAGATTGTTGTATTTGTTGATACTAGAATCAATCTCGTGGTCCAAGTGATAAGCCTATAACTAGGGCTGATGTGTGGATGAAATGCCATAAAAAGAAGGATGGCACTCCAATGTCATCATTCATTGCGGAGAAAATAGTAAGTTTCGAACCTATTCTTGTATCATTTATGCTTTTTTTAGAGTTAATGATGTTTCTTATATGAGTTTGTTGAAATGTTGACATTGCTAGAATCAAATTGAATCGACACAAAATGAGTTAGTGTCTCCTGCATATGCTACAAAGCAAGATGTCCTTGCTATATTTTTGGGGCCTGAGAGGAGGGGTCATGTACGTGGGGTTGGATTTGGAGTCACTCCAACTGTATTATTTGGAAAAGAGCATTCCTACAAGAAGGAATTTCATAATACTAAAGAAAAATTAAGAGAAACAGACAAGGAACTCGGAAGATTGAAAAAAGCTGTTGAAGAATTAATGGAATGGAAAGATGCCATGGAGGTGGGGAAAGAAAGTGGCAGATTTGTTCCAAAATCCAACAATGTAAGGATTTCATGTGTAGACTTTAATTTTTTATGTAGACCATCTTTGAAGTTGGGGATTTCAAAATCATAATGCTAACATGAACATGATCACATTGTTGTAGAGTGTGTAATATATGAATTATTGTTTTTGCATCCTAACCTTTTATCTTCTGATTTCATGATATCTGATGCAAACTATTATATTGGCAAATTAATATTGCCATGTCATATGTTGAATCAAATCGAGGACATCCACAACTGTCACCTCTTAATCCAGTCACCCCAATCCATTTAGTTTTTTAAACCAACTCTTATTTTTTCCATTTTTATTTTCCATTCTTTGAAAATCGCTCACAAGTATTTATTTTTTAGGAGAGTCTCCAGAATCATCCTAGTCGAGGTTCATTGGAAAAAAAATACAATGGCTCCTAGACCATCTAATACATTTGATACTCCAAAGTCTAATACATTTCATACTCCAAAGTCGACGGTGAGTTTTGAAACTATTTAATATTTACTACAATGTTATAATTGTTATTTCACTATATCTTACAAGTATTTATTTACTAACATGCTTCTCTGAGTCCTCATCATGCTTTGCCAAAACAAACTCCTATGAATTCGGGAGAACATAATCGTGACCCAATTGGAAAATCAATACAACAGGTAAGTTCTAAGCCTCTTTATTTCTATATTTAATATTCTGTTCTTATTCCGAGGAATCTCACAGGAATTTGTTTATTGGCAGGTTCAACTGCAATTACCATCTTCAGATTCGGGATTGAATGGAAAAAAATATTTACTGACATATTTTAATGGTCAATTGAAGGTTGCAAAGGGTTGCATCAAAAGAATTGAACCAAACTTTGTCATGCCTAATGGGGAAAAATTAGTTGATGGATATTATGTTGTGTGCCCACAATCAATTCTGGTTGATCCTGATTATGAAATCAAGCTTAAGCATAGAAGTAATCAATGCAATTATTTAGCGGATGCAATTAACAGTTTTATACCTTGGAAAATCAATGACGTTGAATTGATCAAAGATTGAGAAGAATGTGAACTCGGAGTAAACAACGGGAGGATGGGCTAGGTGACAGGATTCCAAATAAGACCCATGTGTCTGATTTCCATTTGTGGATATGTAATTATAAACAACAACTCAATTTACAGGCTTAGGCCAAACCTGTACACAAGCATGGACAAGCATGGCAAGCAAGCTGGAGAACAAAGACATGGCAAAGGTGAAATGGAGGATTGATGATAGAGAATTCACTTTTGGAGAAGCCCAAGTAGTGTCTAATTCTGATAATTCCATAAGTACTGGTATATCTCCCTCTCGCAAAAGTCGTGTCTGATACAAATAACTACCTTCACATAGATAGATTAAAAGGGGCAGTGACTTCAACTATAACCTTTTCAGCATTATTTCAGGTTTATGGAAAAAAATGGATCTGTAACAAGTTGCAGGACTGATTACCTTGCAATCAATGCTAATAGTTTCATGTCCAGCACATAGTCCTAGTGAACATGGCCCTTCTATAGCTAGTTGTAACAAAACAAGTATAGTTCAGTTGGTGCATTTACATGAAATAAAAGGTCGAATATTTTCCTAAAATCACCATAAAAATCCTCCACAACACCCCTATAATCCCCACAACTAGATGGTCATCTTGTTAAACCCATAATAATATCTAAAAATTATAAATAAATTTAAAACCCAAATATGAAAACATCAAAATTGCATTCACAAATTTGTAATTTTTATCCCAACGAATACACCTTCAAAACCAAGCAAAAAAAATTGAAAACTTATCATGAAGATACCCACATCCCACATACGAAATCCTATATGCATCAAAATAATTCTTGGGTTTATCCATTTACATATAAATGTTGGTCTAAAATACTAAACAAGACAGTCATCGGATCCCATGGGAAAGCAACTAAAAACAATCATGATATCCACAAACATGTATAGATTCTGCTTAAAACATGATTCGATGAACTAAATCAACGAAACACAATGTAACTTACTGATTTTTTCTATTGTTACCTGTGTTTAAACCAAGCCATATTCATGGAAATACAGATGTAGTGATGAACCCTATCACGCCTTAGAAAAATGTGAAATGAAACCAAATGAGGGTTCCCAAAACCCATAAAATCTAAGATCAATGAAAATGGTGGATATCTGGGTGGCGGTGGATATCAGTGCATTAGAATTCAATGGCCACTGATGTCTAGTTGGACACCTATCATAAGAGTTCCCTAAGCTTATATTTATTGAATACATCACCAGTGCAAAGCCAATGAAAACAATGGAAAAAATCCAAAATTTTATTTCTAATGTTGAACATTGGGTATGACTTATGAGAAATCTTGAACAGACATATAATTGTGTCCCTGCAATCACTATATTTCCCATAGGGACATAAAAATATCAGAGATAAAGCCATGGAATAAAATAGGGTATGGAACCATGGTGTGGATACATCCCTAAACACCAAAAAGAACCAGACTAACATGAAACGTAGTCAAAATACACAAACAAAATTCCTAGATGTGAAAACACCTCTAGAGATGGCTACAGGATAGTCCACATGATAATGAATATGGCAATGCCTTAAATACATTGTACAATCGCCCAGAAGGCAAGAGGAAGATGCAACACATGATTGATCAAAAGGATAATCATACTAATTGTCTACCAATCATATAGAAATTTGAAGCCAATAGGGGATGGAACCTTCCCCATGTTGTTGTTTAGTTCCAAACTTGGGAGGTTGGAATCCAAGTTCCCAAAAGAAGGATTTGAATGCCTAGTTTCTTCAATACATAGTTTTCTTATCCAGTTTGGTTCACTGTAATAGTTTGTTGGCTCACTAGTGAGGTGGATGCAAGGTTAAATCATGGGTTCCCTTCTCATGTTGGTATTCCCTACTTGTATGCCATTACTTTCAAAGGCGTAAGGATAAGTACAAGAACTAGACCAGGAACATAAATAGAAGGAAGTCCACTCTATTGTGCATCCATGTTACTTAAGAACTTTAGAAGTTAGGAGTTAGTTCCATAAATGTAGGGGTTAGTTCCATGTTACTTGCAATGAGATAATTTTCTGTGTTCAAGGGAATAGAAATAATGAGACAAAGTGGACATGTGGTATTGTTTTCAAGGAACCTGTCAATGTAATCCAAGTGAAAGGTAGTCCCATAGACAATTAGTTGCTGTAGCTTTTCATCTATTTGGTCATCCCCAAGACACATAACACACCTGCAACAACACCCAAATAGATCTATGGGCATTCTCCTTAGCCCCCTTGCAGGAATATTAAGCATGTGGATATACAAAAGTATTGAAAATAGGGTGCTTGAGTTCAAGCTTGCTAAAGGACAATATACATCAGAATGAACTCAGAGCAACCAAGAGGAGGATGGGCTAGTTGACACGATTCCAAATAAGACCCATGTGTCCGATTTCCATTTGTGCATATGTAATTATAAACAACAACTCAACTTACAGGCTTAGGCCAAGCCTGTAGATATACGTTAACTAACTAGTAGGAGGCTACAAACCCCTATTTAGTCAGCTACAACTGACAGGGAGCACCTACTCCCCTTTGCAGGCACCAACCTGCCCTAGCATCACCCTGCCACCCTTGTTAATTCTGCATTTACTTCTTGGACTGCTTCTCTCTTTGGTTTGTTCTCGATCTTCAATGTATCAACCGTAGTCACACTTCTTCTTCATATAATATCTCCATACTTATACAATTTCCTCACACCTCTTCATGAAACAATGTGTCTCCTCATAGACTTCACACCTCTTTCATTAAAACTCTTAATGTGCAAAAAGATTATTAACTAACAAGTAGATCAGTTAAACTAATTTTAGTTATAACCATACTTAGTCTTTTCTCTATTTGTTTAAACTTTGCTAACAAAGTTTTACACTATAGCTTAAAGATTTATACTAAAACTTATGATAGCCTTTGGATGTTTACCAAATATATTAGTGTACTGCTAAAACTTCTGATAGGCTATTGTTTAAACACATGGAACGCTTTTGGAGCTCCGCTATCTTTTTGGCAGTCTGCCAAAACTTTGCTTGCGAATCTGGCTGCAAAGTAACACTTTCCATCAGCGATACTTACTGCCACGTCTACAACACATCACTGCCACGTCTGCAACATCTCAACATTGTCATATCATCATCCACGTCGAATAGAGATGCCACGTGTAGCAAAAGATAGGGGGCCACATAGGGGTCCCGAGCTCCAGGCTGGTGTTCTTCTCATGGAGAACCAAACACCCAGAGCTCCCACACTATCTTTGCACTACGCGTCAATGAACATTAGTGAAGCCTGCCGTTATAAACACATAAAATACTCATCCACACAACCAATGTGGTTTAAACCTCAACGCCAAACGTGATCTCCACTGTCGATCATCGTGATCGGACGATCCACGATCCTTTACCCTCGGAAATCTTCCCAAGCACATTTCCTTGTTGTTTCTTGTTGCAGGGTATGTTCCTTTGGATTCAATCAGACATTTAACTAGCCTCCTTCCTTCAAGAGCTTCCAATGGTTACTTTAAACCTTTCCAATTTGCAGAAATAACCTATCTGTTGCGTAGTACCATGTCGGCTTCTCAAGATTTTGTAAACACGGGTTGGGCTTCTTATAGCTCCTTTCTCCTCGATCTCCTCCAATGTCTACAGCTTCTTCTTCTAAAACAAGCAAGCTGGCTAGAGGTTTGGCATCCGTTCACTGGTCCATCGAATGTAGAGACTATCTTTACATGTTTGCTCTTCATTGGATTTTTGGGTTTCATTAACAGGATTGATACGAGATTGCAGTGCACCTTCTTCTATAGAAGTGTTTTGCCATTCTATATCTATATTGCAAGAAGTGTGTATTTGCACTTGTTTGTCCATGATTGATAGAGAACAACTTTCATCCTCTTGGTTTGTAATATTCAGAGAATGAACAAGCAATGTAAATGCAAGACTAGAATCCTTGTCACATGTTTCTGCCAAATCCTTTTTACATGCTTCTGCCAAATTCTTTCTACAGGTTTCTGCATCTCCTGTAACCATGACAAGTTTGTTTATCTGATCATCCACATCTATAGAAGTAGTTTACATCAGTATCAAAATCCTTCTCTTGGAATGGAAGACCATTGATTCCAGTTAGATTTCCATCATCATAGTCCTCTGTCATTTCTGCCTATGCATTTCCCTCTCTTCATAATGCATTGGACAAGTAGACAGGTAGACATTCTATTTCCCTCTCTCTTTATTATGTTTCTCTTTCATTGTCTCTGCCATAACCATCTACTCTATTTGCTGCCACTGTCATCTGCTCTTTTCACATTGCTTGTCATCATTCTTGCCTGTGGCTCTGTCTTCATCCAGTTGCCATCAATGACAACCTACACTGCCATATTGCCAACAATATCTCCCTCTCACAAAAGCTGTGTCTGATAAAAATAACTATCTTCACAGAGATAGATTAAAAAGGGCAGAGACTGCAACTATAACCTTTTCAGCATTATTTCAAGTTTATGGAAAAAAATGGATCTGTAAGAGGTTGCAGGACTGATTACCTCGCAATCAATGCTAATAGTTTCATGTGAACATGGCCCTTCTATAACTACTTGTATCAAAACAAGTATAGTTCAGTTGGTTCATTTACATGAAATAAAAGGTCGAAGTTTTTCCTAAAATCACTATAAAAATATCAGATTATGGGATTTAGTAAGTTTCCAAGGAAAAAATTATACACTTCTTTTAAACAAGTTCAAATTCACATAAACAAAAAAGAGACATATTTGGGAAAATCATTATATTTGAAATATCATACTTTAGAGTCTAGATAAACAAAATGCATATTTCCACTATTGTGCATTGAATAAACTTGAAATCCTGACAAACCAATTACATTTTTTTAACATCCTCTGGTATATTTTCAAGTAACAACACAATGGAGATCCAAGAGAAAACCTACCCTTTGGGGAACAAAAAAAAAAAAAAAAAAACACCACAAGATGATACTCCATAGTAAGGTGTTATTCAACCTAGATTTGTACTAGGGTGGGTGAATTTAATTTCAAGAGATTGGGGGAAAATTTGCAAGATGTTAAGGTTTCAAGATTTGTACTCTAGACCAAGTTATGGTTTCAAGATCCAAAACATCAACTTCTCCTAAGTAATGGTATCGAGGATATCCACCTTATACCACAAGCATGTTGTCAATAGCAATTGTAGTGTGGCTATCTCTGGGAGCAATAAGATCCCATTCACATCAAGGGAAATCCATTTCATTAGCTTCAAATCCAGAATATGAACATTAATCAAGTAATTTCCTCCCCCTCTCTTGTGGGGATGGTGGAGTTCCTTGAATGCAAGCATGCCTCCATTCCTTGGTCTACAAGTCTAAAATGTGCAGATCATTTATCTTATTAGACCCGTTTGTTCCCCCAAACACTATGATATTGTGGTCTAAGAGAATGGCACTATGGATGTCTCTTGTACCTAGCTCTTGCCTAGTTGATACTAATAGGATACAGTACACCATCCTATGCGGGCATTTGAAGCCCCCTGCATTTAAGGTCTCTAAAAGACCTTAGGTACACCTTGAGTTCATTGTTGGAGGATGGACTCAAAGGTATATGGTGGTCGCTAAGAAACAGGTCCTAGGATCGGATTGCTAACATTAACAGAAGGAAAACAGGCAGGGATGAAGTTGTAAATGACTTCCTCCAACCTTGGATATGATTGACATAGATATCTTCACATGTCTTTGGTATCTTATTTTATGACTTAGTTTTTTGTATCAATCATCGATAAGACACCTTTTAAATGTCCTAAGAAAAACATCTGTCTTTGAACGAAGGAAAAGGAAAGAATAACCTACAGCTGATGAAAGTAAGCAGTCTAGAGAGTTATGATAACAGGAGGATGATCTCTATAGGAACTCTACAAACCTAAGAACAGAATTGAAGAATTGTCTAAAGCATTTTTTTTGGCACAATAATTTGTGAATGCATTTGAGAATTGTTCAAATGCAGGTTTGAAGTCTTTGAAGCTAATTGGAAATGTTCTAGTAATTCCATAAACAATGAAGAATTAGCTGCATGTGGATATACAAAAGTATTGACAATAGGATTCTTAAGTTCAAGCTTGCTCAAGGAAAATCTACATCAGGATGAACTCGGAGCAACCAACAGGAGGATGGGCTAGGTGACACGATTCCAAATAAGACCCATGTGTCCGATTTCCATTTGTGCATATGTAATTATAAACAACAACTCAACTTATAGGATTAGGCCAAGCCTGTAGATATACATTATTAAACTGTCTAAAAACACTAAACAAGATAGTCATCGGATCCCATGGGAAAGCAACTAAAAACAATCATGATATCCACAAACATGTATAGATTCTGCTTAAAACATGATTCCATGAACTAAATCAACGAAACACAATGTAACTTACTGATTTTTTCTATTGTTACCTGTGTTTAAACCAAGCCATATTCATGGAAATACAGATGCAGTGATGAACCCTATCACGCCTTAGAAAAACTGTGAAATGAAACCGAATGAGGGTTCCCAAAACCCATAAAATCTAAGATCAATGAAAGTTACGGATCTCTGGGTGGTGGTGGTTATAAGTGCATTAGAATTCAATGGCCACTGATGTCTACTTGGACCCCTATTAGAAGAGTCCCCTGAGCTTATATTTATTGAATAAATCATCAGTGCAAAGCCAATGAAAACATGAAAAAATAATTATTTAAATAATGGAAAAAAAACCAAAATTTTATTTCTAATGTCGAACATTGGGTGTGCCTTAAGAGAAATCTTGAACAAACATATAATTGTGTCCCTGCAATCGCTATATTTCCCATAGGGACATAAAAATATCAGAGATAAAGCCATGGAATACAATAGGGTATAGAACCATGGTATGGATACATCCCTAAACACCAAAGAGAACCAAACTAACATGAAACGTAGTCAAAATACACAAACACAATTCCTAGATGTGAAAACACCTCTGGAGATGACTACAGGATAGTCCACATGATAATGAATATGGCTATGCCTTAAATACATTGTACAATCGGCCAGGAGGCAAGAGGAAGATGCAACACATTGATCAAAAGGATAATCATACTAATTGTCTGCCAATCATATCGAAATTTGAAGCCAATAGGGGATGGAACCTTCCCCATGTTGTTTAGTTCCAAACTTGGGAGGTTGGAATCCAAGTTCCCAAAAGAAGGATTTGAATGCCTAGTCTCTTCAATACATGTTTTTTTATCCAGGTTGGTTCACTAGTGAGGTTGACGCAAGGTTAAATCATGGGTTCCCTTCTCATGTTGGTATTCCCTACTTGTATGCCATTACTTTCAAAGGCGTAAGGATAAGTACAAGACCTAGACCAGGAACTTAAATAGAAGGAAGTTCACATTGCTTATCATCATTCTTTCTTTTTGCTATGTCTTCATCCAGTTGCCATCAATGACCACCTACACTACCATATTGCCAACAATAGCTCCCTCTGGCAAAAGTCGTGTCTGATACAAATAACTATCTTCATAGAGATAGATTAAAAAGTTCAGTGACTGCAACTATAACCTTTTCAACATTATTCCATGTTTATGGAAAAAAATGGATCTGTAAGAGGTTGCAAGACTGATTACCTCGCAATCAATGCTAATAGTTTCATGTGAACATGGCCCTTCTATAACTACTTGTAACAAAACAAGTATAGTTCAGTTGGTTCATTTACATGAAATAAAAGGTCGAAGTTTTTCCTAAAATCACTATAAAATATCAGATTATGGGATTTAGTAAGTTTCCAAGGAAACATTTATACACTTCTTTTGAACAAGGTCAAATTCACATAAACAAAAAAAGACATATTTGGGAAAATCATTAGATTTGAAATATCATACTTTAGAGTCTAGATAAACAAAATGGATATTTCCACTATTGTGCATTGAATAAACCTGAAATCCTGACAAAACAATTAAAGTTTTTTAACATCCTCTGGTATATTATCAAGTAACAACACAATGGAGATCCAAGTGAAAACCTACCCTTTGGGTAACAATTCAAGCACCAAGCATCTGCCCTAGAAGGAAGTTTGTTGCATGTCCCTATGCAACTTATTCCCCCCGTAGTAAATTATGATGTAGCTCGGTCCAACTCTAAGATTGGTGACTTACTCCATTTCATTCCCGAAAGCCTAAATGACGATCCACTTCCATCCATGAAGAGTTCTCTGCAAAATCATACCACTGCCCAGCAACACTGTACTCAGTTTTGCTGCACCAGAGCAAAAGGAAATGGAACCTTAACCCAAGCCATTGAGTACCATTTCTTCGTAGAGAATTCACATACAAACTTGTTCTTGAAAAGGAAACCTAGAAAAAGGGGTATCCCATGGGGTCCCGTTGTTTGAGTATTGGAGGAATCAAATTCCAACGGGTCTCTGAGGCCTGCAAAGAGGCCAAAGTCCCACAAGATCTAAGTTCTTCAAAACTCTGTAACGTTGATCTCTGATTCATTCTAAATTGTTTCACCCTCATAGGATCCCTGAGGAATTCACTGTGACTAGAAAAGGCCACTTCAGGATCTGGATGCTCTCATCTGATATGAAGTTCAGACTGGAATTCCAACTTATAAAAGAATTTCATCCCTATTTACCACTTAATTTGATTTTGAATAAAAGATGAAAAGGCTCGTAACTGAATATCTCCTACTACAGGATTGGGATTCCATTCCAATTCATGTTCTAGAAAGAATTTAAACTGATAAAGTTCACACAACAAATCCTTTTCCCTTGTATATGAGTCATTATAGATATCCACAAAGCCATCAACATTTCCTATCATGAACTTTTTGTTATTATTCAATCTAATCATCTGAAGGCCTACCCATTGTTCATGCAGGTACATTGAATAAACTCTAGTAGGACTTCTACAAGAAATGGCTTGCTCCACAAATTGAAACATTTGCCTCTTTTCTTCTTCTTTAATCATTAATTGCTGCTGTAAAGACTGTATCTTGGACTTCCACTT
The DNA here is from genome assembly GCA_027924585.1 of Larix kaempferi. NCBI lineage: Eukaryota > Viridiplantae > Streptophyta > Pinopsida > Pinales > Pinaceae > Larix > Larix kaempferi. The sequence continues at coordinate 21,419,968 of BSBM01000057.1, read as the reverse complement.
TTGTTCTTGAACCAAGTAAGTAGAAAACCAAGTTTCCTGCATACGTTGTACTTCAAATTTATATCGTTGTTGATAAATAAGGCCCAAGTCATATAATTCATCATTTCTTCTAGTCCATTTAACAGTATTTACTTCAGCTAATGCTAAAGCCAGGGTATTAGTCCAGACATCATCAATAATTTGATTAAAAAATTCATAGAGAACATTTGTGACTTTTTCTTTATCTTCAGAACTTTTAGAGGTACTAGGAAGAATGCTTTCTGCAGCTGCTGTAGCCAATAATTCCAAACTAGTATTATCCTCAACCAGTGGTACTGATTGCTTTAGTACTGATTTATCTCTAAGAAATTTATTTTGTTTCCTCAACCTTTTGTTTTGCAAACTCCATCGGTGAGCCTGATTTCTCAAAATTTTCAGTCTTTTCTTAAGAACACCATTCTTTCTCTGTAATTGTCTACTCCTTTGTTTTAACTTTTCATTTTCATTTTTAACATATCTATCCAAAACTTGAAATTCATGAACTTTCTTATGAAGTTTCTTAATCCTCTTCTGTAACTTACTTGAAATTAAACCAGGAGAATCAGGCCTTACCACTTGATTAGATTCATCTTCTTCCCTTTGAGATTGGTCTTGAAACTGAGTAGCTTCCAATTCTGGCAGGGGTGTTGACTCTAAATTTTGTCTCTGTGTATAATGGGTTCTTGGACGTTTGGGTATTGTTGAAAACATATCTTCAGATGTTCTAACTTTTTCAATAACTTCTTCAGAAATGCCCTCTAGCCTTGCAGATCTTCTTCTCACCGTAACTGAAATTTTATTAACCTCTTCATCATCTCTTTGCCTCTTTGGAGATGATTGGGATTGAATTGGTTTAGAAAATGTTGGTGTTGGATCAAATTCTATCTGAACTGCTGGAGAGGGCGATACAGAATCTTGTGGATCATCATTAACCTGCTCCTGAAAACCTTTTTCCTCTAAAAATTGTTCCCATGTTAGGTTGCTCTTTTGTAATTCCTCCACGATCAACAACTTAATTAATCCATGATGATACAAGCTATTACCAAGTCGCTAATCAGGCCGCTTTTGGACAGCTGAAGCCATTTTAGACAGGCTCTTCCACAAAAAGTATGGAATGTTCATCAATTCTTCTCCTTTAATGTGAAGGAGAAGCCGAATATGATAAAGAAAGACAAGGCTAAATCATCCTTCACAAGTCAAATATTTCTGCAAAAATAAAATGACATTACCCCATTCAGCAGTGAAATAGTTGCATTCACCTCCCTTCTTCCAACGAATACTAGAATTAGCCACTTTCACAAACTGTTTCCAAGAGTTATGGTTTTTCAAATGACCATCTTTAAACCATCTTTCCCCTGTTTGTGGTAAGCCTGCAGCGAGAGCAATGGACATTTCTAAAACTGGAAGCAGAAACCCCCGAATGTTAGAACAAGCTCCATCGAAATTGATAGCAAATTCCTTGGTCACTTCTTCGTTGTGCCCTCTGAATTTACTAAAAAACGCATACAATCCAATTTGTTGAAAAATCCTCTTACTAGAGGGATCTTCATCCAACAGTTCAATGGAATATGGCTCCTCCCTATGTGCATCACAAGCCATGCCAACTGAAACTTTCTCTACTGAAAGGAAGTTAGGTGATCAAACCGCTATCCTTTAACCCAAATTGGTATTTACAAGCTTGACTTATGCATAACAAAGAAATCCAACTTTCAAATTGGGTATACATATAATTGTTTAGACATGCAGGGACAAAAGGATAGAGCTAATTACGACAATTGATGGGGTCAAACCAGCATATACCCATTAGTCCAAAAAGCAATGAGTTAACGGTCACTCCATTAATGGAAATTATTTGAACAAAAATACTTGGTCTGACATGTCATGATATATAATAATCCATGAAATGACCTTGAAAAGCTAATTGAAATGTATAAAAATAATTCTTATATGCTAGAATTTATACACATTATTAGGAAAAATATATTGAATTTAACCCTATAAGAACAATACTTATCCGGAATTAAGAGAAGACTTTGAATAGCATACCACATAGGCAGGGGATAAAACTAAGATCCAATCCTTCCAATTATGCAAATACAGATCCTCCATGTATTTTAAAGATATAAATCTGTTGGAAGAAATCATTATATCTGCAACTTGAAAAGAATAATTCTAAATAGAACTGAAAGTTTGCTTGTACTGGGAGGGATGAATCCAAGAGAGTATCATGGTTCTGTTCATTTTCAGGATTCCCTTCCCCATACACGAGACATTCCATTTTACCAACAATCTGTTCATCTTTAGTATTTTATTGAAATATTTAAAAAACACAGAAACTGGAGATTCTATAGGCTTGAGTCAAACCTGTAATTGTCTGCTAAAACATGCTGAAATGCAAATTCTTCAGCCAAACGATTTGTGATGCAATCCAAACCATGTGACTTAAGGTGTTGGAGTAGAACATGGACAAGTAGACATCCCTCCATTAATGTCAATGGCTTTCAAAGCTTGGAAGTACAATCTAACAAGATATATGAATCAATTTTGTTGATGTTGAATACCCAAAAGATCAGATTGCTTATGGATCCATTTTGGAATGGTACTTATAAATTGCTAATGGTTTCTCATGGAAAACTACTAGAGATTGCTTATAGACCTTATGAGTGGGTATTGTGACTAGTATGACCTTGGAAACATATTAATTACAAAGAATCCATAACAATGCTAGCTGTCTTAAACCATTATATTCTTTTGTCGAAAAATATAGCAATGCTCACATAGTGTCACCAAAAATCAATTATAATGATAATTGGTGACAAACATTTACTACACTCACCAAAAGTAAAATAAACATGTATTAGTGAGGGCTACTAAAATATTGTCACCAGAAGTGTCACCAAAGAGAGAATCAATAATGGGCCTTTAACAACCCTCACTAAAAATGTCACTAGAAAGGGATTTGGTGACGAACCTTAAAGGACAATCTCAAAAGGCACCTATAAAGACGATGTTTTAAGGACCGTCATCATCTGTGAAATTCATGACAACCCTTAAAGGTTTGTCACATATAGGACCCTCGCCAATGACCTTTTTTCTCGTAGTGTGTTAGGAACCCATGTCTTTACTTTGTTAGTATCTTGTTGTTGGATGCATATGCTTTGTAAGTCGTCCCATAGTATTTGTCGATCAATAGTTTGTGTTATTGTTGTTGGCGCATATGCTTTGTAAGTCACCCGTAGTATTGTTGATCCATAGTTTGTAACGGCCCATGGTTTTGACCCATAGTATTGGCGCCTAGACTTAGTATATAAGTGAGTGTTGAGACCTATGAAGGCACCGTGAAGTTATTTGTATTGAGCTTGTGTTAGAAAACAGGATCGCAGAGCAATAAAAATAAATAGAAATGCAAATATAATCACACATACACATTACAAGAGAGACACAGATATACTGTGGTTCACCCAACTTGGGCTACATCCACACTGAATTTGCCAGTCCTTATTATTATTACCATCCAGCAAGTCGAAGGGATACAATCTGCAGCACAACCGCTGCACTTCCTCTGATCTGTTTCACAGTCTCTCTCCTGATCTCAAAGATCTTTACAATGCATAAAACCTAATACATCCTCTCTAACCTAGCTGTATTACAATGTCCTTCTTTTATAAGGGAAATACAATGGGAAAATACCACGGGATACCCAAAACCATGGGCCCGCAAAACAGCTAGCGAAAACAGCCCCAAAAATTTTCTTCGGGGCCATTGCCCTTGAACCCCCATTTCTCCGGGGCGCTGCCCCCGAACCCCCGCCGGGGGACCGCTAGCCCCCGGACCCCCTCAGCCAGGGGGGATGGTCCCCCTTGGAACCCCATGGGGGGGCAATGCCCCCCCACACCCCCCCGCTGGGGTGAGTGTATAGTCCACCTACATATCATATAAAACTAGGGTACAAACACGGATAATACAATATCATCTATGAGACTAGAAGATCTAGCTCTACAATCAACAATCTCCCACTTGGAGACTGATCACAGCAACTCCACCGCTGCTGCACTTACTAGACTTGGACTTGGCAAATTTCTCCTATTCACCTTCATGCTAGAAGGCCAACTGAAACCGAGCACGAACTCAATTTCTCTCTGGTAACTACCTTTGTGAACATGTCTGCAGGATTCTGGCTAGTATGTATCTTTTCCAACTTCAACAGTTCATCTTCCAAAACAGAGCGTATGAAATGGTACTTGAGCTGTATATGTTTAGTCCTGGAATGGAATGCTGAGTTCTTTGCAAGGTGAATGGCACTTTGGCTGTCACTATACAATCTACTATCCTTCTGCTTCTTACCCACTTCCTCCATAAACCTCCGCAACCAAATCATCTCTTTACTAGCCTCTGTAATGGCAACATACTCTGCTTCTGTTGTTGAAAGTGCAACAACCTTCTGTAGTTTCGAAATCCAACTTACTGCTGTTCCACCTACAGTAAACACATACCCTGTGGTACTCCTCCTACTATCCTTGTCACCTGCCATATCTGCATCAACATATCCCTGTAGAACAGTGTCTGAACCTCCAAAACATAATGCCTCAGTGGTAGTACCTCTTAAATACCTGAGAATCCACTGTACTGCCTTCCAATGTTCTTTACCTGGATTGTTCATATATCTGCTCACAACTCCCACTGCATGTGCAATATCTGGTCTTGTGCACACCATGGCATACATCAAGCTGCCAACTGCTGATTGATAGGGAATCTTGGACATGTAATCTGTCTCTTCTTGTGTCTTGGGACACATTTCCTTACTTAGACTGAAATGGCTAGCCAAAGGTGTACTTACAGGTTTTGCATTCTGCATTCTGAACCTCTCCAACACCTTTTTTATGTACTCACTTTGAGACAATGTCAATTTGCGATTTTTCCTGTCTCTCATTATTCTCATACCAAGGATTTGCTTTGCAGCACCCAAATCCTTCATCGCAAATGAATTAGCTAGCTTCCTTTTGAGTACATTTATATCCTGCATGTCAGACCCTACAACAAGCATGTCATCCACATACAATAACAAGATAATATATCTTCCATTGTCTAGCTTCTTGAAATAAACACAGTGGTCAGAATGACATCTACTATAACCTTGTTCTGTCATAAACCTGTCAAACTTTAGATACCACTGCCTTGGAGCTTGCTTCAAGCCATACAAGCTCTTTTTCAACCTGCATACCAGATCCTCCTTACCTTTGACCTCATACCCTTGTGGCTGCTGCATATATATTTCTTCCTCCAAATCCCCATGGAGGAAGGTTGTTTTTACATCTAACTGTTCAAGATGCAAATCTTCTACTGCCACTAGACTTAAGATAGTCCTAATTGAAGTCATCTTTACAACAGGAGAAAAAATTTCATCAAAATCTATACCTTTCTTCTGTGCAAACCCCTTTACAACAAGTCTGGCCTTGTACCGCTTCTTACCTCCTTCTTCTTCCTTCAACCTGTAAATCCATTTGTTTTGCAATGCTCTTTTACCAGCAGGCAACTGAACCAAATCCCAAGTCTGGTTTCCTACCAATGAGTCCATCTCCTCATTCATGCCTTGCTCCCACTTCTTTCTAGTTTCCACCTGCATTGCTTCTTCATAACATTCTGGTTCACCAGAATCAGTCATCAATAAATAATGCATTGAAGGAGAGTATCGTTCAGGGAGTCTACTTAACCTGATAGATCTTTTTACAGTTGCAGGAGTTTCAGGTACTTGCTGCTGCTCTTGATTTTCTGGCACCTTGAGAACTTCATTTTCTTTAATTTCATCAAGCACTATGTACTATGTGTTTTCCTTTTCCTATTTATTTCCCTGCAACTGATCTTTATACATGACCTTTTCATTGAATATCACATCTCTACTCTTGATGATTTTGTTATTATCATAATCCCATAAACGATAACCAAATTAATCAACCCCATATCCAATAAAGGTACATTTTTTGGATTTAGCTTCAAGCTTTGTTTTATTTTCTTTATCAATATGGACAAATGCTTCACAACCAAACGTTCTCAGAAATGAGTAGTTTACCTTTTTATCTGTCCATGCTTCCTCTGGAATACCACCATCCAAAGCACTTGAAGATCCTCTGTTTAATAAATAAACAGCAGTATTTACAGCATCCGCCCAAAACTGTAAGGGCAACCCTGCATGCAGTCTCATACACCTTGCACGCTCCATGATCGTTCTGTTCATCCTTTCTGACACACCATTTTCCTGTGGTGTTCCTGGGACTGTCTTCTCTCTACGAATCCCATGGTATGAACAGTAACTATCAAACTCCTTGCCGCAGTACTCACCTCCATTATCAGATCTGAGACACTTCAACCTTTTTCCTGTCTCATTCTCAACCAAAGCTTTCCACTTCTTAAAAGTAGCAAACACATCAGATTTCTGTCTAATGCAATAAACCCAAGTTTTTCTAGTTGCATCATCAATAAATGTAACATAATAATCAGAGCCACCAAGAGATTGTACCTGAGCCGGTCCCCATACATTTGTATGCACAAGCTCTAATTTTTCATTCTTCTTATGTTTTCCAACCCTGAGAAATCTGACTCTCTTCTGTTTTCCATAAACACAGTTTTCACAGAATTCCAAACTTACCTGCTTCAAATCTGGCAGCAACTTCTTTGAGTGGAGAATCTGCATCCCCTTCTCACTCATGTGGCCAAGCCTATGATGCCACAATGCTGTATCTGTTCCTGTGGAAGCTAAAGAGATAGAATGGTCAGTATTATGAGGACATAAATACAACGTACCTACTCTGTCTCCTTTTGATATCACCATTGATCCTTTAGTGATATTCCACCACTTTTCTCTGAACGTAGATAGACAGTCGCCATCTCCCAACTGCCCTGTTGAGATCAGATTTCTTTTCATAGTAGGAATATGCCTAACTTCTTTCAACAACCAATCAGTTCCATTCTTAAGTTTTATCCATACCTTACCCATTCCAACAATTTTACATGGCTCATCATCACCCAATAAAACATGTCCAAAGTCGCCAGGAACATACTCATGAAAGTATTTCCTATGGGGTGTAGCATGACATGAAGCTCCTGAATCTACTACCCAATAATCACTAGTATTATCTAATGCAAGAATCAAAGCATCTTGTAACACATCACCTGCTACATTTGCTTCCTGGGTAGTTTCCTTCTGTGCATCTCCTTTCTTCTTTAGAGATTTGCAGTCTTTCTTCAGATGTCATTTCTTTCCACAGTTCCAGCACTCTATCTTTCCCAGTCTAGACTTGGATCTGCTCGTTTTAGACTTTCCATGATTACCTTGGCTCTTTCCTCTCTCCTCTTGTCTTCCCCTGCTCTCCATGGTCAATGCATTACCTGATGTCTCACCTGTGCTTTTTCTTCGCATTTCCTCGCTAAGAATAACACCAATAACATCCTCAAATTTCAAGGTGTTTGAACCAGAGACAGAGTCACTTACAGCCATGACCAAGCTATTCCATCTTTCTGGCAATGAACACAAGATTAGAAGAGCCCTAACCTCATCATCAAAGTTCACACTTACAGAACTTAGCTGATTTGTAACCGTATTAAACTCATTTAAATGATCAGTAACAGATCCACCTTCAGACATCTTCATATTAAATAAACGCTTCATTAGAAATACCTTGTTGGAGGCCGAGGGTTTTTCATACCGCTTACCCAATGCTTTCATCAAACCCTCTATTGTCGTTTCTTTTGAGATATTGAAAGCTACTGACAAAGCCAGGCTCAACCGTATTGTTCCCAGAGCCTTTCTGTCAAGAACCTCCCATTCTTCATCCTTCATAGCCGTCGGCTGCTTTGCTTTTCCTCCCAACGGTAGGAATAGATCCTTCTGGTACAGATAGTCCTCCATTTGCATCTTCCATAACCTGAAGTTTTGGCCGTTAAACTTCTCGACCTTAAACTTTCCTTCTTCTGCCATTGCTCCCACTCGAACCAGAAACCCTAGCTTCTTATGGGTTTAACTGCCAAATAGACCTTTGGCTCTGATACCAATTGTTAGAAAACAGGATCGCAGAGCAATAACAATAAACAGAAATGCAAATATAATCACACATACACATTACAAGAGAGACACAGATATATCGTGGTTCACCCAACTTGGGCTACGTCCACACTGAATCTGCCAGTCCTTATTATTATTACCGTCCAACAAGTCGAAGGGATACAACCTGCAGCACAGCCGCTGCACTTCCTCTGATCTGTTTCACAGTCTCTCTCCTGATCTCAAAGATATTTACAATGCATAAAACCTAATACATCCTCTCTACCCTAGCCGTATTACAATGTATTTCTTTTATAAGGGAAATACAATGGGAAAATACCACGGGATACCCAAAACCATGGGCCCGCAAAACAACTGGCGAAAACAGCCCCAAAATCTTTCTTCGGGGCCGTTGCCCCCGAACCCCCGCCGAGGGACCGCTAGCCCCCGGACCCCCCATCCAGGGGGGATGGTCCCCCTTGGAACCCCGTGGGGGGGTGATGCCCCCCCACACCCCCCCGCTGGGGTGAGTGTACAGTCCACCTACATATCATATAAAACTGGGCTACAAACACGGCTGATACAATATCATCTATGAGACTAGAAGATCTGGCTCCACAACCAACAGCTTGCTCATAGGAGGTTGCCCCCTCGAAGTGGCCTGTGATCAATATAAAAGTGATTCTGAGTTCGGTTTTTTCTGCTATTTTGCATATTCGTATTAATTAATTGTTGCAGGTGCATCACATCTGGTATCAGAGCACTTTCTTGGGCTCGCTGGGTGAAATTTCTACCAAATTTTTTTTCGCATCTGTTGCAGGTTCAGATTTGGGAATAATCCCTATCCGCTTAACTGTGGGAAGTACTTGGGCATAAGCCCTAAAAATCATTGTGAGGATTACCACAGGAACCCCGAAGTAGTTGGCCTATTGAGAGGACCTGCCAGCAAAAAGGGCAACGACCCCTACTTGATTGACTAATTCCCACCTGTGAGGTAAACCAAGAGCTGTCGTTTGTGGCAAAGTAGTTATCAGTTTTACCTAAGCCATGGAGTGAGGGGTACTGCCCCAATATGCAAGCCGTCAGACACCATTGGTGGCCGAGTGAAACCCCTGAACTGTTAGGAAGCCGCACATACCTGGGGTCCATATCTACTTTCAGCTGAACTATTGTCGATCACTACTGCACCGTTTCAGATCCATTTTGCAAGCCATTCCAGATCCAACCGTTTTCAATCCAGTTGGCGCTGTTCCAGATCCCTTCTGAGTCGTAGCCGCTCCAAAAAAAAAAAGTACATAAAAAAAAAGCATAAAATTCAATTTTTTGTCCATATCTCCCTTGTTTTCACTCTGTTTCCCTTGAAATTTTCGGGGAACCCCTGTCATCCCATTCTGCATATTTCATTCCTGAGGACCCTATCCCCAATTCCCCTTCCCAAAGCCCGAAATCCCACATTTGTCTAATTTTAGGGTTTGCCATAACTTCCTCAGATTTCACCCAATCACCTTCAAATTTTACCACAGAGTTCCTTTTTGAATTTTGCTTCTTTGTCCCCCTCTGCCAAATTTTCTCATTCTTTCACCCTGCTTCTGAAATCCTCATTTTTGCTTCCTTGCCTAGTCGACAGCGTCCAACACCTAGTCAAACCCCAATTACCCTTCAGATTTTTTCCCAAGTCCAGATTTTCCCTTACTGAAGCAGTTTCTGTTTTTGTTTTCTTACCCAGTCAAAAAAAAATAAATAAAAAAATCCTGGTTATGGTTGTCACCCATGCAGGAGCAAAAACCATGGAAGAAGCACTTGCAGCCATCCAAGCCAAACTCCAAGATCTAGATGAAAAATTTCTCGGCCTCCATCTTGAACATTCAGCTATGAACAACAAACAACAGTCCGAGTCTTCATCAGACAATGGGTTCTCTTCTTCCAGCAATTTCCGTGGTCCGAAGCTTGATTTTCCTCGCTTCAATGGTACTGATCCAACTAGATGGATCTATCATGCAGAACAATATTTTAGTCTGCATAATACTTTTGATGTCAACAAAGTTCCACTGACATCTTTCACTTGGAACAGGAAGCTCTTCAATGGTACCGTTGGTACATCAAGGCTCATCCAAAGCCCAAATGGTCAGACTTTTGTCAGCTCCTTTTGCAACGATTTGGTCCTAGTTCTTTTGATGACTTCACCGGAGCCCTCACTAAACTTTGCCAAATTGGCACTGTGAGAGAGTATCAAACTGAATTTGAGAACCTAGCCAACCACACCGAAGGATTGTCTGATGAATTTTACCGGAGTTGTTTTATCAGTGGTCTAAAGGATGCCATCCGCTCTGAGGTCAAAATGTTCTGTCCCACCACAATGATGGAAGCCCTAGGGTTGGCTAAGTTGGCAGAAGACAAGATTGCATCCCAACAATGCTCCAAGCCCACTTTTGTTCCCTTCCGAAATATGGGTTCTCAGCGACCACCTATACCGCAGGCTCCTCGACTGACTCCTATCAAGCGTTTGTCTAAAACAGAGATGCAAGCACGTAGAGAAAAGGGGCTTTGCTATAATTGTGATGAGAAATTCACTCGGGAACATAGATGTGTTCAGCAAAAGCTCTATCTCTTGGATGTGGAGTCTCCGCCTGCCTCGGAAATTGGTGACGAAGATCCAGAAACACTGAATGCTCCGGTCGACATTCAGGACCCGCCTATTGACCCTCCGTCTTAGGATGACCAGCTAGAGATATATCTCCATGCTTTACCTGGAATCACCACCTCCCAAACAATGCGGGTCAGGGGTTACTTCAAGAAGCTTCCTCTTACAATACTCATTGATTCTGGTAGCACTCATAATTTCATTGACCCTCGGATCGCCAAACAAGCTGATTGTTTTATCCATCCTTGCTCCAACTTTGAAGTCATGGTTGCCAATGGGGGCACCTTGCCTTGCAAAGGGAAGTGTCGAAATGTGCGTATCTCTATGGGAGATTATACCTTGCACTCTGACATGTTTGCCTTGCCCTTAGGTGGATGTGATGTGGTTTTGGGCGCTCAATGGCTACGCACACTTGGCCCTATCTTATGGGATTTTGCTAAACTTTGGATGCAGTTTTCCCTCAATGGACAAAAACACACATTGACAGGATTACAACTAGGTTCTCTCAGCATCATCAGTTCACATCGCATGGAAAAACTCCTCAAGAAGAGTTCACATGGTGTCATCGCTCAGATCCATTCCATTCAGATGCAACCATCAGCGGTCTCCACTACTCCTTTGGATCTACAACAAATTCTAGATCGATATATAGGTGTCTTTGCTGAACCAGTGGGATTGCCACCTTCCAGGCCAGAAGACCATCGTATTCAGCTCCTTCCTGGCAGCGTTCCTCCCAACATCAAGCCCTATCGCTACCCATTTCACCAAAAAACGGAGATTGAAATGCTCGTTTTGGGACTTATTTAAGCAAGGTATTATTCGCCCAAGCACTAGTTCCTTTTCTTCTCCAGTTATTCTTGTCCGTAAAAAGGATAGGTCATGGCGCCTCTGCATTTACTTCCGAGTACTTAATCACCTCACCATCAAGGATAAGTTTCCAATTCCTATTGTTGATGAGCTTCTTGATGAGCTTCATGGGGCTCACTTTTTCTCCAAGTTGGATCTTCGTTTTGGGTATCATCAAATTCGGGTTCATGAGGATGATATCCCTAAAACAACTTTTCGCACACATGATGGCCATTATGAGTTTTTGGTCATGCCCTTTGGCCTCACTAATGCTCCTTCCACATTCCAGGCCTTAATGAATAAAATATTTCGACCCTACTTGCGGAAATTCATTCTGGTATTCTTTGATGATATCCTCATCTACAGTAAAACATGGGATGAACATCTCCAACATCTGGATCTTGTCATGCAACTTTTCTCTGACCATCATCTCCATGCCAAGCAGTCTAAATGTGTTTTTGGACAGAAGGAATTTGAGTATCTCGGGCACATTATCTCAGCACAAGGGGTTCGCGTGGATCCTGCAAAAATCGATGCCATGAACAATTGGCCGCATCCTCAGACACTCAAGATCCTTCGTGGTTTTTTGGGGTTGACTGGCTACTACTGCAAGTTTGTCAAGGATTATGGGAAGATTGCAGCTCCACTATCTGCTCTATTGAAAAAGGATGCTTTTACATGGACACCTGCTACTCAGTGTGTATTTGACAAACTAAAACAAGCTATGTGTACTACACCTGTGCTAGCTATGCCCAATTTTTCCAAGCCCTTCACTATTCAGAGTGATGCTTGCGGAAATGGACTTGGTGCTGTTCTCCTTCAAGATGAACACCCCATTGCATTCACCAGCAAAGCCCTTTCAGGTAAGAATTTAGTTGCCTCTACCTATGAGAAGGAAATGATGGCTATTTTCCATGCAGTACAGAAGTGGCGCCCATACCTATTAGGGAATCATTTCTGCATCAAGACTGATCACCAGAGTCTGAAATATTTCTTGGACCAGCGTGTCTCCTCCCCGGAACAACAGAAATGGGTTAGAAAACTCATGGGTTATGACTATGAGATCACTTACAAGAAGGGTAAAGACAATATTGTGGCAGATGCTCTTTCTCGCACATTTGATGCCCAAGGTTCTCTTTCAGCTATTTCTATGCCTGTTCCAAATTGGTTGCAATCTGTTCAACAAGGTTATGGCAATGACTCTTCCTTATCTCAAATCATCCAACGCTTGACCAAAAACCCTTCTGCTGTACCATATTACTCTTGGGATGGTGCTTCTCTGCGATACAAGGATTGTCTGGTGCTTCTCCAAAACACAGATATTCAATAGGCTGTCTTCTATGAACTCCATGCTTCTCCATCGGCAGGGCACTCTGGGTTCCTCAAAACGTATGAACGAGCACGACGTAACTTCTTTTGGCAGGGCATGAAAAGGACAATTCAACAGATGGTGGCCGAATGTGATACCTGCCAGCGCAATAAGGGTGAAACAACACTCCTTCCAGGATTGCTTGAACCCTTGCCCATGCCTACATGGATTTGGACAGATATTTCTATGGATTTCATTGAAGGGCTCCCTAAATCTAGCGGGAAGACAGTGATTCTCGTTGTGGTTGATCGCCTCTCCAAATATAGTCATTTTTGTGCTCTCAGCCATCCCTATACAGCCTCCTCCATCGCTCAAATTTTCCTGGACCAGATCTTTCGTCTTCATGGCATCCCTTCTTCCATTGTCTCAGATCGTGATGCGACTTTCACCAGTCATTTTTGGACAGAACTATTTCGCCACACTGGCACCAAACTGAAGATGGGTTCAGGGTATCACCCACAAACAGATGGTCAAACTGAAATTATCAATAAATGCTTGGAAACTTATCTTCGTTGTTTCACATTGGAACAACAACATCAGTGGGAAAAGTGGCTTCCTCTTGCTGAATGGTGGTACAATACCTCTTACCACACCACCTCTAAAATGACCCCATATGAAGCATTCTATGGTCAGGCACCTCCAACTTTTCTTCCATACACCCCCACCAGTTCACCAGTTCAGGAAGTTGACATGGTCCTTCGAAACCGCGATCAGATTCTTTGCATTTTGCGGGACAATCTTCACATGGCAAGAAATCGCATGAAGCAACAAGTTGATCAACACCGTTCTGAGCGCACTTTTCAAGTCGGCGATATGGTTTTTCTTCGTCTCCAGCCATACAAACAATCCTCCTTGAAACTCAAAGGGCGTCATAAGCTCGCTCCAAAGTTCTATGAGCCGTATCGGATTCTTCAGAAGATTGGGTCTGTTGCTTATAAATTGGGACTTCCTCCTTCTTCCCGCATTCATCCAGTCTTTCATGTCTCTTGTCTAAAGAAAGTTCTTGGCACCAACATCAGTGGACAAACGATTTTACCCGAACTGGATAATGAAGGATCCATCCTTTTGGAGCCAGAGGCCATCCTCAATTGGCGCACGCGTCAGATTCTCTCTCACTCTATCACAGAGGTCTTAATTCAGTGGCACGACATGCAACCAGAGGATGCTACATGGGAACCACTCCTTCAGATTCAACAACAATTTCCACATCTAAAGCTTTGAGGTCAAAGCTTTTTTTAAGGGGGAGGGGATGTTAGGAACCCATGTCTTTACTTTGTTAGTATGTTGTTGTTGGACGCATATGCTTTGTAAGTCATCCCATAGTATTTGTTGATCAATAGTTTGTGTTATTGTTGTTGGCGCATATGCTTTGTAAGTCACCCATAGTATTGTTGATCCATAGTTTGTAATGGCCCATGGTTTTGACCCATAGTATTGGCGCCTAGACTTAGTATATAAGTGTGTGTTGAGACCTATGAAGGCATTGTGAAGTTATTTGTATTGAGCTTGCTCATAGGAGGTTTCCCCCTCGAAGTGGTCTATGATCAATATAAAAATGATTCTGAGTTCTGTCATTTCTGCTATTTCGCATATTCGTATTAATTAATTGTTGCAGGTGCATCACATAGTGCTACTTAAAAATCAACTTCACATTGTTCACTTACCAAAATTTGATGTCCTTTATGAAACCATGATACTTTGTATGGAACAGGATGTTTGGTCTTCCTCAGACTCAGTTTCTCCACCATCTCTGTGGAAACAAGGTTGTCAGTGCTCCCACTGTCAATCACCATCTTACAACACTTCCCTTTGACTTTACACATGGTTCTGAATAAATCCTTCATTTGAACAGGTTCCACTTCCTCCTTTGTTGGTTTCAATAAGATATTATTCATCATCAGGGACTCTCCCTTTTCTGGCATGTTCTCAGCTATTGCTCCATGTTCTTGCTGCTGCTCATTCTAAGCTACACAGGCTCCTCTTTGTCCTATGTTTTTCTTCTTTAGACATTCAAAAGATCTGTGTCCCAATTTGTTACATCTATAACATCTGTAGACATTTTCTTTGCCCCCTCCTCTACCTCTACCTCTGTGGTAAGGTCCTCTCTATCTGGAGTTACTTCCTCTATCTTGGTGCTCATGCTAGTGTGAATTGCTAGACCCTCCCCTATGGGCTGCAAATCCTCCTCTCCCAGCTGTCTATCCTCATCCTTGGGCTGAACTTCTGCCTCTCTGAAAGCTCTATTTTCTTAACAAATGCTCTTCTACTCTCAAGGCACACTGGTATGCCTCCTCCATTGTCCGAGGTGATATCATCTTGCATTTCCATTCTTAAGCCATTGACATATCTAGCAGTCTTATTTGTTGATTCTTCTACATAGCCTACCCTTAGGTTTACTTTATAAAACTCTTATGTATACTCTCTTATAGTTAATAATCTTTGCCTAAGGTTCTGCATCTGTCTATACAATGTCAACTAGTAATCCTTTGGTAAGAAATTTGCTCTCATCTTAGCTACCATTCTATCCCAATTCTTTATGACTGGTTTGTTCTTCCTCTTTCCTTCATCCTGTACACTATCCCACCATAAGGATGCATATCCTTTCAATCTGGTCACTACAAATATAACTTTCTTGTTCTCCTCAACTTCGTCATACTCAAAGTACTTGTCTAACTCACTTATCCAATCAATGAGGTGTTCTGCAGTGAGACTTCCCTCATAGGTAGGCAACTCAGGTTTCGGACTTGAAGTTGCTCCAAGAATTGACCGAAAGTATCTCAACTCCGGTGTTTCTCGCATAGGTGCTGCTTCATCCCCTTGTTCTTCTTCTTTAATATCACTCACGTCTCTTGCTTCTAAATCTCTCTGTCGACCCATCTCCATAGCTTCCATACATGCTCGCATTTCTCTCATTTCTTCCATGACTTCGGTATTCGTCGCCAATCGTCCTCTGCCATGAAATATTGCTCTTCCCATGTGTGCAGTCATGTCTTTTCTATGTCACAAAAACAACCTACACTTTGATATTAAAACCGATGGGGCGTCGGGTTGACCACAACCAACTCAACCCTCACCCTTCCAGGATCTAGGGTGATTCGCTAGAATCAGTCCCTGACTTGGCTAGAAACCAGCCTAGTCCTTCTTCCATGTAGGCCTGAATTTCAACATAGGCTCCCTGCAGTGTTATGGTGTCTCTCCCTTCGAACAATGCTCCTATGTCGTCGATCTTCTGTCCATCATAGATCTGATCCATTCAACTCCACAAGTTAGATTTACTTAGCTTCTTCTTAATTCCTCGGCCGATTGATCATGGAAATGATCAGTTCAGCTCGACCCACGTCTGGATACTTGGAAAAACTAAGCTCCAATGAGAATCCTACTTGAACAATTTAATAGTGTTTGGTCTGCAAACACATTGGGGTTCTTCACTTCACACAGAGATCATATAAACTCAACCTAGAGATTCATTCACACAGAAATCAGGTCACAAATGCACACAACTCTACCTAACAAAAACTCAAAGTGTTCTTGATTCAAATGCATAGAAATATTTCTTAAACACACACAGTTCTTCTCCATTCATTTACAGAAAGCATGAAAATTGTATTCCCTACAGAATGACTAACTCCCACATTCGACCAACCAACCCCTGATTCATTATACCCTGCCTTACTTATGCATTCGGTTCACTCAGAAAATCGAACCACTCAACAAATCTAACAACCTAACAGACTCCATGACGGCGAGTCTGCATCACTACTCAACCAACTTCATAAACTGGCTCAATCTCCATGCAGGGAGTATCAATTCGTCGATAGTCCTAGTTTACCAAAAATAGACAACACATCAGATGGTTACCCATCCCGCGATCCCGAATAATTCAAAACGGTTCATACTGTCCACATCAGAACAACTCACCTCCATACTCGCCACAACATGTGACCATGTAATCACATTGTTGACTCAGCATCGATGCTCCTGCATCAAAAACTCCCACCAACACCCTGCAATACTGAAGAATGGGGGAAGAAGAGAGGGGATAATGAGAAGGATTATTCTTGAACTCTTAAAATCCTCTGAAGCAATTCGACCCCAGCTTGATATCAGAACTTTAGTGGCTGCAAAATTATCTTTAGTGGCCGCAAATAGATCTTCAATGGCTGCCCATTAGTCTCAATACCTTTTAGAGAGAGTGAAGGAGAAGAAGAGAATAAACTAGACAAGATTGGCTATGAGGAGCATCACCCAAAGCAATTTGAGGCACATCACTCAACAAGAGAAGCTAAATCTCTCACATTCAATTACAAAATAGTCAAAATATGTGAATGGGAGTTGGAATCGTTCTTTTATAGAATTCATGTTGACCTGTTGAGCAAGTTACTTGGCTTGGTGACCTGTGAGAATAGGTCACCCATGAGTGGACATACTGTTGGCTGCTTTTTGGACAGACCCGGGTTTTAATGAGGCACAGCAACAAAACCCCTTGGCGCACTGGCCCTCTCGGCAACGAGCTGCGCGGCAGCTCGAGGTCTCACCCGAAGTGGCTATGGGGAGGCTAAGGAATCAGGTTTCCTTAACCTAGGCGACGCGGAGACTGTTCTCTCTTCTTGGACGGTTCCTCTAAGGCGAATGTCTGAACCCTCTTCAGACTTATGAGCGCAACAGTTCTCAAGCTCCTGCTCGGCAGCTGAACTGCGCGGTACTTCCACTCCTGCGCTAGGACCAATTATCCTCTGCGCAGATACTCTATGCGTAGTTTCACTTGTGTGCTCGTCGCAGCAACAAGTTTACCTATCGCAACGGCGACGTCGTCTTACCGAGTCCTTTGACTCTTAACAATTATAGCTCCCAAGGAAGCTTCACTGATTTACTCAACACATTCATAAAGATAATACAACATTCCTGTGCTTGCTGTTAGTAAACTTAAAACAGGTAATCATTTCAATCACACATCGCAACAACGAGAAATATGAAGTCCACCTCCACGGGGAAAACCACGTCCACGGGAGTATCTTATATTAACCAGAAAATGATAGACTTATACAATATGCTGCGCACACAGCTGCAGCCTTAGATCTTTCCAGGAAACTCCACGCACACAGCTGGGAGCCCTTCTCTCGATCTATTCTCTTCCTCTCTAGAGGTTACAATAGTTCAGACGTCGCCTCGGACTGTCTGCAACTCAAGGATTAGCTTCACTGCTAACCAGCTCTAACTCCTGTTTTCTAGCAACACGGTAGAAAACCCACAACAAGATCGTAACAGAGGATGATCAACTCGATCAATCCTTCTTACATCCAGCATCAATTATCTTAGCTAGCTCACTCAGAGGCTTAGCTAAGTGACTCACTAATCAACCAACTCACAGACTAGCTAGCTAATTGTCTAACCAACTAACATCTACCCATTACAATTATACATATATATAGGTGGCCATGGCGGTCGCACCTTTACAAAACTGTGGGCCTTTCCCAGCAGTAATCCCCAAAAACCCTAACCACGCACATGGCTAGGTGTACTGTAGGCGCCGCTTGCAGTCATGTCGCCGCTTCCTGCAGGCTCCATGAATTCCGGCGCAGCTTACGGGTATGGGTGCCTCGTCCTTTGCCTTCAATGCTTTGGTCCGTTGCTCCTCCTTGATCCGAGCAACCATAACTTCTGTACTTAGCCTTAAATGAGGGTAGCTGAGCCCTCTACTCCATTGCTTCATTGATTGTGGTAGCTGGGCTTTCCTCTCAGCTTGCCTTCATTCTCTTCTGACGTGTGCGCGAGCTCCGTGTTTTCCGGTCCGTAATCTACGCTGAGATTATCCATCTGGCACCGTACTGCGCACCGTCTTCTTCTGTTCCAAAATTGGCGCTTATTCAAAACTTAGCACTTTCTTCCATACTTGTGATTTTTCCTCAAAATTCATAGCTTTTACCATAGCTGCGGCCTTGGCTCCAACAGGCCCCTAACACTTACTTGTGGCTCGCCCTCGAGCCACTCGCACTAGCGCGTGGTCGCTTTACTTGCGCATCTGCTTTCGCTTGAGTCTCCGCGAATGTTTTCTTCCACTGCGCAATAGCGGAGTCCAATTCATCGACACACTCCACAGCAGTCTGCACCGTTTCTGCGGTGGCTTCTTCTTTAGTGATGGCATCAATCACCTCTTGAGATTCAGCAATTTCTTTGATTTTTGCCTCGACTTGGGAAACGATTTCAGCATACTCATCCATGAATGGCTGAATGCTGTTGGTGAGCTTCTCATCTTCAGTTCTGAACTTGTGCAGTTGCTGTTGCATTCTGCGCACGTCACTCATTTTCTTCATTTTTGCTAAGCCTGCTAAGGCCTTAGCTTCTTCAGTCAGAACAGTGAGGGACTGTTCTGCGGCTTGTACCTGTTCCAACAGACCAACTTTAAAAGGGAGCTTCTCAAGCTCCGTCCAAGCTTCCATAGCTTGGCTCATCAGGTTCTCGGCTTCCTGTATTCTGTCTTTCATCTGTGTGGAATCTCTGCTCAGCGCTTCAAATTGTACCTGTGCATCATCTGTAAACTGTGCGGCAACACGAGCTTCTAGCTCGGCAATCTGGGTTCTATGGCCTTCAGCCATAGTAACTATCTCGTGCTCCAGGGTTTTCACCCTTCCTCCAATAATTTGAACTTTCTCAACCAGAGGGAGGTCTGGTTGAATCTCGCAAGTCGGCAATTCCTGGGCAATCTCATCCACTGCGTTTCTGATGCCGATGTCTTGCGCCTCATAAAGTGCAAGTTTCTCAGAGATATTCCTATGGC
Organism: Larix kaempferi; assembly: GCA_027924585.1. Lineage (NCBI taxonomy): Eukaryota > Viridiplantae > Streptophyta > Pinopsida > Pinales > Pinaceae > Larix > Larix kaempferi. The sequence continues at coordinate 21,400,284 of BSBM01000057.1, read as the reverse complement.
TTTCCTTCAGCTCTATCTCCTGCGATTGCAGTCGTTGATTTTCCTGGAATGTAGAGAGCTCTATAGCTCTCAACTCAAGAGAAAATTTCTCATGCACTAGCTGTAGAGTCTCTATAGGAATTAGAGACAAATTTATTTCAACGGGCCCAACGGCGCTTACCTGTAGTGCAGCTAGCGGATCTGGAAGTGTCATGCTGGTAGGTGGAATATGCATGACAGTATGCCTTTCTACGAGTTCTTCAACTCGCTCGGTACTTGGAATTTCTTGTGGCGCCTGCAAAGTAGATGCTGGCGCATGGGTCTGTGCAATCCTTCCTGCGAGACCTTTTATTTCCACAAACTGCAGGTCTAGAGCACTTCTGATGTGAGCATGCGTGTTCCGCATCTCGCGAAATTGCTCTTTCAAATATTGGTCGATACCCGAGGGAATGGCCTCAGAGGGATGCGACACTTTCTGTTTCTTGGTGGCCGGCTCTGTAGAGCCTTCATCACTTCTTTGCTCAGGGGCTTCCTTGCCCTTATCCTTCTCTTGCGCAGCGGCGGGTGGCATCGCGGATGCGATGTCGGCTGCTTCTCTCCATTCGTCCGACCAAGACTTGATAGTTTCTTCGACATCTTCTATGGTCATCCTGTAAAGACCTACGGCCCATTCCTCTTGAATGCCGCAGGGACGGAGGTAAAGTTGATGTAAGTCGGCAGTAAAGGCCAACTTTCCTTCATACATTGTCGCTGTCTCCTCGCTCAGCCTTGGCATTTCCTGAATGGTATCTCTGAGGAGATAGTAGTATTCACAAAATACAGCGCGGTTCATCTTGCGCTTCGCGGGATTAGGAGATTCCCAAAGATTAACATAACGAATTCCGGCAGGTTCTCCTGCGCGGCGCGGAAGGAACTGAGTGTTCGGGGGCTCCTTCCACCCGATGAGAGCACATAGAATTAAAAGCCAAGAAAAATGGAACGACTGACCGGGGTTATCTTGAACGTTCCGACAGTCTTCCAAAAAAGAATTGAGGAGGAAGAGGGCCCAGTTGTACTGTTCTCCCTCCGCAGCTGCGATGGCAAGTTCCACGACAGCTCCAGTAACTTCCTTCGGTCTGCACTTCGTGAGAAGTCTGCCCGCGAGCAAACTTCCTGTAAATCTCAGTGCTTCGTCTTCTACTATTGTGAGGTCATAGGCCCGACCTCCTCTTGTAAGGTTGTATTTCTGGACCAGCTTTGCAGCCAGCTTTGCAGCCAGTTTTCTATCCTTCTCCTTTCCCATAAAATGGATATTGGGATCCTTACCAGCCTTAGACAGGCCAGTAATGCAATGAATCAAATCGACATTTAAGTCGATTGGCCTCTCGAGCCAAAGGTAACCTCCATGAACGCAGGATAGCAGTGTCTTAACGACTGCGTTCACTTCATTGCTACGCCCGAAATGCGGTAGCTTTAACAGGTTCAGGAGTCCAGGGCGCTCAAGATTTGCTGCAAATCCCTTCGGAATGAATTCGTCAACCTTTCTGGTGGGATTATGCACTACCATCAGATATCGGTCTAGCTGGAACTGAGGATATGTCTTATAGTCTCCGAGGTTGAAATCAGAGAACTTAACCAGTGGAAGGTGTCCGAGCAAGGACCCTTCTATTCGCACGCCAGCCGGTAATGGAGGTAACGAAAGCGGATACTTTGCATTCTTCGGAATATGCACCTCTGGTGCATTGTCTGGGCGTGGCGGAATATAGTTCACCATAGTGGCCAACGGCTCTGGAACGGGATCTTCTGGCTGTGGCTGAGATGCTCTTGTGGCCGGAGATTGTCTGGGATCCTGATAACCAGGATGTACATAAGTCGAAGCCGTCACGGGGGTAGTCATGCCGAAATCTAGGCCTCGGCGCAGGAATTGACGAACAACTTCTTCAGTCGACAGGTTCTCCATCGTGAACAGGTATAGGTAACAAGAACTAGGACAGAAACAACAGAACAGGGTGGGATATGGACGCTGACTACAAGGAAGACACTCTGCACAACTCGGCTCTGAAAACAATGGCTTAGATTCTCAAACAAGACTGCAACTCGAGAAAAGTAACCCGAAATTATACAAGTGTGGGGTATTTATAGCCAACGGTGATAGTGAATGTGGGCAAGTGGGGCTACTAGCTATAGGCGGCTATGCATGAGTTGACAACCCTACGATCCCCCTCGCCTCTACGGTGCATTTACTGTGATAGACGGGCTCTGACAGGCTTCCGGGAGAAGCTAAAACTTTCGTCCCATGGGTTAAATGCAAATCTTACGGAGATCAATTCGAATATGTCAGAGCGGCTACACTTAAATGCCGGGTTTATCCTTCATTTATTTCAGACGCGGCTACATAACTGCTGTAATTCAAAATTTTCGGCGGGTCATTTCAACTTAGGGAACTGTGCCTATAGGGGTCCACAACAAAACTTCTTCAAGCGGCAAATTGACACAGGGAACTTCGCAAGAGCGATAGTTCAACGGTCCGGGGAGAACCTTCGCAAGAGCGCAACTAGGTTCGCTCCAACCAAACTTTATAGACATGCGCGGATGTTTCTAGGAACTGCGCGGGAAGCCGGAGACTGAGTGTCTCGCAACTTCCGTGTAGACTGAATGCGATGCCTCTTTCAACTACACTAGGCATCTGCATTTCTTGATCAGCTATTTAATTCGACAGGGCGGAGTGGCCGTCGCGGTAAAGCTTGAGCCGACTCCCGTTGATCTTTGTAGGCAGTACTTCTCCATTTAGCCTCGCAAGCTGAACTGCTCCTCCTTCTATTATTTTTATTACCTGAAAAGGGCCTAACCAGTGTACACGAAACTTGCCTGGAAACTTGGTGAATTTACTATCATAGAGGAGTACCAAGTCTTGTTCCTGAAAGACTTTATTCTTAATATGCCTGTCATGCCAAGCTTTCTGTCTTGCCTTCTGTACCTGTTGATGGAATCCAGCTAAGAGTCTGTCTTCCTCTAAGGCAAGCAATTGTGAGAGTCTTTCACTCATGGTACCCGTATCTGTCATTTCTGTAATTTGCGCAATTCTGAGACTGGGAATAATGTATTCCATAGGCATAACTGCTTCTTGTCCATACACCAAACTGAAAGGTGTGTGGCCTGTTAATTTCTTGCAGGTATTTCTATAAGCCCATAATACAGCTGTGACTCTAAGGTCCCAATCATCTCTTTGTTGATTATAGATCTTCGTCAGGGCATTCTCAAGAATTTTATTGAATGCCTCCACCGTGCCATTAGCTTGAGGGTGGTAGGGTGTACTCTTATGGTGACTAATTTGGAATTCTTCGGTAAGGGCTTCTATAGTCTCATTGAGGAAATGTGTACCCTGATCACTCATTAGAATCAGTGGACATCCAAATCTAGTGATAATATTCTCAAAAATGAACTTCGTGGCCGTGGCAGCGTCGCAGTTCTTAACTGGCTTAGCCTCAGCCCATCTGGTGAGGTATTCAGTAGCTGTAATGATGTATCTTGCGCCGGTTCTTTTTCCTGGGGGGTTGATAGGACCTACAAAATCAATGGCCCATTTATCGAAAGCACGTAGTGTTATCTGGGGTCTTAGCGGCATTTCATCTCTTCTTGAAGGTTTTCCTGTTCGCTGGCACACATCGCAACATTTGCAGAATTCCTTAGTATCCTTATGCAATGTCGGCCACCAAAGACCTGCAGCTAAGATCTTCTGAGCAGTCGGCTTTCCTGCAAAATGGCCTCCTGCGGTACCTGAGTGCGCTTCTGCGATGATAGAGTTTTTTTCATGCGGTAGGATACATCTGCGCAAGACTTCATCAGGGCCCAACTTATAAAGCTAGCCTGCTATCAAAGTGAAGTCTGCGGCTTTGACGACAAGTTGTTTCTTCTGCTGGATTGTAAACTCAACTGGCGCTTGTCCAGTAGTAAGAAACTCAAGGATGTCAGAATAATATTAATCTGCTGCTTGAATAGAGAACAACTGCGCGTCAGGCAGATTGTCCTCCAGATTTGTAGGTTCCTCTCCTGACTCGATCCTAGATAAGTGGTCAGGTCCTGCATTCAATCTACCTGGCTTTATAATAACCTCAAAATCATATTCTTGAAAGAGGAGTAGCCATCTGCAAATTCTTCCCCCTAACACTGGTTTATTGACCAAGTATTTCAAAGCAGAATGGTCAGTATACATTTTAAAATGTGCGCCCAGTAAGTAGTGTCTGAACTTCTGTAGGGCGTACACCATAGCTAGTCCTTCTCTCTCTGTAGTAGTGTAGTTCTTCTCGGCTGTGGACAACTTTCGGCTAGAATAAGCAATAGGGTGATCGATACCTCCTTTTCCTGGTTGTGTAAGCACGATCCCGAATGCTATGGAAGAAGCATCGACATGAACATGAAAGGGTTTATTCCAGTCTGGGAAAACTAGAATTGGCGCAGTGATCATCTTGTCTTTAAGTGTGTCCAAGCTCTGTTGGCATTCTGCTGTCCATTGGAATTTCGAATCCTTTTTCAGCAATCTTTCCATAGGTGCTGTGATCTTTGCATAACCTTTGATAAATTTTCTGTAGTACCCGGTATGTCCCAATGTAGTGCGCAATTGTTTGACTGAGTTGGGCGCAGGTAAATTAGCGATGATGGCAACCTTCGTAGGATCCATCAGGAGTCCTTGTCTACATACAATATGACCCAACAAAATACCAAAAGGAGCACAGAAGATACATTTTTTCAAGTTAAGGGAAATCTGATGCTGTCTACATTTTTCTAACATCATTCGCAGGTTCCCCATATGGTTCTTTAATAAACCAAACACAGTCCAATCATCAAAATAGACTTCTAAAAACTTATGGATGAATTCTTTAAAAACAGCAACAACGACTCTAGAGAAGATAGCAGGAGCGTTTTTAAGACCAAAGGGCATTACCGTGTACTGGAATGAGCCCCATTCAGTCGCAAAAGTAGTCTTATGGCGGTCGTCTGGATGGATTCTGATCTGATGATATCCCGAAAATCCATCAGTGAAGGAGTAAGCCTCTTGTCCTCCAACATTATCAAGCACTTCATCTGTAAAGGGCGTAGGAAATGGATCATGCGCTGATGCGTCATTGAGTTTGCGCAAGTCCACGCAAATTCTTATTTCACCTTTTGTCTTCTTCTCTTGTACAACCATAGGGCTAATCCAATCGCTTTCTTCTACTGGCTCAATAATACCTGCTGCGAGCATCTTGTCAATTTCTTCTTTGACTTTTTCTTTATAGCGCGGGTTCAACCTGTATGGGCGCTGCTTTACTGGCTTGGCATCTGGTTTCAGAGCTATGCGCATCACTCCTAAGTCTCCTAGGATTCCTTTCATTTCTGTGAACTTGGTAGGAAATATATCCTGGTAGTCACGTAATAAATCTGAAATATGCGCAACAGTTTCATCATCCCAATAGTCTCCTATAGAAGCAAACTTGGGTTCGGCTTCTGTACCAATGTTAACCTTTTTGAGCTTGATGTGTTCTGTAATGGCAGGGATATCAAGCTGAGGACTTTCAACATTGCGCGTCCCTTCTGATTCTGGAATATTGATGTTGCGAGGATCCTCCTCCTCCTCTTCAGTGGTGAAATTATAGCATTCCAGGGCATGTTCTATCTAGACAGCCCAATCTGGTTGGGAATATTCTGGTAATAGACATGGTTCAAATACCTTCTTTTTAATACATTTCAGAGCCTGATCAATACTTGGATGCTCTGACTCAAAGCTGAAGGTAAGTTGAAAACTTTCTATCATAAGAGGCCAAGTGAGGGTGCCTCTGCGCAATTCTGTTTCAGTGTACCAGTTCCTTGGAACTGTGTCCAATGTGTGGATGAATAGGTGAACCCACTCATCGTCCGGAATATCCGACCATTGCTGAATGCATGCTTCAATGTGTGACCTGGGGTCACTCTGTCCCTCATATTTGCGCGACACTTCTGCTGTAGTGTCTTGAAATCTGCGTAGTATCAATCTGCGACAGTCTTGCCATGTGTGAATATTCTCTTTATGCGCACCCCACCATCTGGCGGGTGTAGCGCGCAGTGATACATCTAATGTTTGTATGCACTATTGTTCTGGAAGCTGTTGTTCATATGCCTGTATGAATTCACTTACATTAGTTAGACCATCAAAAATTGGAGTGTCAATCAATTCTGTGCCAATCCATCGAATGGATTTAGTCATCATGGCACAACGTCTTGTAGAAACCTCATGTAAGCGATTCTGCCAGTTTTCCAATCCTGCATTTGAGTCTGATGTGCACGAGCTATCGCATCGCCAGCTGATATGGCCATCTGCTGTGGGATTGACATAGTCACTCTGACTAGCAGTCATCTGATACAAACTTTCCATTTGGCGCGCTTCTTCTTCTGCCCGAATGGGTTCTATATAACTTGGTCCTTGAATAGGATCAAGCGGTGCAATGACCCTAATCTGGTCATCCTCAAAGGTCATCTGTCTTTTCTTCAAATTGATGACAGCCAAATTATCAAATGCCCAGTCTATACCTAAAAGTGCTGGGTAAGGTCTACTATCATCCAGGATTTTGATTACTTCAAAGTCTGCAGAACTTCTTACTCCCTCTATATCAATAGGTACATTGGGTAATCTGCCCAATGGAGAGACTCGTTGCTGGTTCGCGAGTCTTAGCTGGATGGGGGATCTGGTAAGTTGAGGACTTCCCATCTGTTCCCATGTCTGCATGGTGAGAACATTAACTTCGTCCATCTCAAATGCTCCAATCTGCGCTGTGAGCCTCATCTCTTTTCCAGTTCTAATGTGACTCCCAATCTGGTGAATAGCACGCTGTGGTGTGTTCGTCGAAGCAGATTGTTGACATTTGTGCAATAGGTGTTGAAGTTCCTCAGTTGCTTTTTCATTGCGCAACAACTTTAAGCAGTTCCTTAGAAAATTATGGACAGTACCTAGTGCATCTTCTTCATCGGGCCTTCCAGATGTAGTGGCCTGTTCTTGTACCAGGTTGTCTTGTCTTAGCACTTGCGATCTAATATCATTATGCGGAGTTGCGACAGAACTTGAAGCTCTGGAATCTGAGAAATACTCTTGGGCTTGCTTGAATGCTTCTTTTTGCTTCTGCAGATCAAGTGGGGCTGGTTTAATATTAGCGCGGCGCACCCATTGCGTTGCTTGCTTTCCAGTTCCCGACTTTGGCGCACCAGTGGTTGTTCCACTGCGCGTCACAATATTAACTGTACGATCTGGTTCCATTTTTTCTGCTCCAATCAATTGAATATTCTGGTTGACCTGTGGCGTCTTTGCTTTCATTTTAGTCATCAATTGAGGGCATTCTTCAATGATATGATCATAAGATTTACAATATCTGCAAAGGGTTGTAGGGTTTTGGCAATCTCTTGCAAAATGACCTTGCGCTCCACAATTATAACAAGTGATCTGGCCTCTTCTGCGGCCAAAATTTGTTGTACGTCCGCGGCCCCTGTAATTTCCTGTTCTGCCGTCGCAAGTTTGGTCATACTGTGGACCTGCTACGGGTCCTTGTGCTTCTGACTGTACTCTATAAACATCATGTTTCCTTTCCATCATAAGGTCATATGCTCTGCAATTGTTTTCATCATGGCCTACTGATTTACAGAAATTACAATATAGGTTCTTTGGAGTTTGTACATATTTCTGAAGTAAGTGACATTCTTGAGGTCTATGACCTCTAGTTCGACAGATTTCACACCAAGGCCCCTGTGGATGTGGTAAAGGGTTAGGTGCTCCAGTTGCAATATACTCTATGAAAACGGGACAATGGTCCTTTGAATGACCTTGTGCTTTACATTTTGTACACCATATTTCTTCCTTAACATCCTTGCCTTTCTTAATATCATGCACTTGCAAGGTTAAGTTTGCTAATTGGTTCTGCAACTGCGCAACATCGTTGCTTGTTCCAGCAATTGGTGAAGCTTCTAGTTTCACAGCCATCTCTAGAGCTTGTTCTTGAGTAGTGAGATTCTGTTGCATAAGAGGAAGTCTAATGTGTGGAAGCAGCGCAGCAATGAGCCATTCCTTATGCTGTTGTGGTGCAAACTCAAAGCTTACTTGATCTATCAAGGCTTTGAACTTTTGGTCAAAGTCCCATACTGATTTTGTAGGTAACTGCTTGATGTCTTTGAGCTCTGTTATACACTGTGATTCTGATTTAGGTTTCTTGAATTCTCTAATCATAGCATTTCTTACCTCAGCAAGCGTTCTATTCTGTGCTGCTGAGTATTTCATGAACCAAGTTAAGGCTCTTTCTCTTAGTGTGGTTGCTAACTGAACCAGTTTAACAGCATCATCATTAATTTGCTTAATTGTCCAAATGGCTTCACATAGGAACCAGTGTTGCTCAGGGTCTTCTATCCCTGTTCCTCTAAAAGTTGGTAGTTTCATGTCATCACCCATCTTTCTTGTACGAGTTTGAGGTGTAGGTGCTGTAGCAGTTCTTCTGGGCTGGTTGAACAAAGGTGGTACAGAGGTACTAGAAGTACCGTGTGGGCTACTAGAAGGTGTTACTGCAGGATTATACTGAGCTTCGTCTGGCTTTCGCGGTGTAAAAGGGTAGTAAGGGATATGAACGCTCCCTTGTCTTTCTATGTGGCTTGCTCTAGGAACTTGACTGTCTTCTGGGCTTGACTCAAAAGAATGTTGGTCAAGGCCTACTTTATACCGTTTTCCACTACGAGTGCAACCAATAACTTCAGGGTCACTATCAGAGTCTAGGGACATTACTTCTCTATGATATTCATCTGAAGCTATACATAGTTTTGCTTTTTCATACAGAAGCATTTTAATTGATAAGTTCAAAGAATTCAGGAACTTACCTCTATGTGCTTGAAAGAAACTCCTCTCAGCTTCACTGAAACTCTTTCTTGTATCCACTGCAAACTCAGTGATGAAACCTTCCAGCAGACTATTCAACCAAAAGTCTACTGCGCGGGACACAGAATTGTCTACCCGCTTCAAAATAGTGACTAGCTCAGGGGTCCAAGCGACTGGTTGATCAATATGCACAGTGGGTCTAGTATCTGCTAACTTGGCTATCCAAGCATGTAACTCAAGTGAAAATGTGACAAAGAAAATTTCATGAAGGTCAGTATAGATATACTTCTGCAACCATTCTTCTGTCTGGAGTCTAGAGCTTCTATTTTCTTGTTCAGCGAACTCTTTAGCCTTTAAATCGAACCACTCCTGAATTTCTGTAGCTGTAGGATTCCAGTAACACATCTGTTAGCTGAGCAAGTCTCAAGGCAACAGAACCATTTGTTGGCTCAACAACAGTGTTCAAAGCAACGGAACCATTTGTTGGCTCCAGCAGTATCTCACACGTCGCCGGAATAACAACTCACAGTAATAAGTCGCAAGGCAACGGAACCATTTGTTGGCTCCAGCAGTATCTCACACGTCGCCGGAATAACAACTCACAGTAATAAGTCGCAAGGTAATGGAACCATTTGTTGGCTGATTTTTGGACAGACCCGGGTTTTAATGAGGCGCAGCAACAAAACCCCTTGGCGCACTGGCCCTCTCGGCAACGATCTGCGCGGCAGCTCGAGGTCTCACCCGAAGTGGCTATGGGGAGGCTAAGGAATCAGGTTTCCTTAACCTAGGCGACGCGGAGACTGTTCTCTCTTCTTGGACGGTTCCTCTAAGGCGAATGTCTGAACCCTCTTCAGACTTATGAGCGCAACAGCTCTCAAGCTCCTGCTCGGCAGCTGAACTGCACGGTACTTCCACTCCTGCGCTAGGACCAATTATCCTCTGCGCGGATACTCTATGCGTAGTTTCACTTGTGTGCTCGTCGCAGCAACAAGTTTACCTATCGCAACGGAGACGTCGTCTTACCGAGTGCTTTGACTCTTAACGATTATAGCTCCCAAGGAAGCTTCACTGATTTACTCAACACATTCATAAAGATAATACAACATTCCTGTGCTTGCTGTTAGTAAACTTAAAACAGGTAATCATTTCAATCACACATCGCAACAACGAGAAATATGAAGTCCACCTCCACGGGGAAAACCACGTCCACGGGAGTATCTTATATTAACCAGAAAATGATAGACTTATACAATATGCTGCGCACACAGCTGCAGCCTTAGATCTTTCCAGGAAACTCCACGCACACAGCTGGGAGCCCTTCTCTCGATCTATTCTCTTCCTCTCTAGAGGTTACAATAGTTCAGACGTCGCCTCGGACTGTCTGCAACTCAAGGATTAGCTTCACTGCTAACCAGCTCTAACTCCTGTTTTCTAGCAACACGGTAGAAAACCCACAACAAGATCGTAACAGAGGATGATCAACTCGATCAATCCTTCTTACATCCAGCATCAATTATCTTAGCTAGCTCACTCAGAGGCTTAGCTAAGTGACTCACTAATCAACCAACTCACAGACTAGTTAGCTAATTGTCTAACCAACTAACATCTACCCATTACAATTATACATATATATAGGTGGCCATGGTGGTCGCACCTTTACAAAACTGTGGGCCTTTCCCAGCAATAATCCCCAAAAACCCTAACCACGCACATGGCTAGGTGTACTGTAGGCGCTGCTTGCAGTCATGTCACCGCTTCCTGCAGGCTCCATGAATTCCGGCGCAGCTTACGGGTATGGGTGCCTCGTCCTTTGCCTTCAATGCTTTGGTCCGTTGCTCCTCCTTGATCCGAGCAACCATAACTTCTGTACTTAGCCTTAAATGAGGGTAGCTGATCCCTCTACTCCATTGCTTCATTGATTGTGGTAGCTGGGCTTTCCTCTCAGCTTGCCTTCATTCTCTTCTGACGTGCGCGCGAGCTCCGTGTTTTCCGGTCCGTAATCTACGCTGAGATTATCCATCTGGCACCGTACTGCGCACCGTCTGCTTCTGTTCCAAAATTGGCGCTTATTCAAAACTTAGCACTTTCTTCCACACTTGTGCTTTTTCCTCAAAATTCGCAGCTTTTACCATAGCTGCGACCTTGGCTCCAACACATACTTTCCTTGATTTTTTCTTACAATATTTTCTCCTTTAGAAACCATGCCCTCCTTGACCTTAGATGTTTCCTTCTTGCAACAACACTTGCTTGCTTTGTGAACTGGGCATTGAAATGGAAACTACACCCTTCCGGATGTTTCCTATTTGGTAAACTGGACTTTTTTTTGGCAAGTGCACCCTCCTTAGATTTTTTAGTTGTTTCCCTTTTCTTATTTTGGAAACATTATCTCCACCTTCCTTCTTTTCATCTTTTTGCCATATATTCACCCCCAACTCCATTTTTGGCAACATCATCCACATGGGGTGCCCTCTTGGCCCACTTGCTCATTATGCATTAATTTTATTTATCAAAATTAATTTTAATAAATAAATTTTCCAATTTATGGAAATTAGGATAAAATTAATTCTAAGCAAATAGAATTAATACAATTTAATTCCCTTAGGGGTTGATTTTGTCCCTTTTAACCCATGGGGTTGGATGAACCAAAATTGGGGACATGAAACTTAACCACCAACCTCTATCTCACTCTCAACCCCTAACCTCAAATCCCCCTCTCTCTCTCTAACTATCTCTCTAAACCCCTTACCACCAATATCTCTCTCTCTAAACCCATACGCTCCAATCTCTCTCTATCTCTAAACTCCTAAACTACAATCTCTCATTGTCTATCTCTGTAACCCTAGAAACCAATCTCCCTCTAATCCCTTATAACCCAATATCTCTCTCTCACTCTCTATGAACCCCTAACCCCCAATCTCTCTATCTCTAAACCCCTATCCCCCGATCTCTCTCTAAACCCTTAAACCCCAACATATCTCTCTCTAAACCACCAATCTTTCACTCTCTCTCTAAAATACTAACCTTCAATATCTCAAATCTCTCTCTCTCTCTCTCTCTCTCTCTCTCTCTCTCTCTCTCTCGACTAAACCCCTAACTTCCACTCTCTCTGTATCTCTCACTCTCCTCTATAAACCCTTAATCCCTAACTTCCAATATCTCTCTCTCTCTATACCTCTAACCCCTAATCTCTCTCTTTCTCTAAAAAACCCTAAACCCCAATCTATCTCTCTCTCCCTAGACACCTAACCACCAATATCTCACTTTCTCTCTCTCCCTCTAAAATCCTAATATATAATCCCTCTCTCTCTCTTAATTCCTAACCACCAATCTCTCTCTCTCTCTCTCTAAACTAGTAAGCACCAACCTATTCTCTCTCTAAACCCCTTATCACCAATCTCTCTCTTTCTCTAAACCCCTAACCTCTAGTCTCACTCTCTCTCTCTAAACCCAAATCCCCTAATCTCACTCTTTCTATCTCTTTCTCTAAACCCTTAATGTATATTCTCTATCTCTCTCTCTAAACCCCTAATCCACTCTATCTCTCTCTCTAAACCCCTAATCCACTCTATCTCTCTCTAAACCCTTAACCCCAATGTCTCTCTCTTTCTACCTAAAATCATAATCGTCATTCTCTCTCCCTCTCTCTCTCTAAACCATTAACCCATAATCTCTCTCTCTATACCCCTAACACCCAATATCTATCTCTCTCTCTATATATATAAACCACCAATCTCTCTCTATAAACCCCTAACATAGAATCTTTATCTCTCTCACACACACTCTCTCCCTCTCTCTAAACCATTAAGCCCTAAAATCTCTCTCTATAAACTCTTAACCACCAATCTCTCTCTCTCCAAACACCTACGCTCCAATCTCTCTCTATCTCTCTCTTTATAAACCCTAAACCACTGATCTCTCTCTTTCTATATCTCTCTCTAAACCTCTAACTTTCAATCTATCTCACTCTCACTCTCTCTTTCTCTAAAACTCTATCATCCAATCTCTCTCTCTCTCTCTCTCTCTAGACCTCAAACCACCAATCTCTCACTCTCTCCCTCTGCAAAAGCCTGACCCGTAGTCTCTCTATCTCTCTCTCTCTCCCTCTCTCTCTCACTCACTAAACACCTAACAACAAATTTCTGTCTCCCTCCCTCTAAACCACAAAGATCCAATCTCTCTCTCTCTCTAAGACCCTAACCACCAATCTCTCCCTTTCTCACCCTCTTTTTCTCTAAACCCATAAACTCCATTTTCTCTCTCTTTCTCTCTCTCTCTCTCTCTCTCTCTCTAAACTTGTAACCCCCAATACCTCTAATTCTCTCTCTGTCTCTCTAAACCTGTAACCCCCAATACCTCTAATTCTATCTCTCTCTCTCTCTAAACCTCTAACCTCCAATCTCTATTTCTCTCTCTAAGTGCCTAAGCCCTGTTTTCTCTCTTTAAACACTTAACCCCCAATCTCTTAATGTTTCTTCCGAAACCCATAACCACCAATTTTTTTCCCTCTCACTCTCTTTCTTTAATGCCCCCCCCCCCCCTCTCTCTCTCTTTGTCTCTCTCTCTCTAAGCCCCCAACCTCCAATCTCTCTCTCTCTCTCTAAACCCCTAACCCCCAATCTCTATCTCACTAAACCCATATCCTTCATTCTTTCTCTCTCTCTTTGACTATCTCTCTAAATTGGCTATTGGTTATACATTTTAAAGGTTGGGTGTTTGATGATAGAGTTTAGAGTTGATGAGAATTAGAGGTTATAAGGGTTAGGGGTTAATTTTTATTTGATTAGACACTTTAGAGGTTAGGATTAGGTGGTTGGGATTATAGGGGTTAAGGGATATTTAAGTGTTAGGGAATGGGGGATATATCATTATGTGTTAGGATTTAGGAGTTTTCGGGGCTATACTAGTTTAGGATTATAGTGGGCCAAGATTTATAATGGTTAGTTGTACTAGGAACTAGGGATTGCAATGGCTAGGGACTAATGGTCAAGGGTTTTGGGATTAAGATATAGGGGTCATGGATTTATGGTTATAAGGATGAAGATTTATATGTACAAGAGGATAATGCGAGTTAGTGATTTTGTGTAATAATATGTACATATTATAAGTTTTGTGGGTTATAAGGGTTACTATATAGGGATTATAATGATTAGGGGTTATAGGGTATATTGGTGATAAGGGTTAGATGTCAATGGTTATAGGGTCACATTCCTATTATCATTAGTATCGCTATTCATAACGGAGGATATGTTTGAGAGGTTTTGTGTAGTGGAATAAGGCGTTGTTCTTGAACTTGGATGATTACATTCTTATTTTAGAGATTAAAGCCAAGGTTCCATCCCTCAACCATGTATAGGGCCCAAAAACCCATACCTAGAATCTAAGACATTAGAATGGCCACACCCATATTCATACTTGGAATCAAGGCTAACCTTAGGAAATCCTATGTCATGGCTTTAGGTGTTATTCATAGAAATGGATGACTAAATCTCCTAACCATTCTGGTTAAGGAGAGAAGAGAGGGGTGAGGGAGGGAGGAGGGATTGGACAGAGTGGAAGAAAGGTGGGGGGGATTGGGTGGATAAGAAGAGAGGGGGGTGGGGTTATAGAGAGGGATGAGGGGTTTAGGGAGAGATAGAAAAAAAATAAAGGTGTCAAAATGAATGCGTGCACGCATTTCTGTGTGCACGCATCTACGCTTGTACGTATTTGCATGCATGTGTGTTTAGATTCAATTTTTTTTTAGCGACCTTGCATGTTTGGTACTAGGTTCGGATTGCTAAACCTTGAGGCTCGGTCTAAGTTATGGCAGAACACACCAATTTCTATAACTTCATGTTTTTCACGCTTAGTTTTGCGTATGCTCCACTTGTGCACTACTGATGAAATTGGACACACTTGTTGAGCTCTATGTGCAAAGTCTAACTATATATATTTTTAATAGATCTATTATTGTTTTCTATTTTTAATTCATTTTTAACTGCACTAATGTCAAATTTGTAAAAAACATAGGTCGTTTATTTGGGCTATAACTTTTGATTGGCTTACATATTTTGAAAACGGAAAAGAACACGCACAAAAATACAAGATCACCTACAAGCTAAAAAAAAATTGATTGACTATGTTAAGACCATGATATGGTGGACCAACACTTGATCATGTTGTTTTAGGGCTTCACTGACTTTCATAATTTAAAAAATATATATAAAATTAACTTTTAAAATTTTGGAAAAATAGCCCTGCACAAGATCTGTCTGTGGCCTACGCCTCTACATATTTGTTTCCTCATAATTTTATTATTTACATAACAAACCGGTGGACCAATGCGAACATATGCATTATGTTTTAGAGAAAAAATAACATACCAATCTTAAAATAATGACATTTTGGGGTGGTTATACCACTTTTCCATAAATACAAGTTATATATTCCGGAAGGTGATCCGATTTTCTACGTTTCATCTTTTTACACCTAATTCTAAAAATATTTGTAGGTACCTCTAATAATTCATTTGAATGATCAGATTTATGTTTTTCCAACATGCCAGTGCAACTAATGCGTCATAAGTGAGTATCATTACATTGCACCAACCCTTATTTAGTCCAATTGTTGAGGTGTGAACCTTGAAGGTTGAGTTACATTAGGAGTGGAACATTAAACTTTGTATAGGTTTTAGTGACAACCCTTTTGGTAGCCATATTTTTACTTTCAATCTAATTTTCTCTTCCAATGCTACAATTTTCAGCCATTCCAAATATCCCAAAAAAAATTGATAATGAAAAAGGTAAGATGACTTATTTCAAATAGAAAAATAGAGGATTTTCCTCTTTGAAACCAAATGGTGTGAACATATTGGCCAAATAAATATGAAAATGGCCCAATTAAGTAGTATCATGCCAAAAGAGAGTAAAAAAATGAGTAAATGAGAAATGCCATCATGGGGCAGTTTGCTTTTACAAGATTGTTATTACACAAATAACATTATGATTCATATAAGTCTCTTTAATGTATATGCACGTGACAAAGAGGACTAGAGGGAAACAAATAACCTACATGACTATAATTAATGAGGGGTGGGATTTAGGGGCTTAACAATCCTCACTCTAAAAATGATATATTGTTTTTTAGGAATTAAAAGCTTTCTCCAAAGTGGTGATAGGGGCCAAGGATCCATTTTGAAAAATGGAGTACATCCCAACTTGTATACTTAATTCCAATTACCATTTCCCTTTTCCCAGTAAGCATTTGATGAGTTGTTGTCATTCAAGTACATGTGAAACCCTATAGGATAAGGATTTCAATTAATTGACTTGTATTTATTTTTAAATTTTCTATAAATTTGGATGTCAAGATATTTTATCCTTTAAAAATATCTTCCTTGAAAGATTGGTAAAATTCATAATTTTGATATGAGAAAAAATATATATAACTTTCCTATAATATGTCAATTTAACTGTGAACTATTATTTTTATTGGGAAAAAAAATAGGAACAACTACAATTGTATTTTCTTCATCCATTTTGAAGTTTCCGACTGTAAAGGTTTTAGAACTAATAGGAAATGTTGGGTAAATTTATCTAAGTTAAACATATCACTCCAAAGAACTTGGGGAGCTGTATAAGGGCTAACTAAAACGCTCCAACTTGTCGGAATACAGCAGAGCAATTCTTGCCAAAATCGCAATTTAGAGTGCTCAAATCGCAATTTCGACGATATGGGTAGTTTTAAAAATAGGCAATTAGTCTAGAACAGACAATCTCAATTGCAGAAATTACAAAATTGCGAAAATAACAATTTTCAGCTAGAATTTTAACCGGTTTTTATCCCAAAATCGCCGGAAAATGGGGCATTTGATTGTCTTTTACCCTACACGAGAATTTGGGACTTGATATCATATAGATAAAGACCAATGAGTTGATAAGGATACTCTAGTATGGGGAGGTATCATCCCTCGCATTCACAAGTCACTTATAAACAAATTCTCAAAGAAATATAAGTCCCTTTGCTTGGTAGAATGTGAACTCAAATCATGTTTAGCTTCGATTAGTACATGTTATTTATGAATGCATAATAGCTTTCTCCATTTTGTGACATACGTGCTTATTTTGAGGCCTATCATCCTTCTTTCGATACGATGCAACACATAAAATCAAAATAAGGGGAAACATCGTTGGGCATGGTACAGAACCAAACGGGTGATAATCGGGTCATGCATTCGGTGTTGTTAGTTTGTCGCTCCATCCCAAATGCATGATCTTAGTACATGAGTTAGGGCATGCGAGACCATGTGTCTAGTGTCCATAGAACCAACTGATCCATTGATTTATATAAAGCTTGAATGGTGCTCCGGAAAATGAGTGGTATGATCTGAAGGCATTATAATGTGTGAGAACCTTGTATTTGTTTGGCGCAACGTTTCGATGAGAACAATTGGAATGGGTAGGATTGGAAATAACCGGATTGTGGATGAGTTCTATTTAAGCGTTATGGTGTTCTTTTCGGTGGTCTAGTTTGCAAGAAGCTGAGACCCCCTAAAAATGGTCCAAGGATAAGGAAGTGTTACAATGTGAGTTAATTGAAGGAGCTACCTGCTTTGCTGTGGACACTGAAAGATAGAACATGAAATTACACGTCGACTACCGTAAAGAATTTCATATCAGGTGACACCATGGGTGACCCTATGTTTGTTCTGTTCTTTTCCTCACCATGGCTGAGCCTCTGTTTAATGTTCTGTTTTTTTCTAATAGAAATTTACATGTATATTATAAGCATAATGACAATTATATCAATTGATAATGGAGAATAATAATTATGGATGGCTGACGACGCCCTTCACAATAGCTCAAGATATAAGGGTCGACGCCCTTCGCCTTTAGCAGAACAACATCACTCTAATGAAGGGCGTCCATTAATTATTTCACATCGCTTTAGATCTCGTTATTTCGTCGTTGATAATCTGGCTAGCTAATAATTTGCATATGTTTCAACTTTTCAAGATAGATACATGCCATCCTTGCATAGCTTTTACAAATTTTAAAATTTGCACAAAATCATAGAAGACTAGGATTCTAAATCACATTGACAAATGCTTATATGGTGCTGGTGGATCTTTAATATCACTGATTATCATTACTTTGTATTTAAAGCAGGCAGGGTTATAGACTCTGACAGTTATTCACAGTTGCTTTGGTTGGGTAACGAAGGCTCCAATCTGCTCCACTTTTATGATGATTCGGAGGTTATTACATATTGGATGAAGGGCATCTATAGGCTTAGGAAATTGTATTTGCTTCATATTCTGCAAAATGTTAAAGTAATGACCTCTTTGTTTATTCACATAATTCTTGGCAGATGCCCTCTCGGAGGCTAGCTTGTTGACATAATGAATACTGCTCATATCAGAGAGTTCCAAGAAGGCAACATATTGTGAATGACAGATTGAATACTGTTGTTCATATCAGAGAGTTCCAAGAAGTCAGCAGAGCGTAAAAATTCAGAGGCTTGTTGATGTTTAAGAAGTCATAGGTGGCGTAGCAGGGTTTATAATGGGCTTCCACTACCATAGTAATTTGCATTTGCTTCCTATTTTGAAAAATGTAAAAGAAATGTTATTTTTGTTTACTCACATATGCTTTCATCATATATTTTTGGAGCTAAATTCTTGAGCAAATGCCATTTTGAAGGTTGGTTTGTTGACAGAGTGAGTTTCAAGCTGGCAGCATGTTGTAACTCAACGACATATTGATGTTTAAATTATCTCTTAAAGAAGTGTCTAGTATAGTAGCATGGTTTATATTGTTGTATATAAACCAGAAAAAACCCAATTTTGGGGGATTTTTGGCGAGGTCTCTATTGATATGTAGTTGATTATGAGGAATGGTGAAATTTACATAGTTTTTTTTTTTCAATGTTCATGTTTTTGTTATAAATATTATGAGAATTTGTGAAAGTTTAGCTTTATATTTTTGTTATAAATATTATGAGAATTTGTGAAAATTTAGTTTTATAGGAAAAATTAATTTTGGTTGAGGGTACATGAGCTCCAATGACCTAGATTTGCTAATGAGAACAGGTAAAAATTGTAGATTGTTATCTACATTATTTAATGATATGGAGTGAAAGTACTTTGTGTATGCAATGCACTAGTTACTAGTTTTGTTATATAAGACTACCAAAAATATTTGGGAATAAGTTAGGATTAGAAAGTGATTACTTTTTTGGGATTCATGTTCATAGTTTTTTATAAGTATATTATTGTAATCGAAATTATGTACAAAGAAAAATATCAATTTTTTATATGATATTTAGCTTGAGTTATAAGTTAATTTTTGGGTTTTTTATAATTATTTTAAATAAAACTTTTTATTTTTAATTTTATTTTCATTCTCCTTTTTAGAATATCTAAATACTAGAGTGAAAGTATATTTAAATGTTAGATTTGAATTATGGTGAAAGTATATAAAATGTTAGATTTGAATTATGATGAAAGTATATAAAATTTTCTTGGATCCATCTAAATTAGATTAACTCAATTTATATCTATTTTAATAATTAATTAAATTAAATTTTTTATTAATTTATTATTATATTTTATTTAATTTTTTTAATCATATCAATTTCTAAATTTTTATAAATCAATTAAATTAAATTTTTTATTAATTTATCATTATATTTTATTTTCATTTTTCCAAAAAATTAAATTATTTATTTTTAACATAGAAACAATGTCAACTCAAAATAAAAAAAGTATTAATTTAAATTACAGAAGTATTTATTCATATGAAAAGTGAAAGTGACTTAATATTGAAATGATTTTAAAGATAACATTTTTAAAACAAAGCTTTCTCAACAGAGTTCTTAATTCTTTCAGAGGATATTATTAGTCCTCAATACACTTGTATATGATTTTTTTTATATTTTTATTAATAATATTGTTTTTAAGAAAAAAATATTTTCCAATATTATAATATAATATTAATTATTTTGATGAAGTTTGAAATAAAATATATGTGTCAAAATATTTCAATATAATAGAATTCTTAATTTTATAATTAACAAATTTAAACATAATAACTAAACATTAATAATTTCTTTTATAATAAAATTAAATTAAAATAATATTATTACATAAATAAATATTTTTTAATAATTTTATAAATATATATATTTATTAAAATTTTCACTATTTTATAAATAAATTTAATGTTATATTTATTTTAATTATTAAATTTTATATAATATTAAAAATTATTTAAATTGTTTTTAATTGAAGATAACAAAACGTATTATCACTTAATTGTCAAATTGGTTACTCGCTTTTATCTATTCATTATTCAAGGAAAACTATACCGCCTAAAATAAAGTGGTGATGGTCCATAAGTAGGTAGGTTTCCACTCTTATTAGACGACTCTAAGCCTTGGGCCATTAACCTATGCCCTTACATCTCAATAAACACAATCTCTTAGACAATTAAAAGTAATTTTAGGTCTTATTCTAGGACAAAAATTACTTATTAAAACAATGCCAACATAATTATGAAAGTATTGAATGATTGCAAAAGTTTCATAAAATTAAAATAAATTAAAATATAAAATTTCCAACAAAAACCTTACTTTTTTAATTAAAAAATAATAATTGTAGGTCTTTTAAAACTAATATTCATTGTCATTAATACTTTACTTGATCCTTTTAAAAAATACCAATTTCAATTTATTTCCTTGTATATTGAGAATGATTTAAACGAAATCTTAAAACACACACACATACAAAAATACCAATTTCAATTTATTTCCTTGTATATTGAAAATGATTTAAACGAAATCTTAAAACACACACACATACATAAATGTATGGATGTTTCTAACTTCTTGGAATAGGTTTGTGGAAGGCAAGAAAGTATGGATGATGAGATTGGACTAGTAGATTATTATGAATATTCATTCTTAGGGGACCTCATTTTACTTCGCCATCATATTTTAGGGGTCGGGTTTATAGTCACACACTTGTATATGGTTATGATGATAAAAATTTGTCCTCCAAAAGACAAAATGTTTTGGGGTGGGTTACAAAATCTATCTTCTAATGCCATTTTCTTTGGGTGTTGTTAAAGAGCCAATGATTTGTCCCTTTGCCGATTATATTTTCCAACTCCTATTCAACTGAAGACAACCCAGAAACATTTCGGTAGACGTTCCCCCACTCTACCCCAACCACCATTTTGCATCACCTATCGCAGACCCCACACCTCGTTGACGACTGCCCCACCTTCCCAAATCCACTCATGTTAGTTTCGGTCACCAACATTGGACATGCCATCACCATCGCATTCAATATTGTCAACAACCACCAATGCAACCACCCGAAATAAGAATGTGCCATTTTGAATTCAATCGAATGCCCTCCCTTGCACTTTGAAATATTGAGAAGTGAAATTTTCTCTAGGGTTGATCACAAAATTTACTGTACATGCTACATGTATGAGGTAGGTATATTATATATGAATATTTATGGGGTTTATACTTCAATTATAATTTATGGGTTTTATACTTCCACTATTATTTTTCAACTTGGGGTTCATTGTTTTTCATTTGATTGTAGTAAGAAAAACAATATTATTAACATTTTCTTAGATTATAATTTTTTTAATTTATTTCTGAGCACAACTCACAGGTAAAAAATTATCTATGGACTATATCTTAACCATTATCTATTATAAGCATTATATTAATGGATTCTTCTTCCCATCATCGTACATAAAAATATAAAAACCCTTTGTTCTCCCCCTCCACCAACGAGGGTCGTTTTGAGCATTAATTAAATACATTTGGAACTACAACCATGATCTCGCATTCTTCACTCATAATTGGGAAATCCAACTCATTAAATGCCTTTGAATACTTTCTGCTCATGAGATCAATTCTCCTCCTCCTATAACAGTTTTTGGGTAATTTTTCTAGCTCTCTCAAAAGAGACATTGCATGCTTTTCACCTCACATTTCATAAGAGGCATTATAGGGTTTTCACAACACATTTCATAGTAAGTCAAGGGATATTTCCAAAACATTCATATAAAGAGTGACAAGATGAATGAGAAAAAAAAATACTAGAAACTAGAGATATTCAGTCCGAGAAGTGGGCATAAGATTAGTGCTAGTAAACTAGATTATAAACATATAATAAGATGGAGCTAGCTAGGAAACTGTTGAGTTTTTATTATGAGTGTGATCATATTGCAACTATAAATTCATGGGTTACAATTATTCGCATGGTTGGGATTGTTTGGATAATATTGGGATGGATTAGAGGTGGAAAGCATAGAAGAAACGGGGTTGGGATTCCTCTTAGGTAGCTTGGGATAGCCGTTTAAAGGAAAAACCTTATAGTTCATTTCGTGTGGCTATTCATTATTCCCTTAGAGACTCATGGACAAGTGTTGAAAATTGTATGTTAATCTCTAATGCTCCTCATCTCTTAGTTGTATGGTTGAGCAATCTATATAACTTCATAAGATCGCTTTATGTTTGAATGATAAAAGCATCTAGTGATAAATGATAATAAAATTATATCCTTGTAGGGTTCCTATCTCTTTTGCTTGGGATGAAATTTATTGTGAATGAGAAGTATGGTTTCCCATTTGGCTTATTTTCCCAATTTTCATAATGTCCTCAAATATAAACCCAATTTAAAACTTTGTGCTTACGTGGCCTCATATATATAGATAGAGGTATATGTCAAAAAGGGGCCTTCAAAAGCCATAGTACTGGAAGTTGATCCATATAGGATTTCAAATTTGAAAGTTTGTGCTTACGTAGCCTCATATATATAGATACAGGTATATTACAAAACGGGGCCTTCAAAAGCCATATTACTGGAAGTTGATCCATATAGGATTTCAAATTTGACCAAATACTTTTGTTTTCTAGATCTAAACTTACATAGTAGCTTGAAGAATTTTCATGTTCGCAGTGTGGATAAAGAGTGTTTGGTCAAATGTTGATTTTTCCTGTGCTTGTGAAATTATATTAATTTATGTCAAGCTTGAACACTAATGGATAACATCCAATAAGATGACACCACAACCTACTAGTATTAATTTCCACTTGTAACTTCTACATATGGAGAGCCAATATATTGAACTTCTATGCATAGTGTTAGCTTAGCATTTGAGAAAAGACAAAAAAACTTTGTGTATGTAATACACATGAAATTAGTACGTCCATAGGTCTAATTCATATCCCTGTATTGAAAAAAGTCACTATTTTGAGCAATAGTATTTTATTAAGGAGATTATTGCACGGAATGCAATCATAGCTACATAGATGTGCATAATTGCTTGGTACTCTAATTTGTTGGAAAATGTTGTCCGTTGCAGATTGGATAGGTACTTTAGAATTATGATAGTGAAATTCTACTTGCTCATTAATATTGATGCCATTTTGGATCAATGAAAATGGATACTTATTTAGCAAGGAACTAGGGCCTCTAGTAGTTTTTGATTCATTTGGTTTTCCCTGTTGCTTCCAGTTTTAGTGGCCCATTTGTCATAACCACATTCTATGATGTGTGCATATTTTTAATGTGTTATAGTTCAAATGTTATGTATCTACAAAAAGGTTATTGTTAAAAATTTGGTTTGTAATAACTTGTGGATTTCTATTATACTATTCAATACCTAAATACTTAATTCAGTTGGATAATTTGTAAAACCACTATTTTTAGTTATTAAAAAATTAGAATTGCAGTTTTTGGTGTCTAGACCAATTGGGTTGTAGGTAAAAGGATCATTTGCAGTAAATTATGGATTAAGATTTAAATTCCTCCCCCCAACACACACACACACACACACACACATATATAGGTTGGGTTATTGATAAAGCCATTGTTTGTAGTAATTAGAAGATTAGTGTTGACATGTCTAGTGTAGAGTCTAGTTGAGTTTAGGTAAAGGAATTATTTACAAAATCATTATTTCTTGCAGTATTCTTTGTTTCAAGTGCAAATAAACATCTCATTATTTCTTTCTTTCTACCTCTCTAATGAATTTATGTAAATCAATAACTAAAGTTCAAGGAAATCCTTGTCTTTTTAGTATCACCAACCATATTCCTTTTGGATTTCTAATCTTTCTTTCATTTATGAAAATACTTATGCTTGTCTATCTCCCTTTTCAAGTTATTATTTAATTCAATAAGTTGCAATAACTTGGCATTCATATTTTCAATATCTTCAATCTAATCCATATATGTTGGATTATCTAGATATATGTTTATCACATTATAATATTCAAATATTCAATGGTAAATGGCTTGCCCCTATGAGAGAAGGTGATAATGCCCATTTTTTAATAACAAAGAATAGCAAATTCACAATCTTTGTTCACAATTCCTATTTTGTATTACAAAATGTTACTTGCTCTTTATTGGCATTTTAAATTTCCCTCCTATCTATCTTTCTCTTACTCATAATTTTTAGAAACCAATTAGTAATTTGTAGAAACCAATTCACAGTATGAGCTAATATTTGAAAAGCATAAACATTCTAGTCCAAACAAAAATGTAAAAAAGGCACAAGTCCCATTATTTCTCCTACTATCATAAGCTCCTTCAATATATTGTTCAAACAAATATTGTATTAATCATATTGCCTCAATATCTCTCTCTCTTTGAATCCCTTACCACCAATTTCTCTCTCTCTGAACCCCTTAACACCAATATCTCTCTCTCTCTCTCTCTAAATCCATATGCTCTAATCTCTCTCTCCCTCTCATCCCCTAGCCTCCAATATCTCTCTCTCTCTCTAAACTTTTAACACCTAATCTCTCTATTTCTATATGTCCCTCTAAACCCCTAAATTCCAATCCACCACTCTCTCTCTCTCTACCCCTAACCACCAATCTCTCTCCCTTTAAACCTATATCTCCAAACCTCTCCCTCTCTCTCTCTCTTGACATAGAACCACTAATCTTTCACTTTCTCGAGCTCTAAACCCATAACCCCCCCTCTCTCTAACCCATAATCCCCCAATATCTATATCTTCCTCTGTAAGACCCTAACCACCATTTTCTCTCCCTTTATATATCTGTCTAAACCATTAAACCAAAATATCTCTCTCTCTTTCTATACCCCTCACCACCAATCTCTCTCTCTCTCTCTCTCTCTCTCTCTCTCTCTCTCTAATCCCCTAGCCCCCATTCTCTCTCTCTCTCTCTCTAATCCCCTAGCCCGCAATCTCTCTCTCTCTCTAAATACCTAGCCCCCAATCTCTCTCTCTCAACCACTTATCCCCAATAATTTTTTCTCTCTAAACCCCTAAACCCCTAACCACCAATCTCTCTCTCTCCCTCTGTAATCCCCTAACCTCCAATCTCTCTCTCTCTCTAAACCCTAACAACTGATCTCTCTCTTTCTATATCTCTCTCTAAACCCCTAACTTTCAATCTCTCTCACTTGCTCTCACTCTCTCTCTCTCTCTCCCTCTCTCTCTCTCTACACCTAACCTCTAATATCTCTCTCTCTATATATATACACCTAACCCCCAATATCTCTCTCTCTCTCTCTCTAAACCTCTACCCCCCCAATATATCATTCTCTCTCTCTCTCTCTTTAAACCTCTACCCCCAATATCTCCCTCTCTCTCTCTCTTTAGACCACTAACCACCAATCTCTTGCTTTCTCTCTCTCTAGAACCCTAACCTCTAGTCTCTCTCTCTCTCTCTCTAAACACCTAGCCACCAATTTCTATCTCCCTCTCTAAGACACTAAGCTCCAATATCCCTTTCTCTATCATTAAACCCCGAACCACCAATCTTTCTCTTTCTCTCCCTCTAACTCCATTCTCTCTATCTGTGTCTAAATCTATAACCCTGAATTCCTCTAATTCTCTTTCTCTCTCTCTAAACCTCTAATGTCTAATATTTCTCTCTCTATCTCTCTAAATTCCTAACCCACACTTTATATCTCTATATGATTAACCAACAATCTCTTTATGTTTCTCCCTAAACCTGTAACCACCAATTTATTTATCGCTCTCTCTCTCTCTCTCTCTCTAAGCACCTAAACCCCATTCTCTCTCTCTCTAAATCCCTAATCTCAAATCTCTATCTCACTAAACCCATAACCTCCAATCTCTCTCTCTCTCTCTCAACCATGAAGCTCCAATCTCTCTCTCTATCTCTAATCCCCTAACCATCAATCTATTCATTTCACTCTATCTCTCTCTCTAAACCCCTAAGCTCCAATCTCTCTCTCTCTTTGAACCCCTAGCTCCAAATCTCTCTCCATATCTCACTCTTTGAGTTGCTAATACCCAATCTCTCTCTCTAAAATTCTAACCCAAAATGTCTCTCTCTCTCTCTCTCTCTCTCAAATCCTAACCCCCAATGTCTCTCTCTCTCCATGTAAACCCATAACTCCCAATCTCTCTCTTTTTATTTCTTTTCAATCCCTTTAAATTCCAATATCTCTCTTTATGCTCCTAACCCCTAACCTCTCTCCTCTCTCTCTAAATCCCTAACGCCCAATCTCTATCACTTTCTCTCTCTCTAGACACCTATCAACCAATCTCTCTCTGTCTCTAAAACCATAAACTCTATGCTCTCTCTCTCTAAACCCCTAACCACCAATCTCTCTCTCTCTAAACCCATGACCCCAAATCTTTCTCTCTCTCTCTCTCTCTAAACCCTTAATCCCTAATCTCTCTATCTAAACCCTTTACCCCCACTATCTCTCTCATTCTACCTAAACCCCTAACCATCAATTTCTCTCTCTCTCTCTCTCTCTCTCTCTCTAAACCCCTAACCCCAATATCTCTCTCTCTAAACCACTAACCACTAGTCTCTTTCTTTCTCTCTCTCCAAACCCCTAAGCTCCAATCTCTCTCTCTCTCTCTCTCTCTCTCTCTCAATCTCCCTCTCTAAACCCCTAATATCCAATATCTCTCTCTAAACCCCTAAGCTACAATCTCTCGTTGTCTATCTCTGTACCCCTAGAAACCAATATCCCTCCATCTCTCTAACTCTAATCCCTTAAAACCCAATATCTCTCTCTCACTCTCTCTGAACCCCTAACCCCCAATCTCTCTTTCCCTCTAAACCCCTATCCCCCAATCTCTCTATCTCTCTCTAAACCCTTAAACCCCAACATATCTCTCTCTAAACCACCAATCTTTCACTCTCTCTCTAAACCCCTAACCCTCAATATATCAAATCTCTCTCTGTCTATCTCTAAACCCCTAACCTCCACTCTCTCTCTGTCTCTCACTCTCTCTCTCTAAACCCTTAACTCCTAACTTCCAATCTCTCTCTCTATATATGCCTCTAACCCCTAATCTCTCTCCCTCTCTCTCTCTCTCTCTCTCACCCTAAACCCCAATCTATCTTTCGCTCCTTAGACACCTAACCACCAATATCTCACTTTCTCTCCCTCCCTCTAAAATCCTAATATCCAGTCTCTCTCTCTCTCTCTTAATTCCTAACCACCAATCTCTCTCTCTCTCTCTCCTAATTCCTAACCACCAATCTCTCTCTCTCTCTCTCTCTCTCTCTCTCTCTCTCTCTAATTCCTAACCACCAATCTCTCTCTCTCTCTCTAAACCATTAAGCACCATCCTATTCTCTCTCTAAACCCCTTATCACCAATCTCTCTCTCTTTCTCTCGCTCTCTTTCTCTAAACACCTTACCTCTAGTCTCACTCTCTCTCTCTAAACCCAAATCCCCCAATCTCACTCTTTCTATCTTTCTCTAAACCCATAATGTCTATTATCTCTCTCTCTCTCTAAACCCCTAATCCACTTTGTCTCTCTATCCCAACCCTTAACCCCAATGTCTCTCTATTTATACCTAAAACCATAATCATCATTCTCTCTCCCTCTACCTCTCTCTCTAAACCATTAACCCGCAATCTCTCTCTCTATACCCCTAACACCCAATCTCTCTCTCTCTCTCTAAACCACCAATCTCTCTCTATAAATCCCTAACCTAGAATATTTCTCTATCTCACACACACACACTCCCTCTCTCTAAACCATTAAGCCTTAATATCTCTCTCTATAAACCCCTAACCACCAATATCTCTCTCTAAACACCCACTCTCCATTCTCTCTCTCTCTCTCTCTCTCTCTCTCTCTCTCTCTCTCTCTCTAAACCCTCAACCACTGATCTCTCTCTCCAAATCTCTAACTTTCAATCTATCTCACTCTCACTCTCTCTTTCTCTAAACCTCTATCATCTAATCTCTCTCTCTCTCTCTCTAGACCTCAAACCACCAATCTCTCACTTTCTCCCTCTCCAAAAGCCTGACCTCTAGTCTCTCTATATCTCTCTCTCCCTCCCTCTCTCACTCTCTAAACACCTAACCACCAATTTATCTCTCCCTCCCTCTAAACCACAAAGATCCAATCTCTCTCTCTCTCTCTCTAAGACCCTAACCACCAATCTCTCCCTTCCTCTCCCTCTTTTTCTTTAAACCCATAACCTCCATTCTCTCTCTCTCTCTCTCCTCTCTCTATAAACTTGTAACCCCTAATACCTCTAATTCTATCTCTCTCTCTTTAAACCTGTAACCTCCAATACCTCTGATTCTCTCTCTCTGTCTCTCTCTCTCTAAACCTCTAACCTCCAATCTCTCTTTCTCTCTCTGAACACCTAACCCTCGTTTTCTCTCTCTAAACACTTAACCCCCAATCTCTTAATGTTTCTCCCAAAACACATAACCACCATTTTCTTTCCTTCTCTCTCTCTTTCTTTAATCCCCTAACCCCCAATCCCTCCCCCCCTCTCTCTCTAAGCCCCCATCCTCCAATCTCTCTCTCTCTCTCTCTCTCTCTCTCTCTTTGACTATCTATCTAAATTTGCTATTGGTTATACGTTTTAAGGGTTTGGTGTTTGATGATAGAGTTTAGAGTTGATGAGAATTAGAGGTTATAAGGGTTAGGGGTTAATATTTATTTGATTAGACACTTAGAGGTTAAGATTAGGTGGTTAGGATTATAGGGGTTAAGGGATATTTAAGTGTTAGGGAATGGGGCATATATCATTATGTGTTAGGATTTAGGAGTTTTAGGGGCTATAGTAGTTTAGGATTATAGTGGGCCATGAGTTATAATGGTTAGTTGTACTAGGGACTAGGGATTGCAATGGATAGGGAATAATGGTCAAGGGTTTGGGGATTGTGATATAGGGGTCATGGATTTATGGTTATAATGATGAAGATTTATATGTATAACAGGATAATGCGAGTTAGTGATTTTGTGTAATAATATATACATATTATAAGTTATGTGGGTTATAAGGGTTACTATATAGGGATTATAATGATTAGGGGTTATAGGGAATATTGGTGATAAGGGTTAGATGTCAATGGTTATAGGGGTCACATTCCTATTATTATTAGTATCACTACTCATAACGGAGGATATGCTTGAGAGGTTGTGTAGTGGACTAAGGCGTTGTTCTTGAACTTGGATGATTACATTCTTATTTTAGGGATTAAAGACAAGGTTCCATCCCTCAACCATGTATAGGTCCCAAACACCCATACCTAGAATCTAAGACATTAGAATGGCCACACCCATATTCATACCTGGAATCAAGGCTAGCCTCAGGAAATCCTATGTCATGGCTTTAGGTGTTATTCATGGAAAGGGATGACTAAATCTCCTAACCATTCTGGTTAAAGAGAGAAGAGAGAGGTGAGGGAGGGAGGAGCGATTGGAGAGAGTGGAAGAGAAGGGGGGGGTGGCAGAATTGGGGGGATAAGAAGAGAGGGCAGTGGGGTTATAGAGAGGGAAGGGGGGTTTAGGGAGAGATAGAAAAAATGAAGGTGTCAAAATGAACGCGTGTGCGCATTTACATGTGCACGCATCTACAAGTGTACATATTTGTGAGCACGTGTGTTTAGATTCAAATTTTTTTTCGTGTCCTTGTAGGTTTGGTACTACCTTCGAATTTCCAAACCTTGAGGCTCAGTCTAAGTTATGGAAGAACACACCAATTTCTGTAACTTCATGTTTTTCACGCTTAGTTCTACATATGCTCCACTTGTGCACTACTTATGAAATTGCACACACTTGTTGAGCTGTGTGTGCAAATTCTAACTATATATATTTTTAAGATCTATTATTGTTTTCTATTTTTAATTCATTTTTAACTGCACTCATGTCAAATTTTTAAGAAACATAGGTTGTTTATTTGAGCTATTACTTTTGATTGGCTTACATATTTCAAAAACGGAATAGAACCCGCAAAAGAGTACAAGATCACCTACAAGCTAAAAAAAAATTGATTGATTATGTTAAGACCATGATATGGTGGACCAACACTCGATCATGTTGTTTCATGGCTTCACTTACTTTCATAATTTAAAAAATATATAAAATTATCTTTTAAAATTTTGGTAAAATAGCCCTGCACAAGATCCGTCTATGGCCTATGCCTCTACATATTTTTTTCCTCGTAATTTGATAATTTACATAACAAACTGGTGGACCAACGCAAACATATGCATTATGTTTTAGAGAAAAAATAACATACCAATTTTAAAATAATGACATTTTGGGGTGGTTATAACACTTTTCCATAAATACAAGTTATACATTCCAGAAGGCGATCCGATTTTCTACGTTTCATATTTTTACACCTAATTCTAAAAAGTTCTATAGCTACCTCTAATAAATCATTTGAATGATCAGATTTCTGTTTTTCCAGCATGCCATTGCAACTAACGCGTCATAAGTGAGTATCATTACATTGCACCAACTAACGCGACAATTTTCAACCATTCCAAATATCCCAAAAAACAATGATAATGAAAAAGGTAAAATGACTCATTTCAAATAGAAAAACTGAGGATTGTCCTCTTTGAAACCAAATGGTGTGAACATATTGGCCAAATAAATATGAAAATGCCCCAATTAAGTAGTATCGGGCCAAAAGTGAGTTAAAAAATGAGTAAAAGAGAAACATCATCATGGGGCAATTTGCTTTTACAAGATTATTACTACACAAATAACATTATGATTCATATAAGTCAGTTTAATGTATATGTAGGTGATAAAGAGGACTAGAGGGAAACACATAACTTACATGACTATAATTATGGAGGCATGGGATTTATGGGCTTAACAATCCTCACACTCTAAAAATGATATTTTTTTTTAGGAATTAAAAGCTTTCTCCAAGTGGTGATAGGGGCTAAGGATCCATTTTGAAAAATGGAGTACATCCCAACTTGTATATACTTAATTCCAATTACCATTTCTCTTTTCTTAGTCAGCATTTTCCTAGTAAGCATCTGATGAGTTAAAATCATGTAAAGAGACATCCTATAGGATAAGGATTTCAATTAATTGACTTATATTTATTTTTAAATTTTCCATAAATTTAGATGTTTTTGGTAAAATTCATAATTTTGATATGAGAAAAAATATGTACAACTTTCATGTAATAAGTCAATTGAACTGTGAACTATTATTTTGATTGAAAAAAATAGGACCAACTACAATGGTATATTCTACATCCATTTTGAAGTTTCCGACCTTAAAGGTTTTAGAACTAATAGGAAATGTTGGTAAATTTCTCTAATACGTATCACTCCAAAGAATTTGGAACTTGATATCATATAGATAAAGACCAATAATTTGATAAGGATACTATAGTATGGGGAGGTATCATCCCTCGCATTCACAAGTCACTTATAAACAAATTCTCAAAGAAATATAAGTCCCTTTGCTTGGTAGAATGTGAACTGAAATCATGTTTAGCTTCGATTAGTACATGTTATTTATGAATGCATTCATCCTTGTTTCTTGAATTTAGTGGCTAATTTCGATACGATGCAACACATAAAATCAAAATAAGGGGAAACATCGTTGGGATGGGACCGAACCAAACGTGTGAGAATAAGGTCATGCGCTCGGTGATGCCGAGCATAGAATTTTCAGGTCATGCGTTTGTTAGTTTGTCGTTCCATCCCAAATGCATGATCTTAGTACGCGAGTCAGGGCATGCGAGACCATGTGTTTAATGTCCACAGAACCAACTGATCCATTGATTTATATAAATAAAGCTTGAATGGTGCTCTGGAAAATGGGTGGATATGTCATATATTGAAGAGTTTGAATATGGCAGTCTTCTGATAATTATGTTTTGGACCATCCTTGCAGCCATTATAATGTTTTGGACCATCATTGAGTTCTTTCTCAGCGTTATGGTGTTCTTTCGGTGATCTAGTTTGCTACAATGTGAGTTAATTGAAGGAGCTACCTGCATATCTGTGGACACTCAAAGATAGAACATGAAATTCCACGTCGACTACCATAAAAATGGTCCAAGGATAAGGAAGTGCTACAATGTGAGTTTATTGAAGGAGACACCTGCATATCTGTGGACACTCAAAGATAGAACATGAAATTCCACGTCGACTACCATAAAGAATTTCATATCAGGTGACACCATGGGTGAGCCTATGTTTGTTCTGTTCTTTTCGACACCATGGCTGAGCTTCTGTTTTTTTCTAATAGAAATGTACATGTATATTCTAAGCATAATGACAATTGGAATGGGTAGGATTGGAAAGAACCGGATTTTGAATGAGTTCTTTTTAAGCGTTATGGTGTTCTTTTCGGTGGTCTAGTTTGCAAGAAGATGACACCCCCTAAAAATGGTCCGAGGATAAGGACGTGCTACAATGTGAGTTAAGTTGAGCTACCTGCGTATCTGTGGACACTGAGAAATAGAACATGAAATTACACGTCGACTACCATAAAAAACTTCATATCAGGTGACACCATGGGTGAGCCTATGTTTGTTCTGTTATTTTCGACACCATGGCTGAGCCTCTGATTAATGCTCTTTTTTTCTAATAGAAATGTACATGTATTTTCTAAGCAAAATGGCAATTATATGAATTGATAATGGAGAATAATAATTATGGATGGCTGAAGATAGAAGGGTCGACGCCCTTCGCGTTTAGCAGAACAACATCACTCTAATGAAGGGCGTCCATTATTTATTTCTCATCGCTTTAGATCTCTTTATTTCGTCGTTGATAATCTGTCTAGCTAATAATTTGCATATGTTTCAACTTTTCAAGATAGATACATGTCATCCTTGCATAGCTTTTACAAATTTTAAAATTTGCACAAAATCATAGAAGACTAGAATTCTAAATCACATTGACAAATGCTTATATGGTGCTGGTGGATCTTTAATATCACTGATTACCATTACTTTGTATTTAAAGCAGGCCGGGGCAGGGACTCCGACAGTTATTCACAGTTGCTTTGGTTTGGGGACTAAGACTTCACTCTGCTCCACGTTTATGGTGATTCGGAGGGTATTACAAATTGGATGAAGGGCATCTATAGGCTTAGGAAATTGCATTTGCTTCGTATTCTGCAAAATGTTAAAGAAATGTCCTATTTGTTTATTCACATAATTCTTGGCAGATGCTCTCTCGAAGGCTAGCTTGTTGACATAATGAATACTGTTCATATCAGAGAGTTCCAAGAAGGCAGCAGATTGTGAATGGCAGATTGAATAGTGTTCATATCAGAGAGTTCCAATAAGTCAGCAGACTGTTAAAATTCAGAGGCTTGGTGATGTTTAAGAAGTTATAGGTGGCATCGTAGCATGGTTGATATTGGTCTTCCACTGCCATAGTAATTTGCATTTGCTTCCTATTTTGAAAAATGTTAAAGGAATGATATTTTTGTTTACTCCCATATCCTTTCTATCATATATTTTTAGAGCTAAATTCTTGAGCAAATGCCCTTTTGAAGGTTGGTTTGTTGACAGAGTGAATAATGTTCATGTGTCAGTGAGTTTCAAGCTGGCACCATGTTGTAATTCAACGACATATTGATGTTTAAATTATCTCTTAAAGAAGTGTCTAGTATAGTAGCAGGGTTTATATTGTTGTTTATAAACTAGAAAAAACCCAATTTTTTGGGACGTCTCTATTCATATTGATATGTTATTGATTTGTAGTTGATTGTGAGTTTTTGGGGAGGTCTCTACTGAGATGTAGTTGATTACGAGAATAGGTGAAATTTATACAGTTTTTTTTTCAATGGTCATGTCTTTATTATAAATATTATGAGAAATTGTGAAAGTTTAGCTTTATATTTTTGTTATAAATATCATGAAAATTTGTGAAAGTTTAGTTTTATAGTCAAAATTAATCTTGGTTAAGGGTACATGAGCTCCAATAACCTAGATTTGCCTAAATTTGCTAATGAGAACACGTAGAATTTGTAGATTATCATCTACATTATTTAATGATATGGAGTGAAAGTATTTGTGTATGCAATGAACTAGTTACTAGTTATTTAATGATATGGAGTGAAAGTACTTTGTGTATGCAATGAACTAGTTACTAGTTTTGTTATATAAGACTATCAAAAATAATTGGGAATAAGCTAAGCTTAGAAGGTGATCGCTTTTTTTGGGATTCATGTTCATAGTTTTTTATAAGTATATTATTGTAATCAAAATTATGTACAAAGAAAAATATCAATATTTTTTGATGATATAATGCTTGAGTTATAAGTTATTTTTTAGGTTTTTTATAAAAGGTTTAAATAAAAACTTTTATTTTTAATTTTATTTTCATTTTCTTTTTTAGAATATCCAAACACTATATTTGAAATATATCCAAATATTAGATTTGAATTATGATGAAAGTATATAAAATTTTCTTGGATCTATCTAAATTAGATTAACTCAATTTACATCTATTTTTAATAATTAATTAAATTAAAATTTTGATTAATTTAGTATTATATTATATTTTATTTTTTTGATTACATTAATTTCTAAATTTTTATAAATCAATTAAGTTAAAAATTTTATTAATTTATCATTATATTTTATTTTATTTTTTCAAAAAAAAATATATTTATTTTTATATAAACAATGTCTACTCAAAATGAAAAAGTATTAATTTAAATTACAGAAGTATTTATTCATATGAAAAGTGAAAGTGACTTAAAATTAAAATGATTTTAAAAATTACATTTTTAAAACAAAGCTTTCTCAACAAAGTTCTTAATCTTTCATTGGATACTATTAATCCTTGTATATGATTTTCTTAAAAAGTATTCTCTATTAATAATATTATAATTAAGAAAAATATATTTTTAAATATTATAATATAATATTAATTATTTTGATGAAGTTTTGAAATAAAATAAGTGTGTCGAAATATTTCAATATAATATAATATAGTTCTTAATTTTATAATTAATAAATTTAAACATAATAACTAAATATTAATAATATATTTTATTAATATTTTTTTATAATAAAATTAAATAAAATGATATTATTATATAAATAAATATTTTTTAATAATTTTATAAATATATAGATCTATTAAAATTTTCATTATTTTATAAATAAATTTAATGTTATATTTATTTTAATTATTAAATTTTATATGATATTAAAAAGTATTCAAATTGTTTTTATTCGAAGATAACAAAACTTATTATCACTTAATTTTCAAATTGGCCACTGGCTCTTATCTATTCTTTATTCAAGAAAAACTATACCACCTAAAATAAAGTGGTGATGATCCATAAGTGGGTAGGCTTCCACTCTTACTAGATAGCTCTAGGCCTTGGGTCATTAACCTATACCCTTACATCTTAGTAAACCCAAGCTCTTAGCCAATTAAAAATAATTTTAGGTCTTATTCTAGGTCCAAAATTACTTATTAAAACAATGCCAACATAATAATGAAAGTATGCCATGATTGTAAAAGTTTCATAAAATTAAAATAAACTTAAATTTAAAATTTCCAACAAAACTTTATTTTTTTAATTAAAAAATAATAATTATAGGTCTCTTAAAACCAATATTCATTGTCATTAATACCTTGCTTACTTTTTTAATTAAAAAATAATAATTGTAGGTCTTTTAAAACTAATATTCATTGTAATTAATACTTTACTTCATCTTTTATAAAATATACCAATTTCAATTTATTTCCTTGTATATTGAGAATGATTTAAACAAAATCTTAAAACACACACATACATTTGTGTATGGATGTTTCTAACTTCTTGGAATAGGTTTGTGGAAGGCAAGAAAATATAGATGACGAGATTGGACTAGTAGATTATTATGAATATTCATTCTTTTCGGGGACCTCATTTCACTTTGCCATCATATTTTAGGGATCGAGTTTATAATAGGCACTTGTAGATGGTTATGATAATAAAAATTTGTCCTCGAGAAGACAAAATATTTTGGGGTGGGTTAGAAAATCTATCTTGTCATGTCATTTTCTTTGAGTGTTGGTTAAAGGACCAATGATTTGTCCCTTTTCCGATTATCTTTTCCAACTCTTATTCCACTCACGACAAACCATAAAAATTTCGGTAGACATTCCTCCCCTCTACCCCAACCACCATTTTGCATCACCTCTCGCGGACCCCACACCTCGTTGATGACTGCCCCACCTTCCCGAATACACTCATGTTAGTTTCGGTCACTAACCTTGGACATGCCATCACCATCGCATTCAATATTGTCAACAGCCACCAATGCGACCACCCGAAATCAGAATGTGCCATTTTGACTTCAATCGAATGCCCTCCCGTGCATTTCAAAATATTGAGAAGTGAGATTTACTCTAGGGCTGATCACAAAATTTACTCTACATGCTACACGTATGAGGCAAGTATATTATATATGAATATTTATGAACTTTATACTTCAATTATTATTTATGGGGTTTATACTTTAATTATTATGTTTCAGTTGTGGGGCGGGCTCATTGTTTTTCATTTGATTGCACTAAGAAAAACTCACATGTAAATTTTGTTTATGTGTGGATTATATCTTAACCATGATCTATGTATAACACAAATTTATTCAAAAAAACATAGCATAGATTTTCTCAACTCTTTTTTTTAATTTATTATCAAAGAAATATAACCTATAAATACACAAATGATACATCAATTCCTCAACTCTCTTTTTTAATTTATTATCAAAAAAAATATACCTAATAAATACACAAATGATCTTTTCCTTCAGGTGCATCAATTACTCGTCTTCCAAAATGTTAACTAACTCAGTCAAAAACTAACTCAGACAAAACTAAGAACAAGGCAATTTCCTAATGCAATCAAAATCTGTATCTTTTGGATGCAATTCTGTTGGATAAAGAAATAGATCTAACATTTATACAGATCAAATGCACAGTCAACTCTCTTTTTTAATTTATTACCAAAGAAATATAACCTATAAATACACAAATGATCATTTTCTTCGGCTGCATCAATTTTATTATCAAAGAAATGTAACCTACAAATACAAAAATGATATTTGTAAGAACTCAGGGAAAAACTAAGAACAAGGCAATTTCGTAACGCAGTCAAAATCTGTATTCAAGATATGGATCCAAGCTCCCTCAATAAAGTTTTCAGTCATGAATCTTTCTGCCAAAATGACGAAGTATAAATTCCAATTTCATATTTAAATTAAATATAATTTATATTGTGTTTTCATATGAATCCTTTATCTTACCCGTCAATCAAAAGAATAATATAATTACAGAATCTGATTGAAAAGTTGAAGATCCTAACCAGAGAATAAATTAAATTTTAAGATGTATAGCTCTCTGTAAAACACTGAAAAGTCATCAACTATTCCACATTCAAACACAAATATTGAATAATAATGTTATGCTGCATAATAATAAAATAACTTATGTCATAAATTTTTCAATTCTCATTAAAATATATATATATATATATATATATATAAAATGGTACTCACACAGGAGATTATGTTTATTAAACGGTAAAATTAGTTGGACACACCACTATCTCGTGTAAGGGTTTTACATAATGACATACCATGGACGCACCACTATCTCTTTTGGTTTTTCATAATGACGTGGCACAAATACCAAGGTTTGAGATTGCCTCACTTGAATGCATTGTTGTTGGAAGGTCGTTCTTGTTGGCTCAATTCTGGATCGCTAATCAGACTCTTAAGTTTTTTCTTTGTCACAATAATTTATAACAAAGATGAGTTCCCAATCATAATAACAATGTAAAATTCACGACATAATAGTGATTCAACTGTTATATGGAGATTTTAATTAAGTAATCAAGCGGTTGGCATAAATTTATTTGGAGATCAATAAACTTGAAATGCAAAGCATTACTTTTGTCAATGGATTGAAGATGTGTAAATTAATACATAATCTTCATATAGATAAAAATATTAAACAAAATATAAAAATTGAATTATAAAACACTTTGCAATTTTGTGCTAAATTTCTATATTTAAGGCTTTTTCAATCACCAACAGAAAAGATAATAAATTCAAAAAAATTAAAGCCTTGGCCCTCCAGTTTAGTTCATGGTATTATTATATTACTAGTGGATCTTGTCTTAAACTTGAGTGTCTGTACATTGAAACCAATCGTTGGCACAATTATCGCAAATTCGATTTACTCACATAAGGTAAGGGAGTAAAGTAATTACCGGAACTCTTCTAATTACACTTGTCATTATCCATGCATTGAGTTATCACTTACTAGGTTCGCAAAAGAAACCACCGAACCAACACCATAACTCTGACTAACAATCCTACCATTCCAATTGATCCCATGGAGACGTTGCAACAAACAAATACAACGTTCTCACACATTCTAATGCCTTCAAGGATCCTCCAAAACATAATTATCATAAGACTCTCATGTTCAAACTCTTAATATGACATATCTACTCATTTTCAGGAGCACCATTCAAGTTTTATCAATCGATCAACTGGTTCTATGGACACTGAATATCATGCGTTTGGGATGGACCAACAAAATAATAAATAATAAACGCATGACCTGAACACATGGTCTATCATGCGTTTGGGATGGACCAACAAAATAATAAACGCATGACCTGAAAATTCTATGCTCGGCCTCACGGAACGCATGACCTGAAAATTCTATGCTTGGCCTCACCGAACGCATGACCTAATTATCACACGTTTGGCTCGGTACCATGCCCAACGATGTTTTCCCATGATTTTGATTTTATGTGTACCATCTTATTGAAATTAACGGCCGAAATCATGAAGAAGATGATTCAAGCATACAAGGTTCAACTATAATTGTCTAATCATATTCTAGGTTAAGTGCATATGGGTATTATAATATTTTATAATTTTGGCAATTTGATCAAAGAAGACAATGTATGCATATAAAACGACTATAAATATCACCATTTATAGTTATAGGCTTGAAAATAAGCACATATGTCACAAAATGGGGAAGGGTATTGTGCATAGCATGAGTTAATCCCAACTAAACATGATTTTACTACACACATTTTACAATCAACTCCTAAGCAAGTAGACTAATATTTCTTTCTGAATTTGTTAATAATTGGCTTGTGAATGTGATGGATGACACTTCCCCATACTATAGTACCTTTGATCAAAGTATTGGTTTTGATAGCTGCAAATTTTGTGGAGTGATAAGTTTAACTTAGAGAATTTTTTTAGAGTGGAATACTCCAAAATTGATGTAGATTATAACATTGTGGTTGTTCCTACCTTTTTTTAATAAAAATAAATAGTTTAATCAAGGTCTTATATGAAAGTTAAAATATTTTTTTTCTCATATCAAAATTTAAATTTTTACCAAGTTTTTAAGGAAGATGTTATTTCAAGAAGAAACATGTTTAGAATTACCACAATTGAGTGAATGATAGTAATGTATCGAATAATCTACTCAGAGAAGGGAAATGGAAACTAGAATTAAGTATACAAGTTGGGGTTTTTCAAATTGCATGAAAGAATGAATGTTGGTCCCTAACACCTTGCAGAAAGCTTTTAATTCCTTAAAAAAACATTATCATTTTTATATTATGAGGATGGTTAAGCCCCTAAATCCCACCCCTCATTAATTATCACTACCTTAACTATATACTCATGTCTAGGTTTTTGTTTCCTTAAAGGGGTACCCGCACGAAGCTGGTACCCAAAAAGGCCGCAATAGGAGCACGCAAACGAAAAAAAAAGTGACATGCACGCATTTCC
This sequence comes from Larix kaempferi, assembly GCA_027924585.1. Classification (NCBI taxonomy): domain Eukaryota; kingdom Viridiplantae; phylum Streptophyta; class Pinopsida; order Pinales; family Pinaceae; genus Larix; species Larix kaempferi. The sequence continues at coordinate 21,360,413 of BSBM01000057.1, read as the reverse complement.
AAACACGTGCATGCGTCCCTGCTTCGGTAATGCCGAACATCCACGTGGTTGAGTCGACTTGGACAAAAGGTGTGCACACGCATTATTAACGTGTATGCACAAACTCACGTGTAGTGCGCTCACGCATTAATGACGCACAAACTCATGCATAGTGCGCTCACGTGTTAATGACGCGTGCACGCCCCTGTTTTTTCGATTAAAAAAAAAAAACAGAGCACGGGTTTGTCATTTTCAACAAACCCACAAGCCGCAAAGCGACCATCAAGCACCCCACAAGCGCATTGTGGAGCACCCAAAGGCCTCTTCAACGCCAACACTTCGAACCTCCACCACTTTGCCTCCAGGTAGGTGGTCAACGAACCATGTATTTGTTGTTTTTTTGGTTTTTATTTTCCATTTCAATTTTAATTTTAAAAAAAAAATTACAATCCATTAAAAAACAAAAAAAAATTCATTGCAGATTAACTACACCTAACAAGATGACAAACACACCTGAACTATCAGATGAAACCAATGAAACCGAACCATCAGAAGACAACATTGGAACAAACAATGAACCGAATGAAAACCCCAAAGATCAATTACACCAAGATTTAAATGAATTAAGGGTATTAAGTGATGAATTGAAGAGCACCAAGGAACCCTCTCTGGTTTCCTTGGATTCATCATTGCAAAACATCATTGAATCCATCAACATTACCCATAGTGAGATCACAAATCTGAACCAATACAGGACTCGAATGAGGGAACACTACTCCACTGGGATGTCCAAAGAACATATTAAATACCTCAACATCACCCAAGCCTAGTTGTATAGCAAATTCATAGATCCCGGGACAAGACAGCCTCCAGATGTGAGGAAGAGACGGGTTTGCATGGACTGGTGTATTTACTAGCCATGGAGAAATAACTGGAGAAATAGATGGTTTATGGTGTTTGACAGGCCCCCATGCAATAATTTGGAGGTCCCACAGTATTTCCTTCGAAAATTGTGGGCTGAGTTTGAGTTAGGCTACCATGTCAACTATTTTGACATCACTGAGTTTCAGGGTGTCGTTCTTCGCTCTGCCCAAGATCGACCTCAGGCCTGCCGCAACCCACTTAGAGGACCTCCTGCACCCAGGAGAGAGCCAAACCCCCCTCCTCATCCACCCGGGTTTGGTAGCAGCCTAGATGAGTTTGATGACTCAGTTAGACATGCCACACATCATTTGCTTAGACATACCACATTTTTGGCTATGTCTTCACAGAACCGGGAGAACATCGATCAGACACACACAACTGCACGGTCTATGGGTGGTGGCCGGGACATGCCAGGTACAGGTGGAACCCAAGAGGGGCCTTTTAGTTCTACTGGAACAACGGCACATCATTGTTCTCAATGTGCTCATTCTTGCCATGGTCCTACATAGCAGCATGCCATAGAGAGCTACATGGAGTAGGTTAGCTATTGTTTTATTTAATGTTCAAGTATTTGTTGTATTTTATTTGATATTGTATTGTTTAATATATTTCACTTTGAATTACAAATTGTTGACTTTATTTGTTTTAATGTACAGTTATTCAGGGCCGGATCTCCATCCTCTAGGTGGGAGGACATCAGTTCCTTTGACCTAGACCGATCCATGCGAGCAGCAGAGGAGATTGCGACACCATACACATAGGTAACTTCTTTACTTTGAATAATTAGATCCAATTACGAGTAATTTGTGTTCAATAATTACAAATTAATTAGCACTGAGTAATTACCATATTATCATCGTATTTTATAGTTGTGTTTATCATATTGTCTAAATTATTCAAGAGCTATAAGTTCATATAATCCAACCAAACAAAAATGAAACCTTATAAAACATGAAAACCTAAGAAAACTAGAAACATCTGTTCATGTTCACTTTAGGCATCCTAAACCTCTAATGATTATAGAAATGGGAGAGAAATTTTCAAAATCTGTCATTCTTACTTGACCAAAGATGAGAGAAATTTCCATCATCAATTTGTGGTAGGTGACATTGTCATCATTCTGTCCATCAACAATCTGTCCATAAGCTGATCATCTTCATTCTGTTTGATAGCATGTCCTCATTCTGTCCCCAAACATATCTTCATTTGTCCATGGTCGTGATGTCATTAATCTACCACTGTTTCTTCCTTAGTGAAGCCCAAAAGATGCCCGCGTTGCCCTTTCTGGATGCCCGCACTTGTCCTCATCTCTTATCATCATGCCCACAGATGTGTTGAGAGGGATGCCCGCAAGGGCTTGCAAAATTCTCCATGTCCTGTTTCCCACACCATCTTCCAATTTGCCCGCATATCCCTTATGAACATGCCCGCAAGCTCATGCTTGCTTGGCATGTCTTCTCAATCCATGTTGTTCATCCATTCATTGTCCCATGATCTTTATGACCATGCTCGTCCTTGTCATTTTCCTCAATACTTGTGTTCTGCATGTCAAGTCCATCTTCTTGTCATTTGCATTGACCCTTCAAGGCATCCAATGCTTTCTTGCTCTTCATGTGCTTGACCAATGCCATGTGTGTTATTGATGCTTTTCCATTTGTCACCATGTCATCCAAGTTATATTTTCCATGTATGCTCCTCGTCCAAATCATCTTCAAATGACCATAGTATGGGTAATTTGACTCTTAGCTCAATAGGTGTGCCAATGGCTCCAATGCCCATCACTTTGTCCACCAAATCAACCTTTGTTGCCATGCCCTTATGCCATGTTTTCTTCAAGCTTAAACTTTGTCATTAATGTTGTCATCAATGACAATAATAGACAACCATATTCATTAAGCTCTCCTCAATCTCCCAAAATCTTCACACATTGCTTCCTTAAAAATGAAACTTGTCTTCTATTTATACTCTTGTCTTCTATGAAATTTGTCTTCTATTTATAGTTTTATCATTAAGATGATTAAATAAATCAAATATGTTTTATTTAATTATGGCCATGCCATGTCACCTTCTATGCCATGAAACCTTATTTAATTTTAAATTCATGCCATGTCAGCTTCTATCCTTTCAAAATATTAAATGTGAGACACACATATGCCCTTAAGATGCCCACAATGCACTCTTAAAAATACCCGCAGTGGGCTCCACTTTGATGCCCGCAAGGGCCATCAACTCATGCCTTTATTGGTCTTGGATTATGCACGCAATGGTCTCATGTAAATTCCCGCAGGACCTTATCAATATGCCCTCAAGACACCAAAAATTCCCACAGTGGGTGCTTCAAAGAATGCCCACAGGGTCCTTTTGATTATGCCCGCAATGGTGCTTTGAAATGCCCGCAAGGGGCCTTACAAATCCCCGCACATCTTCCTTGTCCACCTCATCATCTTGTCTTTGTCCTCTAATATTATGTTTTTCAATTCATCGTCGTCCATGTCACCAAGTTATCAATCCTTCTTGTCCCCAAGCATGTCCTCCTTGTCATGTTCCATGTCATCAAACACCATGCTTGACAAGTCATCAAGCTTGCTTGCTTGTCACTTGTCTTTGTCTTGTCCTTAGCTTGCCATGTCCTTCTTCCATGCTTGCCATAAACACTTGTCATGCTTGCCATGTTTGATGCTTTCCATGTTTGTCATACTTGTCACATTTTCCATTCCTCAAGCCATGTCACTATCTCCATTGTGCTTGCCATAATGTGTATGCTCCATGTTCTTAACTCTTCCATGTCTTTGTCATTAATGTATTGTCATCAATGTCATTATCAAGTCCTTGTCATCAATCTTTTGTCATGTCTCCACTTTGTCAAGTCTTCTACACTTTTCATGCTTTCTTTCCACTTGTCAAGTCATCAAAGCTTGTCATGGTTACCATTTTTCCAGTCAGTTCTTTGCCATGTCATCACTTTGACCTTTGTCATTAACATGTTGTCATCAATGACAACTTTGGCCATCAAACACTTCAAGCATAAATTTTCAACCTTCTTTGCCACATTATCTTCAATGAATGACCACAGAATGGGTCATTTGTTCCTATCATGGGCCCAATCAATTGTGGGTCAAAGGACACGATCCCCACAACTATGTTTTTTACCAAGTCTTGAACAAATGGACTGCGCAAATACAATAAAAAATTTATATAATATCCGAAGCCCATCAAACCACTATCATCTAACTTGAATCTAAATTAATTGCAGTCATGTTTTTTAAGTACTATCATTTTCATTCTCATTGGCATTGTGTTTAATATTGTTAATATTGTTTTTATAAATTCAATCTAAAAATTGTAGTGTTCGCATAAGTGTCCGCAGGCTCCAGCGACTAGCCATCACCCCCGGGGATTAGCAAATCTCCACGCGTGCAAGTTTCGTGTGTATTAAAGCATAAATTTAATTTCAAATATGATGACTTGTCTGTGTATATTTATATTTTACTATATTAAACTATGAGGTTATAATTGTGTATGCAGGTGCGAGCACCTCATCCTGGAAGTGTCATTATTCCTCCCTCCCTGGCCTTTCGGCCACCGTATATGCCAATTGTATCCACTGGCATACATGCCCCATTCCATGCATCCCTCCCTACCCCCTTCCATCCATCCCCCCCCCTCCTATCCAGCACCACAATTCCATCCAGCTCCCCCTTTCGTTTCATATCCTGCGTCCCATCACCCCATCCCATCCTTTCCACCACATCCGTATTAGTTTATCGTGTTCCAACCCTCCCCCATCGGACCATGACACACCACCCATCCACAGTCACACATCCCTCCACCGCAACATAGACCTCGCCACCCCCCCCCCACATTCCCCCACCACACTTTCTTCACATTCCACAGTGCCCCCATCCATACTATAGCCAATTGGTGTTTATCACCCTAGACATGCATCTCCGCTTCTCCCACCCCAGTCCATGCCTCCTTCTTCCACTGTGCCCCCGAGTGGTGTAGCCACTGTCGATGTGGCTACATCCTCCCCTATACAATCCACCCTAGCATCGAAGCAGGTTGTCCAACCAACTACTCCATCTGCCAGCCCTGAAGACCAGCCGGTTGTGTTCACAGTGAGAGTTTATGAAAATCTCGTTCAATTTTAACGAAAATTACTATATGCATCTAATTTCATCATTTATCTGATTGTTCTAAATGTTGCAGGGTGGCATTGCTGAGAGACTAGGAAAATGGAGGAGGGAGACCCCCTCACGACTTATAGTCTCGCATGCAGTGAGTTATCTAAGATTTGAAAACTATTTTTATTTTTAAATTATGTTTTATACTTGTATAATTGCCAAGAAAATTTGACATATTATTTTTGTCATTTCAACACTTAGGGGGGCATGGTCCAAGTTGCCCGAAGGACCTAGCTTCCTCTAGCACGAAGAAGAGGAAGATTGATTTTGGAGATGCACCTAGGAGTTTCGAGGGTGGGCAGGAGGATTGCGAGACCCTCCTATGTACACTAGCCACGATGTGGCATTTTGGGCATGAGTTTCCATATTTTGTATAGGGCACCATGGGCCATATTTTGTATAGGGCACGCGTTGCCATTATATAGACATTGGGAACGATGTTCCATTTTTCCAAAAAGTGTACATGATTGGATCATTTTTGCATATTAATAGATGGATTTACACTTTCCTATATGACTTTGTCTTTGATTACATTTTTACATACATGATTTTGTCTTCAATAACAATGTTATGGAAATTTTTTTACATACATATAGATGTTATTTCTAGACACCAAGTGACCTCAATATGAGTCCCTTGTATTTGAATGGGTCTTGCACACATAAAGCACATGGATGTACATGTGAGTCTGCATTAAAAGTAAACTTAAACTATAGTTAACCAAAGCTGATAACATGTACATGTGAGTCTGCATTAACATGAATGTCTTTCAAATGTTTTCATAAATGAGCATAGAAACAGCAATGGTCGAAACAAAGAATTAAATAACAACAATTTTGAAATATGAAATAATAAATGATAAAGAAGCTTATGAAGAGAAGATGTCCTCAAAGAATTGCTCAAAATGCAAGACATACAACTTCAATCCAACCACAATATGTCCTAGTAATAGTTAGTATGGGTGCAAGGTTTTCCTTTTACAACTCTTCACTAGGTTTGTAGAAACCCTTCTTGCACTTGTCTCGTCTCATGCTCAATTGAAGTTTTTTTTACAGCGTATCTCAGAAAACAAATTGGAACCAACCTCTTTTGGAAGCTCACCCCTTATGGCCTTGATGGAGGCTCACAACTCCACACTATATGTTTCGATGCAGTTAATGCTCAGTCCTTCAAGTTGCATAGTTAGAAAGAGTATGCGTTGTGTTTGCCTCTCAATTTGTTTTATTGAATACGCATGCGTTTTGTAATGGGATCATTACATAGCTAATATGGATTGTTTATGTGGATGGAGACACCCAACAACCATTGATGCCTAGAGCTCTACACACAAGTTAAAGAAAAAAAAAAAAAAAAACTCCTAACATTTGGAACAAATAGCCAAAACCAACAATGCAACCAGAACACAATGACCAAGGGAACTTCAAAATGCAACACCACTCCACAAAATAAATTTCTTTAGACCTACATCATTTGGTATGAGAGAAGTTTATTTAGAGACCTAGAGACCTACCTACCACTTCTCTCATTTGGTATGAAAGAATTTGCTTTAGACCTACCTCACTCATGTCAATGATTGAGTTTTTGGAGGCCGACCTCCCACCCCACATGTCCTCTTCAACATTTTTTGTTCTCTTGGTTTTGTGCCCACCCAAACTTTTTTTCATGCTTTGGGTACCTTGAGGTATATCCCCAACCCAAAAAACTCTTATATATGTTCATTATGTTGGTTATTGGCTTCACCCAACAAAATTATATTTAACAATACACATATTCATAAATTTGGTCCCCATGCTCAATGCTCACTATATTTAACAATACACTTATCTTAAATTTAATTCATGTCTTATTAAATATTTCATAATGAAATAGCTATTTGAATGCATCACCTTAGACCAAGCCATACCATTAATATAAAATGTACATTAGAGAAATGACCTAATTCAATTTCCTTCTATAACTCTAACCCTAACCCTCACCGAAACCTTAGCACTAAACCCTCTGTACCCTTTAGATACTTCCTCCAACATGTCCTAATCTCCCTACAAGTAACACTACCTCTTCACCCTCTCCACAATGGTGCCACTATCATGAAACTCAAAAGCTTGATGAAACCTGGCATATAGTCTAATGGTGTACACCAATGAGGGAGGAGAAGTTAACATGGGAAATACAACTGCAAATACTTTTCTCGGAGGTGAAAAATGAGGACCAATCACACATATATCATTGCAACATATTCCATGGAACTTTCCAACTCCATTTAGTCAGAGGCTAAAACAACTCTACATTAGAAATATGGATAAAAATTTCTTAGTTTTGTGTTTCCCATAGAAATGATGAACGAGATGAGTGTGGATCATGGTGTTGGACGATACACGGAAATGGGTTTTGATGGGTATCTATCAACATATAGTTTTTAAAATAAACCTATTAGATGAGCACCTAACATACATTTCTATAGATTACACTCACATACTAGATCTTGTTCAAATAGATACGAATATGACATGTTTAAGGATTTTATATTACATGCTACTCCATTTTTAACAAACACCATCTACATATTGTTTAATTTTTAAGGCCACATTATAATATGGAGTTTTTTCCCAAAAAAGTAATGCATGGTGGAATGATGATTGCTTGGCACATTACCAATAGGTAAAACAAACCATCATAAAAGTTGTAAAACTAATGAAAATAATGAATTTTCAACTATGTCAATGGTTATCAAAGGTGAATACTTTACGATAGTTGGAAAAAAATGAACATGTATCATTTTAGTATTATATATTAAGTGTTTTACTATTCCGCTTCACCAAATCAATAGTTGATATAAACATCAAGCTATGGACACTTGCCAAAAAACATAATTCACAAGTTCACTACTTCCTACCTCATTGTGAACATGCGGAATTGATGGAAACTATTAAAACAAATAAGACCGAGATGGCCTTCCTTAATGAGTGATTCAAAGGATGTGTTGTTACTTCTAGGTGATTTATTCCTACTTAAATTTCATGTTTTACATTCTCATTCAACTTCTCTTATTCAGTTTTGAAATTTCTAACTAAAGCCCCTCATGTGCTAAGGTCGAAAATTAGATCAAAGGAACATAAAGATACCAAGAACATTGGTGTCATAGAGACCACTAAATAAAAATCAAATAAATGACCTCTTCTCATTTAAAGATATTGTATTTAGTACTTTTTCATCTTTTCCATTTCATTAACATTATATTAAGTGTTTCAATGAGAAAATGGAAAATGGCTTGATTTTTTCTTATAAGCCTATATGATCAAATATTCTTGGAGAAGGATGTCACTGGCACATTCCTAGCCATAATTTCCCAGTCTACGATTTTGCAAATTTGACCCCAATGTACAAAAATTGCACACCCCTTACTGAGCAAAACCCTAGTTTCCAAAATGGACCTACAAGATGACACTTGGGCCAAGGGACTGGAGGAGAGGGGCACCCCTAGAAATATCCCGACGTCCTCAATCCAGCGGAGTCGACGGTTTTTCAATCTGAGCCACGGTCGTCATTCTATGGCTCGTTCCATCTCACATCCAAAAGGCCTTCAAGGACACCTCCTGGATACCTACCGAGGGAATATAATTCCAACCGTGCAACAAAACTAGGTTCCGGAGAGTCCTACAACTGTGTATAGGAAGCTTCCAGCTGGGAACGCTAGCCATAAGTGCTCGTTCGACGATTTTGCAAATTTGACCCCAATGTGCAAAAATTGCACACTCCCTTACTCAACAAAACCCTAGTTTCCAAAATGGACCTACAAGATGACACCTGGCCCATGGGACCGAAGGAGAGGGGAACCTTAGCACTATCTCGACGTCTTGAATCCAATGGAGTCGATGGTTTGTCGATCCGAGCAATGGTCATCATTCTATGGCTCATTTCGTGGCCCTGGAGAAAATCCTCAAAGTGTCCCTGAATGGCCCTAGGGTTCCCGACTAGAATGCCTGTAGCACCCAAACCATGGCTCCGTTCGTGAATCTGTCGATTCTGGTGGGTCCAAGACACTGGGTTTCAGCTAGGGGCCTCGCCACACCATACCTAGAAGACCCGTAAACAGTGGCAATGAGCCATCTCTAGACATAGGGTTTTACTCAGTGAGGGCCATTCCAAATTTTCTCAAGGGGGGCATTTCTCATCCGGAGGCCCCGAGGCATGCGTGTCCATAGTGGACAGGTCCACAATGGCCACATGGACCTATGGGAGCTGACGGAATCCAAGTTCGCTCGCTGGTTTGGGTTTCGTGGCCCCAGAAAAAATCCTCAAAGTGTCCCTAAATGGCCCTGGGGTGCCCGACTATAATTCTGTAGCACCCAAACTGTTGATCCATTCACGAATCCGTCGATTCCGGTGGGTCTGAGACGCCAAGTTTCATTTAGGGGCCTCCCCACACTGTGCTTCAAAGACCCGGAAATGGTGCCAATGATCCATCTCCAGATCTAGGGTTTTGCTCAGTGATGGCCATTCCAAATTCGCTCAAGGGGGCCATTTCTCATCCGGAGGCCCCCGGGAATGAATGGCCATTGTGCATAGGTCCACAATGGTTTCGTGGCCCTATGGGAGCTGATGGAATCCAATTCCGCTTGCTGGTTTGGGTTTTGTGGCCCCGAAGCAAATCCTCAAAGTGTCTGTGAATGGCCTCGGGGTGCCCGAATAAAATTTCTGTAGCACCCAAAACTTGGCTCCGTTCATGAATCTGTCAACTCCGGTGGGTCTGGGACATTGGGTTTCAGCTAGGGGACCCCTCAAACCGTGCCTCAAAGACCCAGAAACAGTGCCAATGAGCCATCTCCGGAGCTAGGGTTTTTCTCGGTGAGGGCCATTCCAAATTCGCTCAAGCGGTCCATTTCTCATCTGGAGGCCCCCCGGGAATGTGTGGCCACCATGGATAGGTCCACAATGGCCACATGGACCTGTGGGAGCTGATGGAATCCAATTTCACTCATTGGTTTGGGTTTTGTGCCCACGGGGCAAATCCTTAAAGTGTCCCTGAATGACCCTGGGGTGCCCGACTAGAATGCCCGTAGCACCCAAACCATGTCTCCGTTTGTGAATCTGTTGATTTCGTTGGGTTTGGGACACCGAGTTTCAGTAAGGGGCCCCACCCACTGTGCCTTGAATACCCAAAAATGGTTCCAATGAGCCATCTTTGGAGCTAGGGTTTTGCTTAGTGAGGTTCATTCCAAATTCGCTCAAGGGGGCCATTTCTCATCTGAAGGCCCCCGGGCATGCATTCCCACTGTGGAAAGGTCCACAATGTCCACATGGAGCGGTGGGAGCTGACGGAATCCAATTCCTCTCACCGGTTTGGGTTCCATGGCCCCGGAGCAAATCCTCAAAGTGTCCCTCAATGACCCCGAAGTGCCCGACTAAAATGCTCATAACACCCAAACCTTGGCTCCGTTCGTGAATCTGTCGATTCCGGTGGGTTCAGAATGTCGGGTTTCAGCTAGGGGATCCCCCACACCATGCGTCAAAGACCCATAAACGGTGCGAATTAGCCATCTCTGGAGCTGGGGTTTTGCTTAGTGAGGGCCATTCCAAATTCGCTCAAGGGGGGGGCATTTCTCATCCGGAGGCCCTCGGGCGTGCATGGCCACCGTGAACAGGTCCATAATGGCCACGTCCATGTGTCCATAGTGGCCACACCTTCCCGGGGACCTCAAGATGAGAAATGGCCCCCTTGAGCAAAATTAGAATGGCTCTCACTGAGAAAAACCCTAGCTCTGGAGATGGGACATTGGCGCCATTTTCGAGTCTTTGAGGCATGGTGTGGGGGGTCCCCTAGCTGAAAAATGGCGTCCCAGACCCACCAGAATTGACGTATTCGCGAACGAAACCACGTTTTGGGTGCTATGGGCGTTTTAGTCGGGCACCCCGAGGCCATTCAGGGACACTTTGAGGATTTGCTCTAGGGCCATAGAACCCAAACCGACAAGTGGACTTGGATAGCGTCAGCTCCCACAGGTCCACGTGGCCATTGTGGATATGTCCACAGTTCCCACGCATGCCCGGGGCCTCTGGATGAGAAATCCCCCCCTTGAGCGAATTTGGAATGGCCCTCACTAAGCAAAACCCTAGCTCCGGAGATGGGTCATTGGCACCGTTTCCGGGTCTTCGAGGCATGGTGTGGGGGGGCCCCTAGCTGAAACCCGGCATCCCGGACCCACCAGAATTGGCGGATTTGTGAATGGAGCTACATTTTGGGTACTATGGGCATTCTATTCGAGCACCCCGAGGCCATTCAATGACACTTTGAGGCCATGTTGAAAACCCTAGTTCATAAAAAATAGGTCTAGATAAGAACATGTTTATATTTTCAACGAGAAGCTTGAAATAATAATGCATCCATGGCCATATTAAGTTGTTTGCAACATAAATTTCATATTTGATATTTTCTTACAATCATGAATTGAGACACAGATCAATTGTAGTGGTCTTGAATTTAATTTGGTTGCATCAATTACAACACCAATACATTAGTTCTTTAGTTCAATGAGATGTTGTATGTGTTTCTTTTTCCTCCACCTAAACCAATAGGGACACCATTTATATGTAGGAATTGTCACTACATTGTGAAAAACTCTGAGGAAAAATACAAACATAGTGGACAAGCTTCCAAAAATTCAAGAACCTCATGCATCTCATGTCCTTCTTACCATAATTTTATCATGGGCTTCCCAATTACTCCCATTAAAAGGAACTTCTCTCCCATGGGTCCATCACCCAATGCTTTTCTTGCTTGATTGATCTTAGGAACGGAACGAGCCATAGAATGACGACTGTGGCTCGGATCAACAAACCTTCGACTCCGTTGGATTCAGGACATCAAGACAGTGTTAGGGGTACCCCTCTCCTCCGGTCCCGTGGCCCAGGTGTCATCTTGTAGGTCCATTTTGGAAACTAGGGTTTTGCTCAATAAGGGGGTGTGCAATTTTTGCACATTGGGGTCAAATTTGCAAAATCGTCCACCGGGAACTTATGGCTAGTGTTCCCAGCTAGAACCTTCCTAGACACAGTTGCAGGACTCCTCGAAACCCGGTTTTGTTTTACGGTTGAAATTCTATGCCCCCGGTAGGTATCCAGTAGGTGTCCTTGAAAGCCTTTTGGATGCGAGATGGAGCGAGCCATTGAATGACGATCGTGGCTCGGATCGACAAAATGTCAAATCCGTTGGATTCAGGACGTTGGGATAGTGCTAGGGGTGCCCCTCTCCTCTAGCCCCGTGGCCCAGGTGTCATATTGTAGGTCCATTTTGGAAACTAGGGTTTTGCTCAGTAAGGGGGTGTACAATTGTTGCACAATGGGGTCAAATTTGCAAAATCGTCGATCGAGCACTTACAGCTAGATGTTGATGAGGAACCGAGAGATGACAAGAATGATGAAGATGTTGATGATGATGATGATTATGGTGATGATGGTGTTGATGGTGATGAATATGATGATGATGATGATGGAGATGTTGATGAGGAACCTAGAGATGACAATGATGATCAAGATGTTGATGATGATGATGATGGTGATGAGGATGAAGATGTTTGTTGTGCAGGAAAAATACCTTATAGTGGGGAAAAGACTCTACCAACTTGGGTGGGGTGACAGGTAAATACATTCATTGTCTTGCATTAGTTACTACAAATGGAAAGAGATTGAGATATTGAAAGATCTACCTTTTTATCGATGGTTGGTCCTAGCTTTTGCTTGATCTTCCGCTATGATGAACCTGAAACACAAAGTTAACCTTCCTCAGCGTATTTTGACTTTAATACTTATGATGAAATCATAACTAACTTAACATCAAATACAATCAGATATTAAACCAAATGAACATTCAATCCAATAGACATTCAATTTGGGACAGGAAGGGTATTTCCACCTTTTATTGTCAAAGAAATGTAGATAAGTACAGATATACCTGATTTGTCCAGGCACTTCTGTAATCGAGTCCTGGGCTAATGCTCTTCACAATGACTTGGGAATTCCCCCAGCATAACAGCAGGTAAAGCATTCCTTCTAGGTCCCTCTCTGATAGATCCTCCTTGTATTTATGGGACAAGGCAGGCAGTTGAATTCGAGAGGTGGTTGAATTGGGAGGTTGGGGAAGTTGCAGAACCAACTTCAACTAATCCCAATTCGTAATCTTAATATATTTTTCATTTCATCTTAAGGTGTGCATGGGTTTCATGCAACCAGAGTAGCACACAGTAAGCAACTTTTACTCTTTACAACAAGCGTTTGCAACATTTTTAAGGGTGTGCGCTGGTTTTCCTTGAGTAGAGTAGCATTTAGAACGTTGTTTCACTATGCCAATAGTAGCGCACATGTCATGAAATCTGTAGAAAAAATAATATTTTCAGTTGAAGAGTGTAGTTTCAACAATAACTCATCCAGGTCAACCTAACTCTTCCATCCATAGTGTCCTATTGTGTGATCGATATAGAAATGTGATCATGGACGGAGAAGTGCAGATTTGACCTATAACAACGTTGATGATGATGGTGATGGTGATGAAGATGATGATGATGATGATGGATAAGATGAGGATGATGGAGATGTTGATGAGGAACCTAGAGATGACAATGATGATGAAGATGTTGATGATGATGATGATGGTGATGATGATGAGGACGTTGATGATGATGGTAATGGTGATGGTGATTGTTAACACCCAAATTGACCCTCAAGGTTGTGGGAGAAGGAAAAGATGGGGTAACCACAAAACTGCTTTAGGTTGCATTCTGACCTATACAACCAAATAGTGATCTCTCAACATTGACAGAAGACTTAAAATAATAAATGAGAAACACACAGCCTTCCTACTCAAGATGTTCAACCATAACACATTCAGAAGATTAGATTTCTGATGGGACAATTGTTTTTAAGGGTTTGGTAGGACAATCAAGAGAAAAACCATTTGGGCAATGGATTCGAAACATAACACATAAATCAAATAACAATGTTGTTGCATGGAACCCTGGGACAGAGGCAAGATGGCCATCCATTTACAGTCAAAATGCATTTGTATGGTGATAAGGGAAAAAGAAATGAATAGTTCGTTAACATGAACATCTAACAGGGTTGAATTCGATGTCAAATTTAGTGGAAATACTTGGTGAATATCTGAAAACAATAGCCAGAGCTTGTGATCAAGAATTCTACAATATTACACACTAGTTCTAGATATGAAAAAGAAAACATAATGGAAGTAAATAACAGGAAGCACATTCGCATCAGAAGAGGAAATATAGACTGTAAAAGTAAATGACACATGAATCTCTTCCTGAAAATCAACTTCAAGCCTGCAATTCTATTAAGGATTATGCTTAAAAACAAAGCTTAGTTCTCTCAGGCCTCGGCCCATTGATTTTCCAACCTATTCTATCTATTTTACAATGGTTATTTAGGTTCTTTAGGCTCGAATCATCTAACAGAAAATAGCTACAATCATGTTGGCACCTGCATGGCCCAGTCTTCCACCTTGAAAGAAATTACAAAATGAAAAAGACTGCTACCAGAGAGGCTATAACTAACTCGGTAAGGTGTCATTTGCTGGATTTTCGAACCATAACAACCCCAATTGGCTTCAAAAATAGAGAAATATTACATACATGCCGAGTCCAAAAGAGATTGACATGATGGGAAAAAGAAGCAAAATGAATAGGTTGCCACCTTACTCCTGAGCCTTCACTTGGCCATGCTGATCGAAGAAATATTCTATCTTCAAGGAATATTCCACCTGTGCTTCTTCTGTTGGAGGAGGTGTCACTTCCTCAGTGGAGACTATAAATTCTTTGAGAATCTCCATGGCTTGGTGGGTGTCCTAATCATCTTCTCGGGTCCCCTTCTTCTTCTTTCGACGTCGAAACTTCCCACACACTTGTCTCCCCTCGGGCTCTTCATCTTTGTTAAAGGTGCTAGCCTCTACATGGTCAAAGACTACAGGGGATGAAGGAACGTGCTCCTCCCCCACCTCATACCACGCCTGCTCAGGCATAAGAACCACTTCGGCTCCCCGATCCTTCTCCATAACTGGGTTAGGGTATTTTTTAAGGATTCTAATATTATACTTAAGTATAGTATCATAGGCGATTATTTTGGATTAAAAAAAACATGTCTATAGATAGGTAGGCGAATAGTAAATATGAAACATGCAATTTACTACTGAAATGTGGATATTTCAGCGAATATTATGACAAAAAAACATATTTTATGTAAATATAGGCGATAATATAGACTAAAAATGACCAAATAGCGAATTTATTTTTTGAAAAAGTCCCCAAAAATAGCCAATTGGCAAAATTTCGCCCCTAAAAATTACTCTGGGTCACTGGGTCCTTACTGAAAGATACCTGAGCTGCTAGTTTTTCCACCTTTCTCATGCAATGATCGTGAACAGCAACCTCAAGGAACCCTGCCTATAACAACCCTGATAATGATGGAAGCCACGCGCGACCACCCTCGTCATGATTGTCTGACCGGATCTCCCAAACGAGTAGGAATGATGCTTGAGGTCAGAGATGATGCAAAACATGATGGAACATGCCTTTAGGTTAGGTGGGAAAAACACATGATGGCACTGAGGTGGCTTCCATCTCATCAACAATCATTCGCTCCCAGTGGAGATGCCCTCTAGCTCCCTAGTTTCATGATCAAACCAGCATCATAGATTTCAACCTTATTTGCATCTGGACCATTTAATGGCGCAGAACCTACCATGTTCGCAGATTTTTGGTCTGTATCCTTCACGTGCAAGTGAGATTTGTGAACTAAATCCCAGTCGTGGATCTCCGACCTGTTAGATTGACGCCGTCGAAAAGTGTGGGGGGTTAACAAAAGTTCGCAAATATGAAAAATAGCTCTTTTCGTGCATGTCCAATGTGCGAACAACCTCCTGTCCATTGATCTGCACCCTCTTTCATCGATCAAACTTTAAGATGTCCGTCGATTAATAGCTCTTCCCGCACTTAAACAACTTCCAATTCTTACTACGAAGGACATCTGCGACCGTAGATCTCCATCACTCTCAATCCATGCCTTCCATACACGTCGATCTATCTTGTGGGTGCATTCCTTTTCTTTCAAGCCTATGATTATCATTGAAACCTTATCCTTTCTTCAAATATTCTTACCATGGACTAGGCCTACTGCTCAGAGCTTTGAATTTTTTATTTATGGGCCATGTGGATTAATAGCTACATTTTCCCTTGCCATTTTTATGGGTCTGAACCCTCCAAAATGCTTAGCACGAATCCAGTGCTAACAACTGGCTCTTATTGGGGATGCTATCCCCTGTGAGGTAGCAAAGAACCCCGCAGACCCAGTGCCTGATCCATTGGGTTGCTTTCATCACAAAATTTGCAACCTGTAGCTCTTTATTGAAAACTGAAAAAATTGAAACATATTATTGTAGTGAGAAATGTTGAAAAGATGCTCTCCCTATCGAGCTTATTTATGTACAGACTATTGTACCCTATGCTACTAAAACGACTGTCATATCAAGTGATATGAAAATGCCAATGCAACCAATCTAGCAACTGATCCAACAGGAAAACCTTCACCTTGTGCTTAACTAAAATCAGAGGATAAGAACATAATGGAAAAAAGTATTGATGATAGGTGTGATCTTCCTGGAAAAAACAAAACCTCTTACCCCAACTAAAGAATCTTTCCATATACTCAGCTATTGGGTCAAATAAAACATGGTATCCTCCGATTTTTTCTGCCTTTCCTTGGGTAGGACAAGGCTGCCCTTGCTGCAACTTCCCTGGCACCCTATCAATTTGTAAATTTTCTTGCAGCCTAGTAAATTTTCCCTCAAAAGGACTGCAAGTAGCATGATCATCTTCTTTGTCATTCACCTTAGGTATAGGGATTGGATGCTCATGGTAGGCTTCAAGTAGAAACTGAAAATCATGCATGCTTGGATCTTTAGACAACCTAATAGGGCTGAGGAACTCAGGGTCAAGTGCCTCTTTCTGTTGAGACTGCAGCTCTGTAACATGAAAGGGTACTTCAATACAAGGGCTATCAATATCATCACCTCCTGGGCTGTATAGGATTTCGGGGTTAAAAATATGATTCTGTTATGGTGCTTCAAAAGAAATCCCTTCCTAATTTTCAAATGGATCCAAAAAAAGAAATTCTCCTTGAAACAAGGGTTCTAGGCCTAAAGGATACGAAGAAAAGGTAGATTGACTTTCTTGGTTCCCCTCGATAGTTCTTCGGCCAAATTTTTGAGTTTAAGTGTTAAATTCAGGAAAAATATCAAGAAACTCTTCATGGATACCATAATCTACTTCAACTTTAGCCAAGAGAGAAACCTTTGCCTGCAGGAAACATTCATGAATACATTGACAATTAGCTTCTTTTCTATCCTTTTGGTGAGGGTATGATTCCTCATGCAAGGCTCTTAGGATTTCTTCACTAACTATCTCAAAATATGTAGAATCTTCTGCTGGTTTTTTAGGGACCTCATCCCATTGTTCATCTTCATATTCATCATATATAGGAGGATTGAAATCTTGTTTAAAACTTTCCCCGGTGGGAAATTCAACCTGCAAATTGCAATCCACATAAAATAAATCAGTTCTCTCCTTTCCTTGTACATAAATGGGCTGAACATCTCTCATTTCATCACGAGAAGGATGGGAATGTCAAACAGACTCTTCTAGTTCATATCTTTCTTCCATCCTTGATCTCATTTCCATTCCACCCTCAATACCTTGCTCTGAAACATTTCCAGAGATCCTAAGATTATCTTCAAGCTCCAATGCATCAATGAACATCTGCTGCAAGGTGGAAGACTTCCTCTCCAATAGAAGAAAAGACAGTTCAGAAGGAAGGACAGATGCATAATGTAATTTAGCAGCATTTTCTAGAGGTTGAATTTCCTTTAGCATGTTATAATAAAAACTCGCAAACCTCCTGTTGAAACTAGACAGAGCTTCACCCTCTTTCTTTTCCATGGAATAGAATTTTGAAAGCACTTAGTCTAGTGATCTTCTTCTACCCCAAAACTCCAAATAGACATCAGAAAACTCCTCCCATGTATGAATGGATTCAGGCTACAAGTGCTTGAACCATTTCTTCACATCTCCTTGGAAGGATTGGGAAAAAAACCTCATACAAACATCATCATGCTCTATTTCAAAAATTTCTAGAAAATGCTCAAAACCTTGAACATGCTTCTCAGTTGTTGTTATAGCTTGAAATGACACCTCTCTGTCCATGACAACACTTGCTTCCCTTGGTCACATGACGACACTTCTTGAGATCAAGTTTCAGTCACACAACAGGACACTTGTGGATGGAGGAGTCATTTGGGACACTTAAAATGGTTGAAAGTACCTCATTATTGACCCATTTGATGTTTATGACCCTTGGGAACATTTTTCCAGACCAAACCATCTCCTGAAAATGAGCAGAAAAGCCTGTTTTTAGCCATTTTTCAACATGAGCGCTAGTACACAGGCATGATAGTAGCGTGTGTACCCTACTTTGCTTCATTAAAGTAGTGCTCAACTCCATATGTAAGCTACTTTGTCTACTGTAGAGTAGAGTACACCCTTGTTTTGGTCAAAATATCGAAATTCAAGTAAGTTAAGTTGGTTGGGAAACCTCCTGAGTGGTTATAACTTCTTTTGCTCTCCTTCACTGACTATATAAGGACGGTAGAAGGGCCATGTGAGGGGACCAAGCCTATAACAAATTTATGTTGGAGGAATGGAGACCCTCATCCCCCTCTCTTGTGCTTAGTTTTTTATAAACCCTAGTACAGTTGCTTAGAGGCTGGGATCCTTGGAGAACAGAAGCAGGAGACCTTGAATCTAGGTTTCGTGAAGTGCCAAGATTGAAAGAAGGTATAACTTTATGTACTTGCTTTCATTCATTAATAAAGATTAGACGTTCTTCTCTTTCCAAATATGACCTATTAATGTTTCTCAAATTTGATTACAGTTTGTTTATAATCTGATGTCTTCTTCTATTATGAATATCAGTTTTATATATGTAGTCAAATGTATTTGAGAAAGGTATCAAGTTGTTTTGCAGGTCTGGGAATTGCGACACTAGATAAGTATTGAAGAGTGAGGAAGGAAAAACTAGGATCAACCTTCTGAATGAGGTGCCTACATCTCTAAACCCTAATATCTTCACTTATTTGTTGTACTTGCAGAATGCTTGTAAGTCTATCTTTATCACCGTAAGTTGGTAGTTTCTCCCCTGAACTATAGGTGCATTTTCCCCACAACAGAATGGCGACTCCGCTGAATTCATCATTATGGGAGAGTTGAAAATTCTAGAAGCAGAATCAAACTCAGTAGGAACAGACCAATCTGGGCTCGATATAAAATCCATGGATAGGTGTATGGAGTTTTCTTATAGGTTTTTCAGACTCCTAAATATGAAAATATTGTTGAGCATGCTTTAGTTCTTTGTCAAGCTCGTTAAAAAATGAAAAAGGAAAGGGAAGGGAAGAATGTCAAAATATCTTTCAATATGATGGCAGCAAGTCAACTATCTCCTTGAACAAAGCACCTATTTTGAGTGTATCAAACAAGTTGGGTTCTAGTGTTGGCCTTAGGATAAACCTGATCTCAGAGTTCTTACTCCTTCGTTTGGTTAGTCTTCCAATCATATGGAGAATCTATTAATGTCTCCTACATTGAAAATTTGCATCATGGTCCCTTTGTATTAAAAGTTGCCTAAGTCACTCTTGTGTCGTGCTCACTATTCAAGGATACAAACTGTGTCGGCCATTCTGCAGTTGCCTTGACCTCATGTGTCGGCCATTTCTTGGTGTCAGTATGTTTCATCATGTGTTCAGTCCTACTCCAAATCAGCTCATACCTGTTGAGTGTCCCTCATGTTGGATGATGGAGGATGCATTAAGGCCTCCCTTCCAACGATCTTCTTCCCATTGACTTCAACTCATTGTACTCTGGGAATGAAGTTTAGAGTTTCGGTTAGTACATTGGGGATTGCAGTCATTAGTGGTAGTTTCCCTCGCTATTGGATAGATGGGAATACATCAATGTCTCCTATCCGATGGATTCTTCAAGTGTTCGACGGCAAGACCATTTATTTGCACTTGCTTGAATGTATTAGGTACCTTGGGTTCCATTTTCATTATTGGTGGCCACCCTCGCATTTGTTAACGGTATTCATCAATGACCGATAATCAAACGATACCTCCCATGTTCAACATCAACTCATTTATTCGCATGGATAGGTTTGTACCTTGGGTTGTTTTTGGATGAATACCTTGGGATCCTCGATAACATCACCTCATTTATGTTATCGCCCAAGTTGTGCAAGACTGAGCCACACTCTTTTTGGCTCTTGATGAGACATAGATCCAGCTTGTTCTCTATGGCTATGTTCTCCAGTTTTGACATAGATCCACCTTGTATTTATGTGGCTATGTTTACACTTATGTTTCTCATGGATCCATGCTTGTATTCTAGTGGCCATGATATATGCATCTGTATTTTGATCATTAGTGTATCTACTTGGAGGTCATGTTCCACTATTTGAACATGGATAGTTACCCCAAGGATGAGTTTGTCTGACATTGCCTTTGCTTTCAAGTACTTCATTTGAGACTATGATTCTTGGTTTCTCCATTCCTCCATGATTCAACTCTTTGTTATTTATAATGTATTCCGGCCATCATTTCTAGAACTCCCTCTGGCCTCATACATTAGGGGCATCTGTTATAGCTTGAAATGACACCTCTCTGTGTGTGACGACACTTGCTTCCCTTGGTCGCATGACAACACTTCTTGAGATCAAGTTTCAGAATAGGACACTTATGGATGGAGGAGTCATTTGGGACACTTAAAATGGTTGAAATTACCTCATTCTTGACCCATTTGATGTTTATGACCCTTGGGAACATTTTTCCAGACCAAACTATCTCCTGAAAATGAGCAGAAAAGCCTGCTTTGGCCATTTTTCAACATGAGCACTAGTACACAGGCATGATAGTAGCATGTGTACCCTACTTTGCTTCATTAAAGTAGCGCTCAACTCCATATGTACGCTACTTTGTCTACTGTAGAGTAGAGTACATCCCTATTTTGGTCAAAATATCGAAATTCGAGTAAGTTAAGTTGGTTGGGAAACCTCCCCACCGGTAATAACTTATTTTGCTCTCCTTCATTGACTATATAAGGAGGGTAGAAGGGCCATGTGAGGGGACCAAGCCTATAACAAAGTTATGTTGGAGGAATGGAGACCCTCATCCCCCTCTCTTATGCTTAGTTTTTTATAAACCCTAGCACAATTGCTTAGAGGTTGGGATCCTTGGAGAACAGAAGCAGGAGACCTTGAATCTAGGTTTCGTGAAGTGCCAAGCTTGAAAGAAGGTATAACTTTATGTACTTGATTTCATTCATTAATAAAGATCAGACGTTCTTCTCTTTCCAAATATGACCTATTAATGTGTCTTAGATTTGATTACAGTTTGTTTATAATCCGATGTCTTCTTCTATTATGAATATCAGTTTTATATATGTAGTCAAATGTATTTGAGAAAGGTATCAAGTTGTTTTGCAGGCCTGGGCATTGCGACACTGGATAAGTATTGAAGAGTGAGGAAGGAAAATCTAGGATCAACCTTCTGAATGAGGTGCCTACATCTCTAAACCCTAATCTCTTCACTTATTTGTTGTACTTGCAGAATGCTTGTAAGTCTATCTTTATCACCGTAAGTTGGTAGTTTCTCCCCTGAACTATAGGTGCATTTTCCCCACAACAATTGTAACACTTTCCTCTTCACCATCAAAAATAGGGAGGTATCTATGGTATTTGGGAGGATATTCATGAAGAATAGGGGGGATCTTTTAAGGGCTATATCTCTGCTGAAATCTAGAAGGTAGAGGGGAATGTAGAGGAAGAATGTCCTCAGTCTCACCCTCATGTGGCTTGCAGGACTGATTATGGATCTTACAGGTTTTGAAGGAGGGAATTGGATCAGCCTTGGGAATGAAAGAAGAATGTACATCTACAAAATCTCATGAAGGATATACAAAGGAAGCTCTATCAGGACTAAGAGATATTCGGTGAAACAAAGATCTCCTGATATACACACATAGAGATAATAAGCAGCCAATGCAAAAGAACAAGGTCTCTTTGAAGAAATTTGTACTTTGATACCTGAACCCTAGTTCTTCCATATTTTAGACAACCGAGCTCGTTCTCCAGTGGAGTCTGCAAATTGAATTGAACCATGAGTGGAGCAGCCTGTGAAGTAGTAGAATGTTGGGTCTCTTCAATGTGGAGTCGCTGTAAAACCTTCAGCATCTTAAATTTGACATGGGGCCACCAATCTTCCCAGTGGAGTCACCTTCATACTAGAATCTTGATGAGTGGAGTCATCAAGTGAATGGTACACAACCTTCACAATGTCTGACTGTTGTTCACCACCAACAATCAACTCTGAAACCTTTGTCATTCTTCCCATGGACAACATGACTCTCGCTCCCTGGCAGCAGCTCCAATTTGTTAACACTCAAATTGACCCTCAAGGTTGTGGGAGAAGGCCAAGCTGGGGTAACCAAAAAACCACTTCAGATTGCACTTCTGACCCAGTACAATCAGAGAGGGATCTCTCCTAAATTCATAAAAGACTGAAAATAATCAATAGGTTTCAGCAATGGGAAAAACAAGGGGGTTAGATTCTGGTAGTACAATTTGGTTTTTAAAAGGGGTTTGGTAAGATAATCATGAGGGAGAAACATTGGGAAATGGAGTCAATACATAATTAATACATTGAATAACAGTGCTGCTGCATGAGATATCCAAACAGAGGCAAGAAATCTACCAGCCTTTAGGTTAGGTGGGAAAAACACACGATGGCGTTGAGGTGGCTTCCGTCTCATCGACAATCATTCGCTCCCAGTGGAGATTCCCTCCAGCTCCCCACTCCCATGATCAAACCAGCATCGTAGATTTCAACCTTATTTGCATCTAGACTATCAAATGGCACAGACCCTACCATGTTCATAGATTTTTGGTTTGTATCCTTCACGTGTAAGTGAGATCTGCGAACTAAATCCCAGCCGTGGATCTCCGCCCTCTTAGATCGACGTCATTGGAAAGTGCGGGGGGTTAACAAAAGTTCGCAAATATGAAAAATAACCCTTTTCGCGCATGTCCAATGTGCGAGCAACCTCCTAGACGTTGATCTGTGCCCTCTGTCGTCAATCGAACTTTAAGATGCCTGCTGGTTAACATCTCTTCCCACACTTAAACAACTTCCAATTCTTACTGTGAAGGACATTTGTGACAGTAGATCTCCATCGCTCTCAATCCATGTTGTCCATACGCGTCGATCTGTGCTGCGGGTGCATTCCTTTTCTTTCAAGCCTATGATTATCATTGAAACCTTGGCCTTTCTTCATATATTCTTACCATGGACTAGGCCTACTACTCAGAGTTTTGAATTTTTTTATTTTTGGGCCATGTGGATTAATAGTTGAGTTTTCCCTTTCCATTTCTATGGGTCTGAACCCTCAAAAATGCTTAGCACGAATCTGGTACTAACAGTGATGTTGATGAAGATGATGAAGAAGATGATGATGATGGAGATGTTGATGAGGAACCTAAAGATGACTATGATGATGAATATGTTGATGTTGATGATGATGATGGTGATGATGGTGAAGATGTTGATGATCATGGTGATGGTGATGAAGATGATGATGATGATGATGGAGAAGATGATGATGATGGAGATGTTGATGAGGAACCTATAGATGACAATGATGATGAAGATGTTGATGATGATTATGATGATGATGATGATGAAGACATTGATGATGATGGTGATGGTGATGGTGATGGTGATGAAGATGATGATGATGAAGAAGATGATGATGATGGAGATGTTGACGAGGAACCTATAGATGACAATGATGATGAAGATGTTGTTGATGATGATGATGATGAATATGTTGATGATGATGATGGTGATGATGATGTTGATGATGATGATGACACGTCCCTCTAAGTGGTTATCTATAGGAATCAAGCATCAATCTTCAACCATAAATGAGCATGTTTTAAAATAAATTGTTAGGATTTATATCTAAGAGTCTAGAAGATCTCTATGCATTTGTCCATCAAATTTGGTCAAGGAGATTCTAGTATCTAGTTAGAATATATTAGTGGAAACCCTAGGTTGATGACACGATGCTTGGATAAGGGAAAAAACCCAAAATCTAGCTAGATTTGGGTGAGCATTGAGCATGGGGAACCAAATCTATGAACATGTGTATTGTTAAAAATAATTTTGTCGGGTGAAGCCAATAAACAACATAATCAACATAATATACGAGTTTTTTGGGTTGGGAATATACCTTAAGGTACCCAAAGCATGAAAAAATTTTGGGTGGGCACAAAACCAAGAGAACAAAAAATGTTGAAGGGGACATGTGGGGTGGGAGGCTGACCTCCAAAAACTCAAGCATTGACATGAGTGAGGTAGGTCTAAAGAAACTTCTCTCATACCAAATGAGAGAAGTGATAGGTAGGTCTCTAGGTCTCTAAAGCATCTTCTCTCATACCGAATGAGGTAGGTCTAAAGCAACTTCTTTTGTGGAGTGGTGTTGCATTTTGAAGTTCCCTTGGTCATTTTGTTCTAGTTAAATTGTTGGTTTTTCCCTATTTGTTCCCAATGTTAGGATTTTTTCTTTTTTTTCTTTAACTTGTGTGTAGAGCTCTAGGCATCAATGGTTGCTAGTTGATTAACATAAGCTTGTTGTTGAAGCCAATGAGGGATTCCTAGATGTCCTTGAGATTATAGGTTTGCTGAGGAAACCCTAGGAGTTATATGGTAGGGATAATGAAGATATAACCACTAGTGAAGATAAGGGAAGAGACATGGCTAAGTTTAAATGAGATGAGATTATGTCCTTTATTTAATCGAATGTGTAATTCTCATCATAAATGTGTCATAATGTCTAAGAGTAATATGCCATAACTGTGAAAAAATATAACATAACCTTACACGGAAAAAGAGAAGTTATTAATTGTCATAATTGTAAGAAATCTATCATACTAGTATACCCACTTGGAGTCCAAATACCCCCTATTGAGGGTACGTGTGGTGGTTCACGGATTCTAGGGCTAGATTAGGTTAATATGGCTAGATTAGGTTTCTAGGATTCTAGATGAATTTCCTAGGGTTAGACTAGTGTTTCTAGGGCTAGTTTAGGTTTCTAGGACTAGATTAGGTTTATAGTATTCTAGCTTAGTTTTCTAGTGTTAAATTAGTGTTTCTAGGGTTAGTTTAGCTTTGTAGGATTTCTAGGGCTAGATTAGGTTTGTAGGACTATATTAGTGCTTCTAGGGTTAGACTAAGTTTCTAGGGATAGATTAGGTTTCTAAACATTAATGACAAAGGTTGAAATGATGACATGGCAGATGGATGTATCTCTGTGTATGTATCTCTATGTATGTATGTATGTATCTCTATGTATCTCTATGTATGTATGTATGTATGTATGTATGTATGTGTTAGGAACCCATGTCTTTACTTTGTTAGTATATTGTTGTTGGACGAATATGCTTTGTAAGTCGTCCCATAGTAATTATTGATCCATAGTTTGTGTTATTGTTGTTTGGCGCATATGCTTTGTAAGTCGCTCATAGTATTGTTGATCCATAGTTTGTATTGGCCCATGGTTTTGACCCGTAGTATTGGCTCCTAGACTTAGTATATAAGTGTGTGTTGAGGTCTAGGAAGGCACCGTGAAGTTATTTTGTATTGAGCTTTCTCAAATGAGGTTGCCCCCTCGAAGTGGCCTACGATCAATAAAAATATTCTGTGATCTAATATATCATGTATTCATCAATTAATTGTTGCAGGTTCTTCTCATCTGGTATCAAAGCACTTTCTTGGGCTCATTGGGTGAAAATTCTGCCAAAATGTTTTTTGCATCTATTGCAGGTTCAACTCTGGGAATAATCCCTATCCGCTTAACTATGGGAAGTACTTGGGCATAAGCCATATCAATTATTGTGATGAGTACCACAGGAACCCCAAAGTAACTGGCCCATTGAGAGGACCTTCCAGTGAAATGGGCAATGACCCTTACCTGATTGACTAGTTCCCACCCGTGAGGTAAACCAAGAGTTATCGCTTGTGGCAAAGCGGTTATCAGTTTTACCTAAGCCGTAGAGTGAGGGGTACTACCCCAATACGCAAGTCGTCGGACTACATTGGTGGTTGAGTGAATGCCTTGAACTGTTAGGAATCCAAGCATACCTGGGGTCCATATCTATTTTCAGTCCTAAAATCGCAGATTTTATGTGTCCAGAACTATTGCCATTCACTTCCGTGCTGTTGCAGATCCCTCGGTTTCCGATCAATTCCGCGCCGTTGTCGATCTATCTGTTTTTGATCACTTCCGCGCCATTGTAGATATATCTGTTTCCGATCATTTCCACACCGTTGCAGATCTATCTGTTTTCGATCCCTTCCGCGCCGTTGTGGATCCATTTTTTTGCCATATCTCCCTTATTTTTGCTATGTTTCCCTTGAAATTTCCTTAACACCCCTATAATTCCATTCTTAATATTTCATTCCTGAGGAACCTATCCCAAATTCCACTTTCCAAAGCCCGAAATCCCACATTTGTCTATTTTTAGGGTTTGCCATAACTTCTTCGGATTTCACCCAATCACCTTCAAATTTTACCACGGAGTTCCTTTCCTAATTCTATTCCTTTGTCCCTCTCTGCCAAATTTTCTCATTCTTTCACCCCACTTCTGAAATCCTCCTTTTCTGCTTCCCTGTCCATTCGACAGTGTCCGAAACCTAGTCAAACCCAAATTAGCCTTCAGATTTTTTCCCAAATCCAGATTTTCCTTTACTTAAACAGTTTTTGTTTTTGTTTTTCTACCCACTCAAAAAAAAAAATACTCATGGTTTTGGTTGTCACCCGCGCAGGAGCACAAACCATGGAAGAAGCACTTGCAGCCATCCAAGCCAAACTCCAGGATCTGGATGAAAAATTTATCGACCTCCATCTTGAGCATTTAGCCATGAAAAACTAATGACAATCCGAGTCTTCATCAGACAATGGATTCTCTTCTTCCAGCAATTTTCGTGGTCCAAAGCTTGATTTTCCTCGCTTCAATGGTACTGATCCAATTGGATGGATTTATTATGCAGAACAGTATTTCAGTCTGTATAATACTTTTTATGTCAACAAAGTTCCACTTTCCTCCTTTCATTTGGAACAAGAATCTCTTCAATGGTACCGTTGGTACATCAAAGCTCATGAAGAGCCAAAATGGACAATTTTTTGCCAGCTCCTTTTGCAACGATTTGGTCCTAGTGCTTTTGATGACCTGAGAGGATCCCTCACTAAACTTCACCAAATTGGCACTGTGAGAGAATACCAAACCGAATTTGAGAAACTAGCCAACCACACCGAAGGATTTCCTAATGACTTCTACCGGATTTGTTTTATCAATGGTCTAAAGGATGCAATCCACTCTAAGGTCAAAATGTTCTATCCCAACACAATGATGGAATCCCTAGGGTTGGCTAAGTTGGCAGAAGACAAGATTGCAACCCCACAGTGCTCCAAACCCACTTTTGTTCCCTTCCGAAATATGGGTTCTCAACGACCTCCCATCCCGCCAGCTCCTCGACCAACTCCTATCAAGCATTTGTCTGAAACCGAGATGCAGGCACGCAGAGAAAAAGGGCTTTGTTATAATTGTGATGAGAAATTCACTTGGGGACATAGATGTGTTCAACAAAATATCTATCTCTTGGATATGGATTCTCCGCCTGCCTCTGAAATTGGTGAAGAAGCTCCAGATACACTGGATGCCCAGGTCGACATTCCGGAGCCGCCTATTGACCCTCCGTCTCAGGACGACCAGCCAGAGATATCTCTACATGCAGCTGGAATCCCCAAACCATGCGGGTCAGGGGTTACTTCAAGAAGCTTCCTCTTACATTACTCATTGATTCGGGTAGCACTCATAATTTCATTGACCCTCGTATCGCCAAACAGGCTAATTGTTTTATCCATCCTTGCTCCAACTTTGAATTCATGGTTTCTAATGGGGGCAACTTACCTTGCAAAGGGAAGTGTCGTAATGTGCATATCTCTATGGGATATTATAACTTGCACTCTAACATGTTTGCCTTGACCTTAGGTGGATGTGATGTGGTTTTGGGCGCTCAATGGCTATGCACACTTGGCCCCATCTTATGGGATTTTGCTGAAATTTGGATGCAGTTTTCCCCCAATGGACAAAAAAACACATTGACAGGCTTACAACCAGGGTCTCTGAGCATCATCAGTTCACATTGCATGGAAAAAATCCTTAAGAAGAATTCACATGGTGTCATCGCTCAAATCCATTCCATTCAAATGCAACCATCAGCGGTCTCCACTACTCCTTTGGATCTCCAACAAATTCTGGATCGATATATAGGTGTCTTTGTTGAACCAATGGGATTTTCACCTTCAAGGCTAAAGGACCATCATATTCAACTCCTTCTTGGAAGCATTCCTCCCAACATCAGTCCCTATCGCTACCCATTTCACCAAAAAACAGAGATTGAAATGCTCGTTCAGGACTTACTGAAGCAAGGTATTATTCGCCCAAGCACTAGTTCCTTTTCTTCACCAGTTCTTCTTGTCCGCAAAAAAGATGGGTCATGGCGCCTCTGCATTGAATTTCGGGCACTTAATCACCTCACTATCAAGGATAGGTTTCCAATTCTTGTTGTTGATGAGATTCTTGATGAGCTTCATGGTGCTTAATTTTTCTCCAAGTTGGATCTTCGTTCTGGGTATCATCAAATTCGGGTTCATGCGGATGATATCCCTAAAACAGCTTTCTGCACACATGATGGCCACTATGAGCTTTTGGTCATGACCTTTGTCCTAACTAATGCTCCTTCCACATTCCAGGCCTTGATGAATAAAATATTTTGGCCCTACTTGCGGAAATTCATTCTAGTATTCTTTGATGATATCCTCATAGACTACAGTAAACCATGGGCTGAACATCTCCAGCATTTGGATCTTGTAATGAAACTTTTCTCTGACCATCATCTCCACGCCAAACAGTCTAAATGTGTTTTTGGACAGAAGGAAGTCGAGTATCTCAAGCACATTATCTCAACACAAGGGGTTCGCGTGGATCCTGCCAAAATCGTTGCCATGAACAATTGGCCGCATCTTCAGACACTCAAGAGCCTTCATGGTTTTTTGGGGTTGACTGGCTAATACCACAATTTTGTCAAGGATTATGGGAAGATTTCAGCTCTATTAACTGCTCTATTGAAAAAGGATGCTTTTACATGGACACATGCTACTGAGTGTGCATTTGAAAAACTAAAACAAGCTATGTGACTACACCCGTTCTAGCTATGCCTGATTTTTCCAAGCCCTTCACTATTGAGAGTATTGCTTGCGGCAATGGACTTGGTGCTGTTCTCCTTCAAGATGACCAACCCATTGTGTTTACTAGAAAATCCCTTTCAGGTAAGAATTCAGCTGCCTCTACATATGAGAAGGAAATGATGG
Source organism: Larix kaempferi (assembly GCA_027924585.1). Lineage (NCBI taxonomy): Eukaryota > Viridiplantae > Streptophyta > Pinopsida > Pinales > Pinaceae > Larix > Larix kaempferi. The sequence continues at coordinate 21,330,730 of BSBM01000057.1, read as the reverse complement.
CTATTTTGCATGCAGTACAAAAGTGGTGACCATACCTATTAGGGAATCATTTCTGCATCAAGACTGATCACCAAAGTCTGAAATATTTCCTGAAACAACATGTATCCTCCCTAGCACAACAGAAATGGGTTATCAAACTCATGGGTTATGACTCTAAGATCACTTACAAGACTTGGGTAAGGACAATATTGTGGCGGATGCTCTTTCTCGCACATTTGAGGACCAAGGTTCTCTTTCAGCTATTTCTATGCCTGTTCCACATTGGTTGCAATTTGTTCAACAAGGCTATGCCAATGACTCTTCATTATCTCAACTCATCCAACGCTTGGCCAGAAAAACTTCTACTATACAACATCACTCTTGGGATGGTGCTTCTCTAAGATACAAGGGTCGTCTGGTGCTTCCCCAGAGCACAGATATTCAACAGGATGTCTTCTATGAACTCCATGCTTCTCCATCGGTAGGGCACTCTGGGTTCCTCAAAACGTATGAGCGTGCATGGCGTAACTTCTTTTGGCAGGGCATGAAAAGGAAAATTCAATAGATGGTGGATGAATGTGATACCTGCTAGCGTAATAAGGGTGAAATGACACTCCTTCTAGGATTGCTCGAACCGTTGCCCATACCTACATGGATTTGGATAGATATTTCTATGGATTTCATTGAAGGGCTCCCTAAATCTGGACAGAAGATAGTGATTTTGGTTGTGGTTGATCGCCTCTCCAAATATATTCATTTTTGTACTCTCATCCGTCCCTATACAGCCTCCTCAATCGCTCAAATTTTCCTAGACCAGATCTTTTGTCTTCATGGCATCCCTTCTTCCATTATCTCAGATCGTGATGCAACTTTCACTAGTCATTTTTGGATATAACTATTTAGCCACACTGGAACCAAACTAAAGATGAGTTCAAGGTATCACCCACAAACAGATGGTCAGAATGAAATTATCAATAAATGCTTGGAAACTTATCTTCGTTGCTTCACCTCTGAACAACAACATCAGTGGGAAAAGTGTCTCCCTCTCGCTGAATGGTGGTACAATACCTCTTACCACACTACCTCTAAAATGATCCCATATGAAGCAGTCTATGGTTAGGCACCGCCGGTTCTTCTTCCATACAGCCCTACCAGTTCACCAGTTCAGGCAGTTGACATAGTCCTTCAAAACTGCAATCAGATTCTCCGCATTTTGCGAGACAATCTTCACATGGCAAGAAATCGCATGAAGCAACAAGCCGATCAACACCATTCCGAGCGCACTTTTCAAGTAGGTGATATGGTTTTTCTTCGTCTCCAACCATACAAGCAATCCTCCCTAAAATTCAAAGGGCGTCATAAGCTCACTCCAAATTTCTATGGGCCATATCGGATTCTTTAGAAGATTGGGTCCGTTGCTTGTAAATTGGAACTTCCTCCTTCTTCCCGCATTCATCCAGTATTTCATGTCTCTTGTCTGAAGAAAGTTCTTGGCACCAACATCATAGGAAAAACTATTTTACCCGAACTAGATAATGAAGGATCCATTCTTTTGGAGTCGGAGGCCATCCTCAATAAGCACACTCATCAGCTTCACTCTTGCTCTATCACAGAGGTCTTAATTCAGTGACACGGCATGCAACCAGAGGATGCTACATGGGAACCACTCCTTCAGATTGAACAACAATTTCCACATCTAAAGCTTTGAGGACAAAGCTTTTTCTAAGGGGGAGGGGATGTTAGGAACCCGTGTCTTTACTTTGTTAGTATATTCTTGTTGGATGCATATGCTTTGCAAGTCGTCCTATAGTAATTGTTGATCCATATTTTGTGTTATTGTTGTTTGGCGCATATGCTTTGTAAGTCGCTCGTAGTATTGTTGATCCATAGTTTGTATTGGCCCATGGTTTTGACCCATAATATTGGTGCCTAGACTTAGTATATAAGTGTTTGTTGAGGCCTATGAAGGCACCGTTAAGTTATTTTGTATTGAGCTTTCTCAAAGGAGGTTTCCCCCTCTAAGTGGCCTGCGATCAATAAAATATTCTTTGATCTGATATATCGTGTATTCATCAATTAATTGTTGTAGGTTCTTCTCAGTGTGTATGTATGGAAAAGACATGTATGTATGTATGTATCAAAAAAAAATGCATGTACTAACAAAATAACATAAAACTAAACATACCTCGATGTAGAACATAACATTCTTTGATGCAATTCTTTCTCTTATGTAAAGTGGACTAGCCTCATTTAATAAATCCATCTGGATCTTCTCTATTGCTAATTGTCTCCATCAATCTCTTGTGCTCTGAATGAGGTAGGTAGTAGCATACCTTGGTTGAGCTCTTGCTTGACATTGTCTGTAGATGGATTTTTGTGCCAACGATCAAGTTTGTGAAGTGATACACCACTGAACCTGGTCTGTAATCCAGGAATACATGCCCACTAGTCTTTCTTGACTTCCCATCTAATGTAAGATATTCCCCCTTAACCACCATCTAGCCAATAGGAAATTCAATGCCTTCATCGTCGATTAATGATCCATAGAGGGTTTACATACCTTGGATGCACTGTGCCAACCAATAATCCATGCCCCATTCGTTGTCTTTTAGGGAAACAACTGTGTATATGTGTCCTGGTTGTACAAGATCTAAGATATGGTTGTAGTCTGCCGAAATCGCTGACTGACCCTCCTCTAACTGGGTTGTTTCAACAATTACACATTGGTTTACTGCAAGTGACACAAGATCCTATTCATCAACCCGGTCCATGCATTCACATTCATCCCATTTGCCACTGCTGCAAGGGCTGCAAAAGCAAGCAAGCTTTCGCGTCCATATTTCAAATAAGGGGTTGTTTGAGCTTTGAACTGAATGAAATCCACGTGTTCCTTATACTATGTCGCAACTATAGGAACGCCATCGATCTATGTCAACCACTCACCAAAAATTTATTACCACACGTCCTGCCACTGATGATGTTTGTTGATCTCTTGCTCAGTCTGACATTGTTGTAGATCACCATTGAACTATGGATTCTGCATCTCGGATATGAGGTTCCATGTCAAACCTCATATCTTCCCTTAGTAGTGCAGTCTTCATGCATGCACCGGCTCCATCATGCTCGCGTTTGTTGTTCCCAGTCTCAAAATAGTTCTAGATATGCAGCACATTATAAGTCTTATGCAAAATACTCATCCATTGGAATACTAGGGCATTTTTGAACTGGCCCGCACAACCATCTACATATATATCTCCTTCAACTGATCATAGAAAATTCAAAAACAATGTTGCACATGAAGCAAGATCACGGGTTCTATCATCACTTATGTAAAATTTTGTCTCCTTCAATATAATCCTCTTGTCATTGCTACTCTCTAGCCCATGCCTATACATAATATGTACCATGATGCTAACTTGGTCTGAATTGTAGTATTGACTTTGGATTTCATTTTATGGTTGAAGGGTGTAATTTTCTGCAAAATCCACAATTAACACTATGGTTCCAATAAGAAATGTGTCCCTGCATTTTCTGTACTGCTCATCTTGCCATCGCACTACATGCACATGTTGAACATACTTCTCTGTTTTCTTGTAGAACTCCATCATGAAGTCACATACCCGTACTTGCTACCATGAAAACAAGGGAAATATTACAATGTGGCCTTTTGAAAAATGTATATGTCTTAAATTGAGCGTGTAATATGAAAAATATGCAATATTCATTTGTACTCGTGACTTCACTAATGCAATCTTCTTACTTTCCCTGGCACTGTCTAATTGATAGGTTATGTACTTGAAGCTCCGCATCTCCATGCCCATCCTACCAAATTCCTGCTCATCGCTTTCATGGATGCAACAGTTCAAAAGAGAAAACCCACTGCACCTAGAACATGTCCTATATAGACACAATTTTTCATAATATTTTTGTCCTTTGGGCCTTGGACACATGATGTTGTGGATAAAGTCTCTTGATGTATTCGGTGGTAGTATGGATTCATTGCAGCCCTGCACAATGTTAGTATGCAAATCGCAAAATATATGTTTATATGTGTCATAATAATATTCATATTCTACGTTGTATCTACAACAACAAGCGTTCCGATCAATGCATATACGAACGTACCATGGTTTTCAATTATCAAAGGACCTTTGTCCTAGGTTCAATTGTGTGTGCTCATTCTTGAATCTCTCATAGAGTTCATTCTGTGTGGTGTCAAGGAAGTGTTTAACATGGGGTTCACATTCAATAGAACCTTTTCTCAACTTTAGCACGTCTCTTTGGTTTGATGAAGGTCTGGTATGATCATGCCAAAAATTTTGTACTAACTCCTTAACAACATCAATTAGCTTCCTATCTCCACGAGGAAACCTACCAAAAAAATCCCAACAATATTTTCCACCTCGAGTGTCAATATTTTCTCTTATAACAAAGTACTTTTTAATAGTTTTTCTATTTAATCTAAGCATGTGAGAGTTGCCTTGTGGACTTGCTTACAACTGATTCCACTAACACACGACAAGCCGCACAAAGATATTTTGTACGAGATGTCTTTCCAATCGCATTAAAAGCAGATTGGAGATTTCTAACAATATGACTGCTAGCCTCTGAACTTTTAACCATCTTTATGCCCAAAATTCTCCTAACAACAGCTAAACAATGTGACTTTAACAAACATAGCAATAATTGACATTTACCTGCATCACCTTTGGATTCAAAATATTCCTTGACAATTTTGTTGCATTGTCATTTGATAGTGCATTTTGGAAACTTACCTTCAAGGCCTGATAGAGCACTTTCATCCACATGAATACGTCTAGGAGTTCTTCTTCTTGCACCGGAAAGACGAGGTAGGGAAGGTGGACATGAGACATGAATGCCAGAGCTTGTTGTTGTGGTGCTTCGTTCACAAATTGGACCATAATGGGAGTGTGCTCAACATGGCTGTAGTCTTCTTGGGGAGATTGCAAATTAAGCACTACTTGTATGTCCATCTCTACACATGCAGCATCTCCCAATATTCTTGCGTCGTGAGGAACTTCAACATGACTCATTGATGGGTTGTTGGTTGGAGATTGTGTTGATGTTGGAATTTGAGTTGGGTACGTTGGACGCAACCGCTTTACCTATGGTTCTGAGCAAGAGGTTGTCATGTCAACAAGTGTGTTAGGATTAGTGGTAGGATATGGCGCAATGACAGGACCATGTCTCACTCTTTCCATTCCCAACCTACGTGAAGAACTTGCAACAACTAATTAATGAAAATACACGAGATAGCAGAAATAACAGAACGCAGAATCGCTTTTATTGATCGCAGGCCACTTCGAGGGGGCAACCTCCTTTGAGCAAGCTCAATACAAATAACTTCACCGTACCTTCATTGGTCTCAACACAAACTTATATACTAAGTCTAGGTGCCAATACCATGGGTCAACACCATGTGTTAATACAGACCATGGGCCAATACAAACTATGGATCAACAATTACTATGGGACGACTTACAAAGCATATGCGTCCAACAACAATAATACAAACTATGGATCGACAAATACTACGAGATTACTTACAAAGCATATGTGTCCAACAACAATATACTAACAAAGTAAATAGAAGGGTTGACATGGGTTCCTAACATCCCCTCTCCATTAGAAAAAGCTTTGTCCTCAAAGCTTTAGATGTGGAAATTGATGCAGAATATAAAGGAGTGGTTCCCTTGTAGCATCTTCGGGTTGCATTCCGGGCCACTGATGCCTTTTGAGTTTCAGGGAGGATTGCATGGAAGGATGTAGATGAAGAAGAACCATATCAGCTGCTTGAAAAATGCACGTAGAACGGTGTTGATCGGCTTGTTGTTTCAATCAAATTCTTTCCATGTGAAGATTGTCCTGCAGAATGAGAAGAATCTAATTGTGGTTTCGAAGAAACGAGTCAATTTCCTAAACTAAGGAGCTATTGAAGGTGTATGGAAGAAGAAATGGAGGCTCCTGTCCATAGATTGCTTCATATGTTGTCCTTTTAGATGTGGTATTGTACCACTGGAGTGATTCTAGGAAATCCATAGAAATAGTTGTCCAAATCTGTGTAGGGATGGGCAAGGGTTCGAGCAATCCCAAAAGGAGTGTCGTTCACCCTTGTTGACATGGAAAGTATCACAGTCAACCACCATCTGTTAAATTGTCATTTTTAGTCCCTGCCAAAAGACTTTACATTGTTCCCGGCCATACATTTTGAGGAACCCAGAGTGCCCTGTCGATGAAGAAGCATGGACTTTATAGAAGAGATAGCCCCATTGAACAGATTGCAACCAATTTGGAACAATCACAGAAATAGTTGTAAGAAAAACTAGGTCATCAAATGTGCGAGAAGGAGCATATGCCACTATATTGTCCTTACCCTTTTGGTAAGTGATCGCATAGTCATAACCCATGAGTTGGATAACCCATTTCAGGTGTGCTGAGGAGGAGACTCATTGTTCTAGGAATTTTTCCAAACTCTGGAGATCAGTCTCAATGCAGAAATAATTCCCTAATAGGGATGGCTGCCACTTCTGTACTGCATGCAAAATAGCCATCATTTCCTGCTGAGATGTAGATGCGGCTAAATGCTTACCGAAAAGGTCTCTTGAAGGCGGCAAGCCCACTGGTGCAGTAAAGACACTTGCATATCTATCCAAGGAAGTAGTGGATACCGTTGGTGGGTGCATCTGAATGGAATGGAGTTGAGCGATGGCACCATGTGAATTCTTCTTAAGGATATTTTCCAGGTGATGTGAACTGATGATGAGGAGAGACCTTGGTTGTAAGCCCATAAATTTGTGTTGTGTCCCATTGACTGAAAACTGCATCCAAATTTCAACAAAATTCCATAAGATGGGGCCAAGTGTGTGTAACCATTGAACGCCCAAAACCACATCACATCCTCCTAAGGACAAGGAAAACATGTCAGAGTGCAGGTTATAATCTTCCAGAGAGATACGCACATTGTGACACTTTCCCTTGCAAGGTAAGGTGCCCCCATTGGAAACCATGACTTCAAAGTTGGAGCAAGGATGGATAAAGCAATCAGCTTGTTTGGCGATCCGAGGGTCAATGAAGTTATGAGTGCTACCAGAATCAATGAGTATTGTAATAGGAAGCTTCTTGAAGTAACCTCGGACCCGCATTGTTTGGGAGGTGGTGACGCTGGAAAAAGAACCTGCAACAACTAATTTATGAAAATACACGAGATAGCAGAAATAACAGAACTCCGAATCACTTTTATTGATCGCAGGCCACTTCGAGGGGGCAACCTCCTTTGAGCAAGCTCAATACAAATAACTTCACAGTACCTTTATTGGTCTCAACACAAACTTATATACTAATTCTAAGCGCCAATACCATGGGTTAATACCATGTGTCAATACAAATCATGGGCCAATACAAACTATGGATCAACAATTACTACGGGACGACTTACAAAGCATATGCGTCCAACAACAATAATACAAACTATGGATCAAAATAATACGAGACGACTTACAAAGCATATGCGTCCAACAACAATATACTAACAAAGTAAATAGAAGGGTTGACATGGGTTCCTAACAACCTGGCCTTTTCTCTTAACTCATTGACCTTTTCAATGGGAAGATTCCTTCTATATTTTTTTGTTCTGTTGCGTGAGTTTCCCATCTCAAAAAGTCTCTTTAACAAAACTATCAGGCCTACCCCTGCAAACAAAAAAACAAATAAGATATTAGTTCCATTATACAATGAACTTGACACATTCCAACATAACTTACCACTTTATGAATTAACATATACAACTACAGACTATGTTGGTTTATTTGTGTTCGAATAAACACCATTATCCCTTACATTTCCAATCAATATAGATGATGGTTGGTCAAGTGTAGAGTGGAGAAACTAGTGCATTTCCTAGCCATGAATTCATAAAAATTATGGTAGTAACACCCTACAACAGTGATGACTAGAGATTCCTTGGGAATAGTTTGATAGTTTTTCTACATCAAATAAGGTAAAGAGAATAAGTTTACTAATTACACAATGAGAAGGTTGCAAATTCCCCCAAGGAAGGAGAATTCAATGAGGTAGAGGAAAGTAGTCAAGCTCAAAGGCACGATATTAAAGAAACATTATGATAAACATAGCATGAAGATGAGAGCATGGAAAACATTACATGAACTAATCAATATGGACCCTCTCCCATGATTGCTTCTTAGGATTTTATTCAAATTGAAGAGGCTCAAGAGAGAACCTCATCATAGATGGGAATGTGTGGGGGAGGAATAGTTTGATAGTTTATGCTATAGGTTTTTCTATGGTGTACAATGTGTAAAAGATGGAGGTTTATTAAACCATTTATTTGTATTTTTTTCAAATGAAAAAGAGTTTATGCTAGAGGTTCCTTGGGAATATTTTGATAGTTTTTCTACATCAAATAAACATAGCATGAAGATGAGAGCATGGACAAAATTTCATGAACTAATCAATCTGGACCCTCTCTCATGATTGCTTCTTAGGATTTTATTCAAATTGAAGAGGCTCAAGAGAGAACCTCATCCATACCATCCTTGTGTGAAATCAAAATATATTCATGGTAATAATTATTGGTTTACATTGCATACTTCATCTTGTCTATTGTTCATATGAGTTTTTTTAGATGTGAACTTCGGAATTCTTCTTGTCAAATTCATTGTTGTCTATGCATGGATATTGTTGTAGGCATATGATAAAAAGAAAAAGGCATGGGAGAATCTCAAATATTGTGAATGAAAAGAATTATTTACAATTCACCATACCTATAGAAATGATCTCCACTTGCAACGGAAACTGGTAGCTTGAATGTATCCACTAGATTCCAAGACCACTGAAGATGTTTTTTAGATTCCAAGAGTGATTTTGTGTCCAATAGATCAATGAGTGTGAGCCAATAAGCAACCTGTAACAGCTTGAAACCCGCGAAAGAAAGAAACCTCGTGTTTTTTGGTAGAATTCCTGGGAATAGAGAACTCTGTTTCTTTTTAACTAGCAGCAGAGATGCACACGCGGGTTTAAACACGCACACGCGTATTTGTAGCACATACACGTCACTAGTGCACGCACTAGAACACACGCACGTGCCCCTGCATAACGTTTACACCAATTATTACCCAGCGTTTACACCATTTAATGCCAAACCTTCCCCCACTTCGGAATCAGTGATGAAATTTGAAGGGTGGATCTTAAATTTTATTGGAAGGGCATTTTTTCTTGGAGTCCTTCAAAGATGAAGGGAAATTTAAATAATTGTACTTCAATTGACAAGTATAAATTAACTAAACCCTTCCCCCAAAAATGCAAAAAACAAATATTACCCATCCAAATTTTTACAATCTTAAATAATTGAGCACTCCTTAATATCTACATGATAAAATTGTATCTTTTCAATAAAACATAATTTGAACACATTAATTTGACATATATGTAACATTAATTTTACAGTTCATTAAATTAACAATTTTTTTGTTGTATTTTTTTGGGTTATACCACACTTCATTGTACATAAACTACTTAGACTACACAATAACCATATTGCGTCATCTGCATGATCTTATGCATAGTGCAAGACGTTGTAACTAGATATAGTCTTAAAATAAAACTAGAACCATGAGAAAATTACTTATTGTTAACTATGTACAAAAACAAGCCACTAAGCAAATTGAGGCTATAATAAACCTACAACCAAAAACTTAATTCAAACCGGAGAGAGGGCAATCAACCAAGCTTGAGATATGCAAGAATGATGGACATTAAGTGCCTACGAAAAAATAATACATATCTCAAAAAAACATTAAATAAAAATCCTCCATACCAAGCAAGTTAGCGACGCTAGCATCATAGGGGCATCGGCATAAAAATTTGTTGTTCAAGACTTGTCACGACAACATATAGGTATGGGATGGAGGGGAAATGGAATCAATCCTAAGTCAACTAGAGCCTTGCGACTAGCTACGTGTTTGAGTCTCGACAATCTAATTTTAAATTGAACCAGAATAACAAAAGAAGTTTTTTAATGGCTCAATTTGCAAAAATTCTAGATACATGAGTAATTAAGAGCTCGAAGCTCTAAAATTCGATGTGTTTTTTACTAATCCCCGATTCGGTGAATTCATAGTCATTGGCATGAAAGTTAAGTTATTTAATTAAATAATTAATGTATCTACCTCTATGTCGAAATGTTTTCAATGCTGATGCGGGCCACTTCCCTCCTTGTTGTCTTACCAAAAGGCATGAGAATGAGGAATAAGACTTAAAATTATGGACTTCACCATCAAAGAAGCCTTACAATCACATTGGTAACGAGTGATAAGAAGATCACAACAATCCAACATGTCAAATCTCAAATGATAGTGTCAATTAAACACTTATATGGTAAATTTAATATAAGACTTACTTATAGTTGTCTCAAGAGCTTACTCTTTGCGTCTTGGCACATTTGAAAATTTATGGTTGTCTATGTGCCTTGACCCAATTGATATTATAATGTGAGGATGTGCATGCATAATAATCCTTATTTATAACTATGCGATGAGGATTTAAAGGGAAGAGGATGTAAAGACATGTTATTTTTATACGTATTTTGGTGGCGAGTGTCGAAGAGAAACGTGGTGATAAACCACATATGTTTGGAAGGACGAAGGGAGATTACATGATCGTGATCATGCCACCCATCAAATTGAAGACAATTCCTGAGCCAAAAATTGTTTTTTTAAATTTTATTAATAACCATTGTGGTACTTTGGTCCAAATGTTTTTTCTAACTCATTGTTTCTCCATATTGTGTGCCTACGACCACCTCTCTATATCAATGCATAAATCAACCTCTACTTGGTTTTTGGTTATAGTTGCATGCCATTGAGTGTTGTTTAGATTTTTTGTGAGTCTGTGGCATTCATGCAATAAATGAAGTCTTGTAGAGGAGGACTTATCAAAGAGGCAATTTGAATTTCATTTTGACAAAAAACATATTTTGTAAAGATCAAATGCCATGAATGCATCCACAGACTACCATGCAAGACCATGGATATGTTGCAAAGCATTGAACATCATCGAAGAATGAAAACAGGTTCCTCGAGATCTTAATGAAGCATATTGAGCTCAATTGAATTCCACTTGAGCCTTAATTGAAAATTCTAGACCTCAAGCGTCATCAATAGTACATAGAATCTATGACACTATCCGTCTACAAGGAGTCTTTTGCATGATATGAATTGAATATTTCTGCCATTATAATGTCTTGGGCATCAAGGATTTATCTTGGCTCCTTAACCATGGCTAGTGGAGGGAAACAAGATCCTCCAACACTAACTTTTGCTTTTTAGGCACAAATACCATGAATGAGTCCCTGGACCACCACATATGAAATCTATAGGGTATTAGTCAACTTCAAGTGTGTTATGTGTGCCATGACTAGGTTAGTTGTGAACCAAAAATGGGTCTCAAGGCTTGACCAAGGCATATGGACAACAAGAAGCTCCTCATAACTTAAATGAACCTTCTCAAGCTCAAGTATAATGAACAACACCTACAAATCGAGAAGCTTCTTAGGATATGATGTTCAATGCATCTTCAAACCACCACACATAACCCTTGTGGGGTATCTCTAGAAAATGTAGAGGGATACATATACCATGATTAGGCTACATTGCATGCCTTAAACAAGATGATGATTATGATGATGATGATGATGATGATGACGATGACGATGATGATGACAAAGTGATGATGACAAAGATGATGATCATCATCATAACTAATATCGTCATCATCATCCTCATCATCCTCATCATCATCATCGTCATCATCATCATCGTAATCATCGTCACCATCATCATCATCGTCGTCGTCATCATCATCCTCATCCTCATCATCTTCATCATCTTACATCATCATCATTAACAACATCTTCATCAACATCTTCATCATCATATTCATCATCAACATCATCATCATCATCATCATCATCATCATCACCGTCATCATCATCTTCGTAATCATCATTCATCATCATCATTGATGATGATGATGATGACAAAGATGATGATGATGATGATGATGATTATGATGATGATGATGATGAAGAAGAAGATGGTGGATGATGATGAAGATGAGTACGAAGATGAAGATGATGATGATGATGATGACGAATATGATAATCCTCCTCCTCCTCCTCATCATCATCATCATCATCATAATCATCTTCGTCATCATCTTCGTCATCATCATCCTCCTCATCATCATCATCCTCATCATCATCATCATCCCCGTCACCATCATCATCATCATCATCATCATCATCATCATCACCCTCTTCCTCATCATCATCATCTTGGTCATCATTGTTGATGTATATGTAACTTCGAAATGTATTTCATATATATTTATTGTACCCTTATAAGAGATGTGTTATTCCTCTATAAGGAAGTGTCGTCATGTGGATTGACAAGTGTCGCAAGTGTGTGTACTTGCCGATGGGTTATTAGACCACCATGTGTGGGTTCGGCCCACACATGGATGTATATTATATTGTGGATGTATCTAGATAGACAAGTCGGCCCCATAAGGTCACTGGGAAAACATGTTAAGTATACATAGAGATCGGGAGATCTCTATTTGGATCATTCGGAAAGACACAGTTCTCTCACTCAGAAAGTGGCACACTAGTGAGGAGGAGGATCATCTACTCTAGGAGACTATCTCAAGTGTATTTTGGTTGTACTTTGGTTGAGCCATTGCTCTCTCTATCTCTGAGGAAGCTGTGAGGTTTTTCCCCTTAGGGTTTTCCCCATGGAAAATCTGTATCTCTTGTCTCTCATGCTTTTGATTCTTGTGATGCTTATTATGATTGTTACGCATTGATATACTGTATATGTTATTCTCTCAGTAAAGATCCAAGAGTATTGTGAATTAATGCTCAAAATTTAACATGGTATTAGAGCTAACCTGAGAAGAAGACATTTAGTAGTGATAGAAACTTGAGTTTCTTGTTTATTGGGTTTCTCTCCACAGTTTTTGGAAAAGCAGTATAGTATATTGACTCTACTCATCAAGGAGAATCTATCTGTCCAATCAGAATTCAATTCTGATCATTTTTAGATTTGGCCCTAAAAATTAGGGTTTCCACAAAAATAGGAATTTCTGAAATCTGAAGACATAGCTAGAAGCTCCTTGCAAAAATAGAAGTTTAGAGCTTTGGATCGAGATTTTTAGCTGGGTAGATCTCTGGGAAACACAAACCCTAATTTAGGGCTCTCCCTAGTGAACTCGGGAGGACAAAAAGGCAAATCTGAAGGGTAAAGCTTTGCTGATCTCAAATTCTGAATACACCAGGCTGATCAGCTCATCAAGGCGCATCTTTCTATCTTTTCAGAAAGTTGAAATTCACATTTTGAATTTTTAGGGTTTTTTCGACAAACCCTAATCCGAGACGAGATCCAGTTTTCAGCATTTCAAGTGGTATGACCTAAATCTTTTCTATTTCCATTTGAAGTACTCTTTAAGATGTCTCACCACACCAAGCTTGAGGATAAGCTTGAAGGGGCTGATAACTTCTGAGCTTGGAAGTATAGGATTGTGTTAATCCTGGAAGAAAATGAGTTGGACTCATATATAAAAGAAGACATCCCTATCCCAGAGGATGAAGAGAATAAGGTATTGCATAAGAAGAACTTGGTCAAGGAAAAGAGAATCATTGCTGATTCTATCAAAGACCATCTCATACCCCATGTGTCTTCTTTAAAGACACCCAAGGCTATGTTTGACTCTTTGACCAAGCTATTTGAAGGAAAGAACATAAATCGGAAGATGACCCTGCGGAATCAATTGAAAGGGGTCAAGATGTCGAATGGATAAACCATTCAATCCTATTTCTCCAAGGTCTCTCAGATCAAGGAACAACTTGAAGCTGTAGATGAAATGGTGGAGAATGGTGAAATTGTTATGACTACTTTGAATGGCCTACCTAGGTCATGGGACTCTTTTATCCAGGGGATCTGTGCCAGAAAGAAGTTAATATCCTTCAGCAGATTATGGGAGGAATGTTCTCAAGAAGAAGCAAGGCTTGTGGCAAGAGAAGAGAAGATCAGAAATGAAGATCAAGCTCTCACAGCTCACACTAAGAAGGGCAAGTTCAAGAGGGAGCCATCCCATCACAAGAAGAAATCTTCTCATCATTTTCACAAAGACAAGAAAGATCTAAGGTGTTTCACTTGTAATGAGAAGGGTCACTTTGCTTCAGAATGTCCCAAGAACAAAAGGGACAACCACAACAACAACAACTCTAGCAAGAAGAAGAAAGGTAACAAAAGAAGGTACCATGCTCATGTTGCCAAAGATGATGAACCTCCAAAGAAGAAAGCAAGGGAAAAAAGTGATGATAGTAATGATGACTCATCAAGTGAAGAAGAGTATGTTTTAATCTCTGCTCTCATAGGTACTATCTCACATGGTTGTAATGATTGGTTAATTGACAGTGGGGCTTCCAAACACATGACTGGGTTTCAAGAATCATTTGTAAATCTGTCTGAACATGAATCACCCCATAAAGTGAAACTTGGGGATGATTATCAATATCTTATCAAAGGAAGTGGTGAAGCCTCCTACAACCTAGATTCTGGAAAATCTTTGAAGATGAAAGAAGTCCTTTATGTACCTGGGCTCAAGAAGAACTTACTCTCCATCTCTGCATTGGATGCAAAAGGTTTGAGGGTTGCATTTGTGGATGGCCAAGTTCTAATGTAGCCAAAGAGAAAGACCATAGATGATGCAGTTGCGATTGGAGAGCAAGAGGGAGGTTTGTATAAATTAAAAGGACAACCTGAACATGCCATGGTGCATGAATCCATGGATCCAAGTGAACTTTGGCATAGAAGACTTGCTCATATGCACTATAGGGCACTTCCAATTGCAAGCAAGGCTGTAGAGGGTCTTCCTGAAATCAAGACCAAACATGAAGGTGTTTGAAAAGGATGTGAAAAAGGTAAGAATATTAAGAAGGCTTTCCCAAGCAGTGAAAGCAAGGCAAAAGATACCCTAGAAATCATCCACTCAGATGTATGTGGTCCTATGTCATCCAGTTCTCTAAGTGGGTATGTTTACTATGTCTCATTTATTGATGACTTATCCAAGAATACTTGGGTATACTTATTGAAAAACAAAGATGAGGTGTTTGATAAGCTCAAGGAATTCAAAACCTTGATGGAGAATCAAACTGGCAAAAAGATCAAAACATTCAGATCCGACAATGGTGGAGAATTCACCTCAAGTGACTTCAAGAAGCTTTGCAGTGATTCAGGGATTAAGAGGGAGTTGACTGCTCCTTATAATCCTCAACAGAATGGAGTTGCAGAAAGGAAGAATAGAACAATCATGGAAGCAGCAAGGGCAATGCTGCATGACCAAGATCTACCTATGCATCTATGGGAAGAAGCAGCTAGAACAGCTGTATATGTGCAGAACAGAACACCTCACAAGATATTGGACAACAAGACACCAGAAGAGGTCTTTTTTGGTAAGAAACCTGAAGTCAGCCATCTCAAAATATTTGGTTGTCCAGTATACACTCATGTCCCAAAGGAAAAGAGGACCAAACTAGATCCTTCAGGAAAGAAGGGTATCTTTGTGGGTTACAGTGAAAGCTCGAAGGCTTATAGAATATACTTTCCAGGGTTCAAGAAGATTGATTTCATCAGGGATGTAACATTTGATGACAACTCAGCATTCATCAAATCAAGGAAGGCACCTATCGAAGTTTATGAAGAACCTAAGGAAACTAGATTTCAAGACACTACTATGACTGAAGCAATTCCAGAAGTTGTTCATGAGTTTGAAGATCCGCAAGAACCTGTAGATCCACCCCGTGAGGATAACTCTCACAAGAGGAAACCTGCATGGGCTAGAGAGCTCATTCAAGATGCAGAAATATTTGGCATTCCAGAAGAAGAACACAGAGCAAAGAAAAGAACTAGATCACATACCAGCTATGTTGCTTTACTCTATGACGTTATGAACAAAGAACCTTCCAGTTATGAAGAAGCAGTGGAAAATAAAGAATGGAAGGATTCTATGGTTGAGGAATACCAATCAATAATGAAAAATGATGTTTGGGATGTTGTCCCGAGACCTAAAGAGAATTTTGTTGTGACTTCCAAATGGATCTACAAAATCAAGCATGTTGCAGATGGAAGTGTAGAGAAATACAAAGCAAGATTTGTAGCTCGTGGCTTCTCTCAGAAAGAGGGAATATATTATGAAGAAACTTTTGCACCTGTAGCCAGGTGTACTTCCATCAGAACAGTACTTGCCCTGGTTGCAGCAATGAAATGGAAAATACACCAGATGGATGTCAAGATTGCTTTCTTGAATGGTGTAGTTGAAGAGGAAGTATATGTGGAGCAGCCACTCGGCTTTGAAATACATGACAGGGAGTCATATGTGTGCAGATTGAAGAAAGCCTTGTATGGCTTGAAGCAATCCCCCATAACTTGGTACGGTAGGATGGACAATTTCCTATCTAGTTTGGGCTTTACCAAAAGTAAAGCATATTCCAATCTTTACTACAAGGTTGAGGAAGGAAATCCTTTGATTCTACTTCTGTACGTGGATGACTTGTTTGTAACAGGAGATGACAGATTGATTGCAGATACTAAAAGTAAGCTTGCTGCTGAGTTTGATATGAAATATTTGGGAATGATGCATTATTTCCTAGGTATGGAGGTGTGGCAGAATTCAGATGGGATCTTCCTTGGTCAAGGGAAGTACATAGTAGATATCCTGAAGAGATTTGGGATGATGGATTGCAAGGCCATGGCCACACCCATCTCATCGAATCTAAAGCTTCTATGTGATGCTTCATCTGAGTCGGTTGATGTCTCTATGTATCGTCAGATGATTGGGTCCTTGATGTACCTAACGAACACGAGACTAGATATTTGATTTGCAGTGAACACATTGAGCCAGTTCCTGATGGATTCGAGGAGTGTTCACCTAGTTGTTGTAAAGCATGTCCTGAGGTACCTGAAGGGTACAGTGGATTATGGATTCAAGTATGAAATGAATCAAAAGTTTAACCTACAGGGTTATGTTGATTCAGATTGGGCTGGCAGTGATGCAGATAGGAAGAGCACATCTGGGCGCTGCTTCAGTATGGGATCAGGTGTGATCTCTTGGTTCAGCAGGAATCAGTCCTGCGTAGCACTGAGTACAGCTTAGGCAGAGTATGTTGCAACCTGTTCAGCTAGTTGCGAGGTAGTATGGCTATGGAAGCTACTGTCTGAGTTATTTGATCTCCCATTGGATGCTACTGGTATATTCTGCGATAACTAGAGTTGTGTGAAGTTTTCTGAGAACCCAGTGTTTCATGACAGGTCGAAACACATAGAGATCAAATATCACTATATCAGGGATATGGTGCAGAGAGGAGCCGTGAAGCTCTTGTATGTTGCGACGGACAAGCAGATTGCAGATGTGCTGATGAAGCCACTAGCCAAGGTGAAGTTCGAGTACTTCAGGGAGAGGCTTGGTGTTCTTCAGATCAACGACACTTCGAGGAAGAAGTGATGGACACATTTGCTGAAGCCATTCCAAGCATGTTGGAAGGAGCATCCTTCACATGGCTATGGATGTAAGCACTGGATGATGAGTATTAGGACGATGCTCCAGTTATGCTCTGTATATGCATCATGTTGGATGTTGGATATGATCAGTTGGATCATTTATATTTGTATGTATGTACGCATCGTGTTGATGCTGGATATGATCAGTTGGATCATTTATATGTATGTACACATCATGTTGGATGCTGGATATGATCGGTTGGATCATTTGTATGTATTTGTATATGCATCAGGTTGGATGCTTAGACCATGTATCTGTATCAGGTGGATCACATTATATGATCAGGTAGATCATGTATGTTGATATGTATCATGTATTTGTATTTGTATCAGGTGGATACACTGTATGATCAAGTGGATCATGTATGATGATATGTATCAGGTAGATACTTGGTGTGCATCAGGTGGATGCATTGTATGATCAGGTTGATCATGATGATGAGCTTCAGGATGTTGCTCCAGATGATATGTACCAGGATGGTACAAGTGATGATGATCAATATGATCATGGGCATCAGGATGATTCCTCGTGCGATGATGATCCGTTGGATCATGAGTATCAGGTTGATACTTGGAGATCAAAGATGATATGTGGCAGGTTGTGCAAATAGCATGTAATCAGTCCTGGGAGATCTTGTTGGTCATGCTGCGGCACATAAATGTTCCTGGGGTACTCTTTTCGGTATTTCTATGTAGTATGTAATCAGTCCTCACATATCCGATAGGTTGAGATGTGTGCTCGTAATTAGTCCTGGGATGCTCTTTAGAGATCTTGTCGGTCGTGCTGCGGCACATAAATGTTCCTGGGATGATCTTTAAAGGTTTTGTCTATCCACATGTAATTAGTCCTGGAGATCCGAGAGGTTGAGCTGTATGCTCATAATAAGTTCTGGGATGCTCTTTAGAGATCTTGCCGGTCGTGCTGCAGCACATAAATGTTCTTGGGATGCTCTTTAAAGGTATTGTGGAGGAGATGCATGTAATCAGTCCTGGGAGATCTTGTCGGTCATGCTTAGGCACATAAAAGTTCCTGGGATACTCTTTCTGGTATTGCATCCGCACATAAAATTAGTCATGAGAGGCCAACTCTAGCAGATCGTTCGCACAGATGATGAAGACCTGCAGGTGGTGGGCCTACATCCAGTATGAAAAAGGACTGGCTCTATAGAACTTCCTATGATGAGTAGAGTCAGATATTGGTTGAGATAGCAGCAACAATGATGATGATGATGATGATGATGCATCGATGACGATGATCCCGAGAAGAAGACTTGTCTAGCAGAACTGTGTCAAGAAATACCTTCCTAGTTAAGAGGGAGTGTTGATGTATATGTAACTTCGGAATGTATTTCATCTATGTATTTCATATATATTTATTGTACCCTTATAAGAGATGTGTTATTCCTCTATAAGGAAGTGTCGTCATGTGGATTGACAAGTGTCGCAAGTGTGTGTACTTGTCGATGGGTTATTAGACCACCATGTGTGGGGTCGGCCCTAAAATATATATTATATTGTGGATGTATCTAGATAGACAAGTCGGCCCCATAAGGTCACTAGGAAAACAGGTTAAGTATAAATAGAGATCGAGAGATCTCTATTTGGATCATTCGAAAAGGCACACTTCTCTCACTCAAAAAGTGTCGCACTAGTGAGGAGGAGGATCATCTGATCTAGGAGACTATCTCAAGTGTATTTTGGTTGTACTTTGGTTGAGCCATTGCTCTCTCTATCTCTGAGGAATTTGTGGGGTTTTTCACCTTAGGGTTTTCCCCACAGAAACTCTGTGTCTCTTGTCTCTCATGCTTTTGATTGTTGTGATGCTTGTGATGCTTATTGTGATTGTTATGCATTGATATACTGTATATGTTATTCTCTCAGTAAAGATCCAAGAGTATTGTGAATTAATGCTCAAAATTTAGCAATCATCTTCATCATCAACATCATTATCATCATCATCATCATCATCATCATCATCATCATCATCATCATATTCATCATCATCAGCATGATTCATCATCATCATTGTCGTCATCATCATCATCATCATCATCATCATCATCCTCATCATCCTCATCATCATCATCACCCTCTTCCTCATCACCATCACCATCATCATCATCATCATCATCATCGTCATCATCATCATCCTCATCCTCATCCTCATCCTCATCCTCATCCTCATCCTCATCATCATCATCATCATCGTCATCACCCTCTTCCTCCTCCTCCTCCTCATCATCATTATCATCATCATCATCATCATCATCATAATCATCCTCATCCTCATCATCATCGTCATCATCATCACCCTATTCCTCCTCCTCCTCCTCATCATCATCATCCTCATCAACATCATTGTCATCCTCATCATCGTCATCACAATCATCATCATCATCATCATCATCATCATCATCATCATATTCGTCATCATCATCATCAACATCATCATCATCATCATCATCATCATCATCATCATCATCGTCATCATCATCAACATCTTCGTCATCATATTCATCGTCTACATTATCATCATCTTCATCATCATCATTGATGATGATGATGACGAAGATGATGATGATGATCATGATGATGAAGATGAGTACGAAGATGAAGATGATGATGATGATGACGACGAATATGATCATCATCATCATCATAATCATCGTCGTCATCATCAACAACATCATCATCCTCATCATCATCATCCTCATCATCCTCATCATCCTCGTCATCATCATCATCTTCATCATCATCATCATCGTTATCACCCACTTCCTCATCATCATCCTCATCCTCATCCTCATCTTCATCATCATCTTGGTCATCATCTTCATCATCATCTTCATCATCAACATCAACATCATCATCATCATCATCATCATCAAGAAGGGGGAATCAAGGTTTGACTTAGATTGACCCCTTTTAATCATTCCTAAAGTTATGTTGTTGATGAACCAAAATTAAGCACTCCAACTAACTATGGGCCAAATCACAAGGTTGGGTCCCAAGACAAAACCTAGTAAGTAGGAGGGTTCCCCAAAGGGTCTAGTAGAGTCAAACTAATGATTAAAGTTATTATATTGAAGGGGAGGCAATATCAAACCCTTCTTAAGCACTAGACATCACGAGAAATTCATGCATATAGGGTAAGGTAAAGTGACTCAATAGATATTTATCTAGCACATAAAAATCTTTGTATGAAGAGAGAAAAATATCAATGTTAATAATGGGTAGGTAATGTATATCAAGGAAATGGAAGTAGGAAACACCCCCGTACCTCTAAGTAGTTAGGTGTATGTGAATACTAATAAATGCATACACCACAATCACTCTTATGCCTATGTTTTGATTCATTCAATAGGATTTTTGTATGTATGCATATGTGCAATTGAGCTATGGTTTGGTCTGATTTTAATAACTAGCGCGTACGCACTAAATAGCGCATACGCGTTGTTTAGTGCGTACGCGCATTTAAAATAACGCACGCACGCCATTTAAATTTCTAAGTTTTGGCGGGCAATTCTTTTCCCACCAATGTGGCGGATGAATTGGCTGCTATGGTTTTAGGTTCACGTTTCCAAACCAAGTGGCTTGGACTGTGTTATAACAAAATACATCTTATTCTATAACTTCTTCTGTTTCGAGCATGATTCTACGTATGCTACACTTGTCCACTACTAATGAAATTGCACACACTTGTAGAACTATGTGTGTAGATTCTGAATGGGTAATTTTTTATTAAATCTATTATTTGTTTCTATTTTGTAATAAATTTTAATTGCACTAATGTCAATCTTACACAAAAAGTAGGTTATTTCTTTCATCTATAACGTTTGATTGGCTCACCTAATTTGAAAATGGAAAAGAACCCGCACAAGTACACACAAAGACCTACATCCTAAAAAAAACAAAGTTAATTGATTATGTTAAGACCATGATGTCAGGGACTAATGCTCGACCTAGTCAATTTAGGGCTTGGCTAACTTCGTTAATTAAAATTAAAATAAAATTAACATAAATAAATATGGACCCCAGATGCAGGTGACAACGTGCCCACCACCTCGACCACTGCACATACGGATCGGATGCCAACTCGACCCACCTCACGTGGCGACATCCTCAACATGCATGAATCTAGCCATGAGATGACGACAGCCACACACCTATTATCCCGCTCCATTGGACAGCATTCCACCCTAGGCAGCAACGAGTATTTAATGCTAGAGGAAGAGGGTGATGATCACAATCCCCTTCGCGCATGTCTGGAATGACGATTTCTCTTGGCTAGTGTGACATCCATTCAATTCTGCCACCCTTATCAAGGATGATAGTCTACATCATTTATTGCCTCTACAGGAGGAACTTGGCTTGGCTTGGCTCTTTAAAGCCAACAGTCAGCATGTTTTCTAAACCCACTGCCGCGTTCTAGTTATTCTCTATGGATCCCTCTGCTGAGTTTTGGATACTCCTTGTGGTCTCCCCTGTTGCTCTCATTTCCATGACGCCACGCAACAGAGGCATATCTCGTCACGGCAATGGAAGAACTAGCTATGGTCGACGGTCCAGGGTAGCCATGGACTGGACTGTTATGGACAGTTACACTGAGCACATCTCTGCGCGGACTCGCAGCCTAATTAATGGGTGGGAAGCTCGTAGGGTGGCAGCTCTTCTCGCCTCGGGCAGCAACCGTGGTGCCATAAATCACTATTGGCTATTAAAAAGTATTGTTGGCTCGGTTTTGCAACCAGGCTTAGTGCTATGGGCACCTGCTAACTAGTAGCAGCAGTTTCAATAGAATTAAACAAGAAACTAATCTAAACAAAACTAATCATGGATCTATGCAAGAATATAAGCAAATAGTGTAAACATTTTAAAAAACAAGAACAAGAAAATATTAAAGAATGAATTTGTATTGAAAAATGGGGGGCAAGCAAGTGCTTGCGATAATACCTTCAATGGTGAAGGTTGATGTTGAGCAACTCCCAAGATGAGTAGCTCCAAGCTCCAAGAGGTCTCCTTCTCCAAGGTTGCTTACAATGGCCAAAATGCTCAAGGAAGATTTCGGCAGCATGAGGATGAGATAATGGATGGATGTGAAATGAGGAGCCCCTACCACCTTTTTATAGGTTTTGGTGGTGGGGAATACCATTTGTGGTTTTGTGGAAACCAAATGGTATTGACCAACATGGTTTAGGTACTTTTCCCTCCTTTTTCCTTTTTTGAATAAAATTAATATTTTTATTCCCTTTTTAATATTTTTGGGAATTTGGACCCTTTTTTAGGGTTTTTTATGTTTTTTATGAAAAATAATCTTTTTGAGTGGGAAAAAGGGGTGTACTAAGGTCTTTTGGTGACCTTTTGTTGGTTTCAGAGGCTCAGATGGTGGAAAAGTGTACAAATGGGTTATATGAATAGGGAAATGAGCTAGTGAGCACTTTTTGGGTGTCAACAGATTGCCCCCTGATGTGTGAGGGCAGGAGCTCATCGTATGGCCGATAGACATCATAGTTCTTTTGTCTTTTTCTGGGGTTGAGGGGAGAGAAGAGACCGGTTGGAGATTGGAGCCACGGCCCTTGGAAGCTGCAAAAACAAAAAAATTTACATGGCCTCAATATGAATGAGGTATAATCTCTGATAATGGACGAGGCGGGCATTCCCATGCTCGTATCAGGATATAGAACGGTAATAACAATAGGGTCCAATATATGGGGACCTGAAAGATACATGGCCTCAAATAAAGGATGAGGAAGAAACTCAATATATGGACGAGGAGGGCATTCCCATGCTCATATCCGTAAAAAATAACTGTAAGGCCCGAACAAAAGGGGGGACCTGTAAGATACATAGAGAACTACTGTGACATCATAAGGGTCCAAAGGGGACACAAATCTGGGATGCACTGCTGGGCTGACCATGTCTGAGTGGAAGAACTGATATACTGAAATAACAACAGTGCTGTTGAGTGTGGACTCAAAGGAATTGATGATCTGCTGGATCAAGGGTATACTGAACTGAAACTCGAGGAAGCATATAACTGGATGGCTTCCAAATACTATCACCATGCGCAACCTGGATATCTATAGAAAAAATGTAACTGGTTGTTTCCATAGGTAGACTCTCAAATGTGGAAGAGTCAGGAGGTACCCGGGGTCTTCGACGAAAAACTTGAAAGGATCAATGCCCTGTGCGAATCTCAACGATGCGATCAAGGTGTTGAAGTCGAGCATGTGAGAAACAACCATTGAGAGAAGCACTGAGGGGTCTTCTCGAAATGATTCATAGGCACTCATCATGAATGGTGATGAATCCAAGACACAGGGACCTCTAGGTCTATTCTCTGGAATAAATGTGGTTGTCGTCGACAAAGGGAGATCAACAACTAACAAGGCAATGATGTTTCCTTGATAGGAGCACGAGGTGTAGAACTGAAGTGTTGTAGTACTAATGGTAGGACTGACATACTTGTGGGGATGGGAAATAACTGGGTCATAAAGTGGGTAGACTCAAACTTCCTTTGTTCAGAGTATGATGAAATAGTTGACCTGGCAGCATAGGGAATTGACTTGTAGGTGTGGGGATCGTGACTTCTAGGGACTGAATGGTATATATTGGCTCTGGTGGGGAGGACGACCTGATAGGTGCTGTCGAGGGATTATCAAGGTGACATACTGCAGAATACTCTAAACAAAGGTGACCAAAATGGGGAAGCTGCCATATGAGTAGATGTGATCTGTCGTGGCGCCAAGAGGCACCATTGATTCCTTCTTCGTAGTTTTAATGAGCTCCAAGAAGGGATAAAAGTGTGCTTTGAAATGGTACGGTCCTGTGGATTTTGTAAGCCCAGGACGGCTCATGCTCATGGTTGCTTTAATGTTTAGAGAGTCTGAAAATGGTAAGTGGACTCTATTGGTGTTTCTTTTTCGTAAGTTTAGTCTCCAAGGCCCGAAAAAGCATAAAATGATGCAGATGGAGAACTCTTCTTGCCGATGTGACTAGAGTATACCTTTTTCGTAATTAGACTACGAGGTCCGGAAAAGGGGTAAACTTGTACCAGGTAGATGCCCTTTCAGATACGTTTAGTGAGCATGAAAGGAAGCAAGATTGCTCGGCGATCTTTTCATTGTTTTAGGAGTCAGAAAAGAGCTTAACAAAAACTCCCTAAGTGCCTTTTTCGTAAAAGGGATTGCTCGGCCCGAAAAAGGGATAAAATTATACCGAACAAAAATGGTTAAATGGGAGCGAGGAAAGGTCTCAAGCGTCATCATGTGTGTAGGATACTGGATCCGATGACATAAAGATTGTCACAAAGGGGGCTGCGGCTGTTGTGGCACGCAAACCGAGGCAATGAGAGGGCATTTTGAAAAAATGGCCGAAAAGTATGGGCATGAGAGCGAGAAATGATCTCAAGCATCATCACAAATGCAGGAAACTGAATCTGACAATATAAGACTCGTCAAAAAATGGAAAACGGCGGATGTGGCATCCAAACCGAGGCGACGAGGGGGCATGGGAAAAAATGCCCAAAAAATCTAGGCATGAGAGAAAGAAATGATCTCAAGCATCATCACGAGCGCGGAAAACTGTATCCGGCAATATAAGACTCGTAAAAAACGGAGAACAGCGGATGTGGCACGCAAACCGAGGTGACGAGGGGGCATGGAAAAAATACCTGAAAAATCTAAAGGTGAGAGCGAGAAATTATCTCAAGCATCATCACGAGTGCAGAAAACTGAATCCGGCGATATAAGGCATGTCGAAAACGGAGAACGGTTGATGCGGCACGCAAACCGAGGCGACATGGTGGCATGAAAAAAAATGCCCTAAAAATTGGGACGTGACAGCGAGAAATGATCTCAAGCATCATCACGAGCGCAGAAAACTGAATCCGGTGATATATGACACGTCCAAAACGGAGAACGGCCGATGTGGCACGCAAACCGAGGCCACTAGAGAGGCCAAAAAATGATCAAAAAATAGACCCCATGAAAACGGGAAAGGAAGGAACCTGCATGAAGTTCTCGCGGTGTTGATTCTAACGGTACCAACGGTTTGAAAAATGGACTTCGTATGATACCGCAATGGTTGTTTGAAAATTGGTGGAACTTCTATAAATAGGGCGTGGGGCCCAAATGACTTGTCATTGTTACGTGCGAGTTTGGTAGAGCAGTCAGAGCTATTTCTTGATTTCCGGGAGATTTCACCGTTGGTTTTCGATTCTGCGAGTTTCAGGTAACTCTATTTTCCTTAGCCTTTTCAATTATGTCTTTTTTGTTTGGCGACGGGCCCCCGAAGGCCGCAAAATTCCATGTTGACCCTCTAACGTGGAATATCGCGGGTTTCGGGTCTTTTCCTGCGATGAACCGCGCAGGTTTCAGGCTGATAGTCGTGATGTTCATCACGACTGTGAGGTTGGAACCCGCGATGTTCATCGCGAGTTCATGGGGAATAGTCGCGATGTTCATCGCGTCTGTCCGGCCAAAACCCGCGATGTTCATCGCGGTTTTTAGGATGGAGGCCGCGATGATCATCGCAGATTTTGGGATGGAGGCCGCGATGGTCATCACGGCTTTTGGTGGAAAGGCCGCGATGGTCATCACGGCTTTTGGTGGAAAAGCCACAATGGGATTTTTTCAAAAAATTTTGTGCTGGGGCTAAAAATTTCTTTTGTTTCTTGGCAGGATGTTGAGGAGACCATTGTCCTCATGGCGAGAGCGGGAGATCGATGATGATCTTATGGAGAGGATTCAGACTGATCCGGGGGTGCGACAGACTCTGGCTGTGAGCGGACTTTTGAAGTTCGCTCAGATCCCACCTATTCGTTCAGTGAGACGGCTCCTGAACAAGCTGGTGAGTTGGTGGGTGCCGGCGGAGGGTGCATTTATTATTGGGGGTGAGAGGTTGGAGATCACCCTCACAGATGTCTATTTTCTGACTGGGTTGCCTCATTTGGGTGAGGTGGGCGATCTCTTGCCGAGGATCCCGCCAGGTGTAGATATGGAGGATTTTTTACAGACCTTCTGTGTTGATGATGCTGTTTTGCAGAATAGCTCTATTAGTCTGCGATCCCTACGTGAGTGGGATATGCGAGCTGTTGGGGCATGTGTTCTGCGGATATTGGGTGCTGCTGCGCCACATCGTTTGTCTGGGGGACAAACGATGTTGGTGGACTCCGTTCTTCAGGGGACTTATTATGCCTGGGGGCAGATGTTTCTAGCTGGTGTCCGGAGAGATCTGGACAAGGCCAGTCGAGAGGGAGGAGAGTTCTGTTATGCCTCCTTTCTATACTGTTTTTTCTTTGAGCGGGTGCCGACCTTGCGGCCATGGGTACCCATTCGTGCTGGTCTGGTGAGTGAGCCTCGCAGATGATGCCACGTGGCGGCGGTGGTGTCCGTGGTTTCTTTACGGAGGATTTTTATGAGAAGTGGGAGCAGATGCCCCTGCTGATTGAGGACTACCCCTATGTCGGCATGGACTATCGAGGCGACCCAGAGATGCCTCGTGCCCCAGGACAGGCATGGAGTTTAGACGGTATGTTTTGTGTGTTATTTTATACTATATCATGTGTTGTTTGATTTATTGTCTATGATTATAGTTGGATAGTATATGATGGCTTACTTGCTTTGTGCAGATGTGGGTCCAGTGCCACTGGCCGACTACGTGGCTCGTCAGGGGCGAGCGATGGTGGTCGCTCATCCACCTGCAGTGGTACCACCTCCACGTGGTGGAGGATTTGCGGCTCTTGGGCGAGGGGTTGGCCCTCGAGATGACGCCATAGAGGGTGTCAGACAGACCTTCGACAGGATCCTAGCTGGACTCCCCGAGGATGGTTGGAGAGACCTGGATCGAGATATTTTGGAGGGTTGCTTCGGTGCACCGCCTGAGTGGCGGTCGCTCTTGTTGAGGACAACGACATTTGTGGCAGAGCACAGGGACGGTGGACGAGGTGATCCGACAGGGCCGGCTGATAGGAGGATACGTCTACGGGATGATCCAGCGGGGCCAGCAAAGCGGAGAGTTCGGGCTCGTCATGACCCGGTGGGGCCAGCGGAGGAGGAGCCGGAGGAGCCTAGGGATCCTGATGAGTAGATGATATTGTATTTGTCCCCAAATGCTGATGAGCATATGGGGAAGCATTTTTGTACAACTGATGTATTTTTTGTATATTGGGTGCTGAGGGCACCTATGACATGTTGACTATTATGGTTTATATATATATATATATATGTATATATATTTGGATATATTGTCGTGTATGCACGTGGATGCACATTTTGTCTTTTGTATATGCTCGTGGAGGCACATGTTATGCACGTGGATGTAGTATTTTGTTATTTGTATATGCCCGTGGAGGCACATGTTATGCACGTGGATGCATTTTTTTTTTTTTGTTATTTGTTTATGCCCGTGGAGACACATGTTATGCACGTGGATGCATTTTGTTTATGGATATGCCCGTGGAGGCACATGTTATGCACGTGGATGCATATTTTGGTTATGACATGGTGTGATTGGTGTGTCAGTCGAGGACATTGTTGGCCATATGGTCTGCTACATTATTGAGGTGTCTTGGGACATGTGTGAACGGAATGGATTCAAACTGTCTAACCATTTGTTTAGTGCGCAGGAATTTTCTGAAAAGACAGGGATCGTGTACCTGGTAATCATTGTTGAGATGGGAAACTAGGAGCTGTGAGTCCAAGAAAACGTTGAGGTGACGGATGCTCATTTGGAGAGCTGCGGCCAGGAGACCGGTCACGGCATCGTATTCAGCTTGGTTATTGGTGGCGGCACCTAAACATACTCCGTCAATGTGAATTAACTCATGTGAAGGGGAGTATATTACCCAAGCTGCGGAGGCGAGATTGGGAGACCAACGGCTTGCACCATCAGCGAAATCGACATAGCAGAGTGGAAGAGGATCCATCTGTGGTCATGCAGAGAAAAACAAATATTTAGGTTTTTGAATTTTTGTGAAAAAAAAAAAGAAAGTAAGCCTATACTAGAATGGACGGTGGTGTCCATCAGATTTTCTATGGGTAAAATCATTTAAGGTACAACCCGTTGCGTAGGGGATTGCCTTCTGAATCGGTCAGAATGTATGCCCCCTTCCCGAGGCAGGTGTGTACGATGTAGGGGCCTTGCCACATAGATACAAACTTTCCCTTTCCGATTTTATCATGAGCTTGATCGTAAGCGAGGACAAGGTCTCCCTCAGAAAAGGTTCTTGGGTGGACGTGTTTGTCGTAACTTAGTTTTGATCGTTGTTTGGCTGCTTCCATGTTTTGAATGGCTGTGCGCCGATCTTCATCAGCATGCTCTAGGAGTAGTAAACGTTGTTCTATCAGGGAAGTGTCCGGTAGGAGTTCAACAGCGATATGTAAGGCTGGGATCTGGCACTCGATAGGGAGGACGGATTCAACACCGTGAACTAAATGGAAAGGGGTAAAACCGGTGGCGGTTTTGGTTGACGTGCAGTAGGCCCATAGTGCCGGGAAAAGCACGTGGTGCCAATTGGATTTGTGTTTGTCTACAGTACGTTGGAGGATGGTCTTCAAAATCTTATTGATCGCTTCGACTTGGCCGTTTCCTTGGGGATAGTAGGCGGAAGAAAAATGGTGTTCAAATTTTAACATGGTTGATAATTCTTTCTAGACGGCATCTTCGAAGTGAGAGCCGTGGTCAGAGACTAGTTGCTTTGGCACTCCGAAACGAGTGATAACATGGTTGAAGAAAAACCGTGCTGCAGTGTCGGCCTTGCAATTGTAAGTCGGCATGGCTTCTGCCCACTTGGTGAAATAATCTACGGCCACAACGATGTGTTTGTGACCGCCGGCTGACGTGGGGTTGCAGTCGAGGAAGTCGATGGCCCATTTGCAGAATGGTCCAACAGTGATGACTGGATGAAGGGGGGCGGGGGGGGTTCTTGCTTTGGGGGCAAAGAGTTGGCAGTTCTGGCAATGCTTGACTGCGGTGATGCAATCAGTAAACAATGATGGCCAAAAGTAACCTGCCCGAATGATTTTCTGGGTGGTTGCCATGCTGGAGAAATGGCCTCCGCAAGCACCGCTATGACAATCATTGAGGACTTGTTCTGCCTCACTATGGGATAGGCATCGGCGTAGGATGGTATCAACGCCGTGTTGATAAAGTACATCCCCTATCAAGAGGTATCGGGGGGCATGGTGTCGTATCCGACGGCGTCCGTCACGATCGATGTGTGGTCAAAATTTTTGCGTGCGAAGGTAAATCAAAATGTCTCCGTACCATGGGTCATCAGACGAAATGATGAATATTTGTTCGTCAATCAGATCTGTTTGGATAGCGGGTGATGACGAAGAGGATGGGAGGTCGGTGATGAGGTGAGCAAGCGCGAGGGCTTTGGTGCTTTTAGGAGTTCTGAAAGTAAGGTCATATTCCTGGAGGATAATGACCCATTTAGCAACACGACCTTGTAGGAGCCTCCAGGTTAGGAGATAGACCATAGGGTTGGAGTCGGCCACAACCGTGGTATGACTGAGTAGAATGTAGTGTCGCAATTTTTGTACGGAAAAGACTACATCTAGGGCTAATCTTTCCTCGTATGGGTAACGTAGGGGTGGGCCAGACAAGGTCTGGCTGACGTAATAAATTACATGCTCTTGGTGAGAGGCATCTTCTTGGACCAAAACTCCAGACACAGCATATTCAGATGCCGAGACATAAAGGGTGAAGTCTTGAGAGAAATCCGGTGGGGATATCAAGGGGGCTTGTGTGAGAGATTTCTTGAGGGCTTCGAATGCCGTGTCTGCTTGCTCATCCCAAACAAAGGGTATGTGGGTACGAAGTAAGCGTAAGAATCCGTGGACTTTGGTGGCGTAATCAGGAACGAAGCGCCTAAGGAAATTGGACCTCCCTTGTAGACTCTGGAGCTGCTGAAGCGTGCGAGGAGGGGGGAGTTCTAAGATGGCTTTGACTTCCAAGGGATCAACAGTAATTCCATCTTGGGAAACAATGAAACCCAACAACCGGCCTGCCGGAACGCAAAACACACACTTGTGTGGGTTCAAGCGAATTTTATATTTGCGACAACGTAGGAAAACTTGCCGGAGGTCGTTAATGTGGTCTGATCGTTTTCGGGAATGGGCTGTAAGGTCGTCAAGACAGACTCGCAGGATATGGACCAAGTCGTGAAAGCAATAGGTCATGGCTCGCTGCAAAGTGGCACCAGCATTTTTAAGGCCGAATGGCATGACGCGATAGGAAAAGGTGCCCCATGGGGTGGTGAAGGCAGTCTTGTACTGATCCTCCTACGGATGTGAATCTGGTTGTATCCGGAAAACCCATCCATGAAAGATAGGACTTCATGGCCCGCACACTCATCAACGAGTTGGTCAATGAATGGCGTGGGGAAAATGTCCTTTGGACAAGCGTGGTTTAAATCACGGAAGTCAGTGCATACTCTAAGGGTGCCTTGCTTTTTGTTGACGGGAACGGGGTTCGACACCCAGGTGGTGTACGGAATAGGATAAATGAATCCTGCTTTGTGAAGTTTCTCGACCTCAGCTTTAACAGCGGGGAGTTTGGAAGGATGAATGGGTCGCTGTTTCTGACGAACAGGGGGTACCTCAGGCCATGTATCAATGTGGTGCTCTATAATGGCGGGGTCAAGACCAGGAATTTCGGTATAGGACCAGGCGAAAACATCCCGGAATTCTTAAAAAAGCTTTTTATACACCTGAGTTTCTGCTTGAGTGCAAGATGCGCCCAGCGAGATGAGCTCAGGTTTCCCTGGTGTTGTGGAAATATCGATTTGTATAATGGGGGAAATCTTGGACATGTTCCCTTCTTCAAAGGCATCCGGTGCTGGGATGGGGTCTTTTAACCAATCGACCTTAGTGGGTATGAAATCTTTCGATTCGACCAATAGCTGGTTGGATGCGGTGGATGTAGATGTTTCCGGGAGGAAATACGAGCGATGATGCATATCATCCCAAGGGTAGTCGAGTGCAGTGAGTGTCTACAAAATTTGCTCATCAGTATTGAAGTAGTCAGACCATAAATCAAGGGGTTCTAGTTTGAAAGTTGTTGAAATCATATAGATTGTATTGACTTCTTCTGACGAGGATGATGGCGGGGGGTAGATCTCCTCGATGCGGGGAGGAGATATCTCTAAATCGACGTTGTTTAACTCGTACAATGCTGCTCTATAGTCAGGGAGATCAGGACAATGGTGAGAGTAGTGGCCGTAAACATTGCATATGGCACAAGGATGGTTGGTGCGCAGTGATCTGTCGCGAGGCTGAGGAGGTGGCTCTAGTCTAACTACTGGGATGCTGGTGTCGTCGTCCAACATATTCATATGTTCCTGGAGTGCCGGTAACTGTGTGCATTGATGAGTGGGATGGCCTATCTCATCGCACAACGAGCATTTAGGAGGAGCTCGAAATACGGGTGGGGATTTAACTGCCTTAAGAGGTGGTATAGCAATGTATGGTTGTGGACCTCTGCCCCCAGTGGGCTTGACAAGAGGAGGAGGATTCGTTGACGATGAAGGGATATTGAGACTAGGAGGAGGTTTCGTTGATGATGAAGGGATTGTGACACCAGGAGGAGGTTGAGTAGTGGTAACAATAGGTTGTACCGGTTGGAGGATGACATTTGGTGTCGGTGGTGGAACGGGAGGCGAAATATACCACACGGGTAATCCCAATGTTAACCCGGGTAGACTAAGGGTAGCCATAACCGGGGTGCTTACTACACCCAAAGGAGGAAATAGAAAGGGGATGGTGTCGATGGGTGTAACACCGATGTGACTAGGGACCAATGGTGGTTGACTACCGGGTGTTTGTGTATTATGTGAAAGAGTACAGAGGTTTGCAACGTGGGTCTCCGGTGATGGTGGTGGAATGGCCTGGAATGTAGAGGTCATTGGTGTATCTGAGTAAAGTCCGGGTCCCACAAAAGAAACAAAGGAGGTAGTTGCACTAGAAGCGGGTTGTTCAACCATGGGGAGAACATTTTCGGGTGCTGCAGGGGCATTGGGATCATAGTAGGTGAGTTGGTCGATTTTGACCACGCGTCCCTCGTGGGGGAACATCATGGTACGAAAAACGGATGAGGCAACCGCTTTCATGGCGTACATGTAACTGCGGCCAAGTAAAAGGTTATAATCGAGTTGGGAATTAATGACCTCTATGTCGATGAGCACAGTTTTCCCACCCAACTGGACGGGGACATTGGGTAGTAGACCTTGGGGTTGAGCTGACCGGCCGTCGTAGGCCCGCAATGCAGTGGTGGATTGCTGGAGAGTAGGGGATCCCAACTTCTGCCAAACGAATGTGGACATGATGCATGTAGAGGCACCCTCATCGATAATACATTGATGGATGACAAGATTCTGAATGGAAATAGAAACTTGGACTGCGATGGTGGAAGGCAGACGTGGTTCGGCGTGGTCCAAATCAAAGGTCATCAATTTTGAATCATTTGGGTCAATCGCCCCAATGGCGGAAAGTAAAGTCTTGCACTGCGTAGGACAGTTTTTTAAGACTTCTAACGCAAACATGGCTGCGGGAGACTGAGCTAAGTCATCTACAATGTTGTAATTTGACGCAGCTCACGCATTGGGGTTGTTGTTAATACAATGGAGTGGGAAACGAGGTGCTTTAGAGGCGCCATCGAGTGGAAGCGGCGGTATACGTAACGTCTGATCAGTGGGATGAGCGTTAGTATCCTTATCGGTGGGGGGGGCTTCGGAGGTAGGGCCATAGTGGTTCCAACGGGTCTGGATGTTGACATCGGCAGTGGACATCATCAAATGCTATGAATATAAAATATTGTATTTAATTAATCAAGTAAATTAGTAATTAGTTTAATTGAAGGGACGTAACCCTTCTAAAGGATGCTCAAACCTTATAAAAGGCGAGCTATTGTAAATCATTAAGCATCTTATCAATTCAAATATATATATCTTATTCAATATGGATCTCGCGTCCTAGTTTTCTGCCGCATTTGGTATCAGAGCGGAACGCTCCTCCACTTGAGCTCGGATTCGGCTCACACTCAGAGCGGGCTCGCTCCTCCTCAAGTGAGCTCGGACTCGGCTCCTCAACTCCTCCAGCGAGCTCGGATTCGGCTCTTCATTCCACCCTCCACACCACCTCCAAACCCTCGTCCTCCCCTCCGCCTCGACCTTCCCGCAGATCCCTGCACACCATATCCCTATCCCGCGCAGCTCTCCCCTCCTCGTTCCACCCTCCCTCCACCACGCCCACGCCCAGCTCCTCCTTCCTCCCCGTCTCCCTATCCCTATCCCGCGCAGCTCTCCCCTCCTCATTCCACCCTCCCTCCACCACGCCCACGCCCAGCTCCTCCTTCCTCCCCGTCTCCCTGCATACTTTACCGCCAGCTTCACGCCCACGCCCACGCCCACGCCCACCAGCTCCCCTGCTGCGACTCCCGCGCGCTCCTTCGCCTGTTTTCCCGTCCACCTTTCCACCCCCGCTCTCCCTCACATCCGTCCTCCACTCCTTCCGCGCTAGCTTTTCCCTGCACGCACACTCTCTGCGCCTTTCTTCCTCACGCCTCCGCTCCATCCCTGCTCTTCTCTGCCTACTCGCGCACCTCTCCCAAACCCTCGTCCTCTCCCACCGCATCCACGCTCCCGCCTACTCGCCCAGCACACCCCTCCACGCCGACTCCAGCACACCGTCCACGCCACACCTGCCCCATTTCCTCCCTCGCTAAGCTCTCTCCATTCCCCTCCGCATTCTTCCACCGCCGCCTCCCCACTATCACTTCCTGCCATTCCCAAGACCTGCATACATTCAAAACACAAAAATATTAATAATACATTTTTTTATTATTATATTTTTTTCATACATAATAAAAATTATTATAATTTAAATAATAATTATTGTATTATTATTTTAATATACAATAAATTATTATTATAATTTAATAATATTTATTATTATTTTATTCCTTCCCTAACTCTTATCCTAAACACCAAAATTGATTCCAAATATTCACCTCCCCACACCCGGTCAAGAAAAATGGCTGAGTTACGAGACCGACTAGAAAAATTAGAAAAAGACCAAATTAGAGATTTAAAAATCGTCGAAGGTCTAAACTCCAGAATGGACAAACTTGAGAAAGTGTTTCAAGAAGATTTTAAGGAAGAGATGAAAAATAACAATGTCGTGCTTAAAAAAGAAATCAAAGATGAAGTTGTTCTGGTACTAGAAAGAAGGCTGAGTGAAAAATTTGACACTCTAAACGAAAAACAAAAAGACTGGGATGACAAAATGAGTGTTATGACTCAAAACATAAACACCATAACCCAGAACTTGAGCACCTTGACGCAGAACCATAATATATTAATGGAGATCTTACAAAGACTAACGCCTAAGACAGACCAAGTCAGTAGTCCAGATGTGCTAGATGCCTCATCTCATATTGTCACACAGGAAGCACTTGCCAAGAATCAAGAAGAATTGCAAAAAGAAATAAAGATTAACAATGCGACGCTTAAGCAAGAGATAGAAACAAAAGTACTGCCAGAGATGGAGGCACGATTAAACAGCCAAATAGAAGCTATCAGTAAGATAGTAGAGAATAAAAAAGATAAAAATCACCACCAACAACGAAGCAGTTCAAATATGTCACTTACGTCATCGAGTAGTTCCGATCCACCATCAAAACATAAAGCAAGAGGGAATCAATATCACCCTTACATAGTGTACCCACCTAAGGCAAAAATAGAGTTGTCGAAATACAATGGAAGTGAAGACCAATGTGTTGCTTGGTTAAACAAGGCAGAAGAATACTTCGACATTTACAATATTCAATCTGATGAGGAGAAGGTGAAATATGCATCAATGCATATGGAAGGGTATGCCTATAATTGGTACCTTTGGTGGAAAAGAGACAATTTTGCCTACACCTGGAACTTGTTCAAAAATGATTTTTTTAATAGGTTTCAAGGAATCAAGGAAGATGAGTTTTTCAGTAAACTTACAAGATTACAACAAGTTGGAAGTGTTGAGGAATTCACACATCAGTGGGAATCCTTGTCGACACGAGTATTTGGGTTGTC
Organism: Larix kaempferi; assembly: GCA_027924585.1. Taxonomy (NCBI): domain Eukaryota; kingdom Viridiplantae; phylum Streptophyta; class Pinopsida; order Pinales; family Pinaceae; genus Larix; species Larix kaempferi. Next base: position 21,295,018 of record BSBM01000057.1, on the reverse strand, counting down.
TGACAAGCAAAGACTCGAAACCTATTTAGGAGGTCTTAAACCGTACCTCCAAAAAGAGTTAAAGTTACACGACATACCTAACGTAGAGGTAGCAAGACATAAAGCAAAAGCCGCAGAACGCAAACTGGAAGGAATAAAAACAAGAGGCGACAACCATTATCGACTGGAAAAAGAGACACAATGTAGGTACTGTGAAGATACGTGGTCACCCGGCCATCAATGCCACAAAGCTCAATCATATGCCTATGAAATGGAAAATAGATCAAAGCCATCTAACAGTTACTTGGATAATAGAAAGAAGAAGAAAAACATATGTCGTCGATGCGGTGATGATTGGATCCCAGGCCATAAATGTAGGAACAATCAGACAATACAGTGCAAAATCATCAATGGAAAGGAAGTGCAAGTCTCTACACAAGAAATTGCGTCCGATTCTAATACCGACACTGAATCTGAATGAATGACGACATTAGGAGAATACTCAAGCTTTGAGGACAAAGCTTTCCAAAAGGGGAAGGCAATGCTATGAATATAAAATATTGTATTTAATTAATCAAGTAAATTAGTAATTAGTTTAATTGAAGGGACGTAACCCTTCTAAAGGATGCTCAAACCTTATAAAAGGCGAGCTATTGTAAATCATTAAGCATCTTATCAATTCAAATATATATATCTTATTCAATATGGATCTCGCGTCCTAGTTTTCTGCCGCAGGACATTGGGTAGTAGACCTTGGGGTTGAGCTGACCGGCCGTCGTAGGCCCGCAATGCAGTGGTGGATTGCTGGAGAGTAGGGGATCCCAACTTCTGCCAAATGAATGTGGACATGATGCATGTAGAGGCACCCTCATCGATAATACATCGATGGATGACAAGATTCCGAATGGAAATAGAAACTTGGACTGCGATGGTGGAAGGCAGACGTGGTTCGGCGTGGTCCAAATCAAAGGTCATCAATTTTGAATCATTTGGGTCAATCGCCCCAATGGCGGAAAGTAAAGTCTTGCACTGCGTAGGACAGTTTTTTAAGACTTCTAACGCAAACATGGCTGCGGGAGACTGAGCTAAGTCATCTACAATGTTGTAATTTGACGCAGCTCGCGCATTGGGGTTGTTGTTAATACAATGGAGTGGGAAACGAGGTGCTTTAGAGGCACCATCGAGTGGAAGCGGCGGTATACGTAACGTCTGATCAGTGGGATGAGCGTTAGTATCCTTATCGGTGGGGGGGGCTTCGGAGGTAGGGCCATAGTGGTTCCAACGGGTCTGGATGTTGACATCGGCAGTGGACATCATCAATAAGTGGTGAGTACCTGAATCAAACATTGGTTGATCAGGAGCGGCGTAAGTGATTTGTTGTGGTGGCACGTTTCCCTGTGGCGGAGCTAACGGCTGAGTGTTCACCACTCCTTGTGTTGGAAAAGGGTTTTGTAGCACCAAAGGTTGTTGTTGAGGTGGTAGAGGGTTGGGTGGCGGCTGAGGAGCCGCCTGCCCTTGACGATGGGCTTCATCTGTCCATAGTTGCCGAGCTCGCTCCAGATGTGGGAAAGCGTGGGTATAGTGGCCATAGACCCCGCAAATAGAACAAGGATGGTTTGTTCGTAAATTAGCATTTTTGGCTTGCTTAGGTGGCCGATCAGGATTCTGATGAGCAGGCGTCACGTTATTATTTTGCGGAGGATGGGTAGGTTGTGGAGCTTGGTTATGGTTTTGGTTGTTTCCACGGTTACGTCCTCTTCCGCGGTTTGGTTTCCCAGCCTGGTTGCGTTGGTTATTTTGGTATTGGGGCTGATGTTGTTGTGCGTACACATGCCCTTGATCATTGGGGGGATTCTGGGGAGCCGCAGGTGCGGGAGCAGGTTGCGGTGGGTAATATGCAGGTGGAGCTGGAGGTGGTCCAGTTGCCTATTGGGGTTGTTGGTACCCCTGAGCTATTGAATGTGTTGGATTAGCTGGTGCAGCTTGCTGTGGGTACTGCAGCGGTTGTGGCGGGAACGGAATGGGGTTCTGTGTAGCAGGTTGGTTATAGTATGTAGGAGGTACATATGCTGATGGCGCTTGGCCATAGCAATGTTGTGGACAAGAGGATCCATGAATGTGATGTGTCTGGTTTGTTGGAGCGTAAGAAGTTGTCGCTCCGGAACTGGATGTAGCCCTAGAGAGGTCTGGGGCAGGCATGGTGCTCACCATGCTGAAAGGTTTAGCTTGTGGTGTGATTTGGCCAATAATGCCATCGGCGGCATGAGATGCCCCCGGCGCGTCACTGCGTGAAGAGTCGCATCGTGGGGCGTCCGGTATGATTGTGTATAGATAACCCGAATGGGCGTAAATGAGATCAAACTATTGGGATTTGAGGATGGCCTCTTCTTCAGTCTGGGGTCTTTCGGATTCCACATCCTTCGCAATGAGAGGGAGGAGGGATTTTAGGAACCAATCTAAGAAGATACAGTCGTCTAACTTGATTTTGCAGAGGCTTCGGCGTCGACGTCACTCATGAATGTGGTCAGTGATGTGGGTGGCTGTGTTCTGTCTGCAAGACAGTAGGATCTCGACTCCCGCATCATAGTGGACAGGTAACTGGAAAAAATGCAGGAAGGTCGAGGCAAGGAAGGTAAAGGTGGCATGCGTCCCATGGGGCTGCTCGATATACCACTTAGCTGCAGAGCCAGTGAAGGTGTGCTGTAAAAGCCGGAGGCGGACAGAGTCGTCCACTATGGAGTTGGAGGAACACCATAAATGGAAGGACATGATATGGTTCTGGGGGTCCTCACCTGCCTTACCCTCAAACTTAGGGATGTCAGAGGGGAGTTTGGTGGGCATTTGAGGCCACGCAGGATCATGTTTGATGGGATCATTGGTGAGTCTGGCTAAGTTTGGTAAGTTCAGACTCGCCATATATGGTAAACTAGCAGATGTAGTGACTGGGACTGGGACATGCCTAGTCATGTTGGTATGATGTAGGGGTCCAGTAGCGCCTAAATGTATGCTAGGTATGGAAGGTGTGTGCCCTCCAACAGGTGTGGTCTGGTATGGGCCAGCGCCTCCAAGTGCAACATGGGTTACACTTGGGTTAGGAATAGCAGTAGGGATTCCTGGGATAGGGTTTGTGGAAACCAGAGGGGGTGTGACCCCTATATTGGGCATACCCATAACAGGTGGTGGCCCTGTGTTGGGAATTCCTATAACAGGAGGTGGTCCTGTGTTGGGCATTCCTAAATGTGGAATGTTGCCCATATTGGGCATACCCAGGGTGGTGGTTGTTGCCATGGATGGCACCACAGCAGAAGGGTCTGTGGATGTCTCACCTATGGTGCTGGTAAATAGTGGGTCAAATGGTGTTCCAGCCATAATGGTGGTTGGTGGTAATACAACGTAGTTTTCGGATTTTGCCTCAGAATCATATGTGAATTGAGGCATGTCAGAATCGGATGACCGTCTGGTTGACCGACGATGTGTCGAATCAAGGGATAAGGCTCTGAGTCGGTGACGTGGAGAGCCAAGTAGACTAAACTCTGGGAGTTCACCCTGGAGACGACGAGAGCGTCTAAAATTCTCAATGGTGAGAAATAAGTTTTGTGTAAAAAATCTGTTTAAGTATCAGGTGGTGATATATATATATAAAAAACTCAAAACCCTAATGCAACCAAGGGTGCAAGAAGGGGAGTGAAAATGAAGGCTCTCAGGCCAAAAAATCAACCTCAAAAAAGGCACTTATTCTAGCAGCTGTGCTACAATAAGTGGAGGGATGCAACAAATGGTCAGAATACCAACATGCAAACAGCTCCTAGAAAAAATAGGTGTAACTAGACCAAAGGTGGGTTGAATCATGCAAACACGTAACTAAAAGTATTGTGAATCAACAAATGATGTCCTCTGCAAGGTGATGAAATCCAAGTTAGACAATATGAGTGTTGAGACAACGGCTAGATATCCCCCTACCGGGAGGGACACCGGGTAATCAATCCTAAAGAAAGGCTACTAGGATACTCCGTTCATGACGCATCGAGAAAAGGTAAATCTGTTGTTTGGTCCTTGATCGCAATATCCCAATACAGGGATATCCCGAGAACTGCGAATGGTAGCCCTTCGGTTACTGAATGGATTTTGGTATTCCACTCAGGCTTCCGGAACCATCCTCGCGACTTCAACCCTCCTAGGGGAGAGGCCTTCCCACAAACCGGTTGTGACCGCGCCAATAAATACTAAGAGATTTTAGCTCCCTAAATGGACAACTTCTATGTCTCAGATGTAATAACTGAGGGGTGTTATTGGAACACCTATCCCCCCAATACTACCTAGCTACAAAGTTCTTTTAGTGTTCCCCAAGTGGGGTTAAAAGTGTGTTGAAATTAGGGTAAGTTTTAAGGCTCAGTTCAATTAAGTGTTTGAGTGGGTGCATATGTGGTATTGTAAACTGAACTTGAAAAAAGTAAATGCTTTACTGAAAATTTTCAAAAAATGAAGGATCTTTCGAAAATAAAAAAGCAAATATTTATGACTTTTTTCAATAAATGGAAATTAAATGCTTTGAAAAATCAACTCAAAAAAAAAAGGATCTTTTGAATCATGAAAGCAAATAATAGTCTTCTTAAAGAAAATAAATGGATTTCTTTTTCAAGAAAATTGCTAAGGGCAAAATTTTTAAAGAAGTAAACAGCAAAAATTTTTTTAACCTAGATAAACTGCAAAATAAGTCTTTCTTTTACTTTCTTGAAAATTTTTAAAAAGACTTCTAGATGTGCATTTAAATAGTAAAATTTTTTCTATGGCTGTAAAATATGCAGAATTTAATACTGTAAAAATGTGCTATGTGGGCAGAAAATACAGTAAAAAATATTTTTTTGAATCGGAATGGTCGAATGAAAAAATTAGCAGCGCGGGTTTTGACAGAAAAGCCGCGATGGACCGCGCGGGTTTCTGCCGCACAGTCGCGATGGACCGCGCAGGATTTCGGCACACTGTCGCGATGTGCAGCGCGAAAAATGTCCGCGAAGCCGCGATGTGCAACGTGCAAATATGCCGCGAAGCCGCGGGGAACCGCGCGGAAAAGGGCCGCGCAGTCGCGATGTGCAGCGCAGTAAATGACCGTGAAGCCGCGATGTGCAGCGCGGAAACAGGCCGCGAAGCCGCGGTGTGCAGCGCGGAAACAAGCCGCGAAGCCGCGGTGAACCGCGCGGAAAAAAGCCGAAAAGTCGCGATGAGCCGCGCGACTATCAGGCTGAAAACCGCGAGGTGAAAGCCGTGCACGGAAGCCGAGAAACGAACCCGAAAATTGAGAATTCCGGGCTGTTAATGGCAATAGATGGGGCCAAAAACTAGAGCAGCAATAGATCTGCTGTCTAGGATGGCAGATCTATGGATCTAAAGGATAAAAACTAATAAAAAACTAAAATTAAAAGCAAAATTTGAGATCTATTGTTCAAAGCCAGCGGAGTCGCCAAAAACTGTTGGCCCGGTTTTGCAACCAGGCTTAGTGCTATGGGCACCTGCTAACTAGTAGCAGCAGTTTCAATAGAATTAAACAAGAAACTAATCTAAACAAAACTAATCATGGATCTATGCAAGAATATAAGCAAATAGTGTAAACATTTTAAAAAACAAGAACAAGAAAATATTAAATAATGAATTTGTATTGAAAAATGGGGGGCAAGCAAGTGCTTGCGATAATACCTTCAATGGTGAAGGTTGATGTTGAGCAACTCCCAAGATGAGTAGCTCCAAGCTCCAAGAGGTCTCCTTCTCCAAGGTTGCTTACAATGGCCAAAATGCTCAAGGAAGATTTCGGCAGCATGAGGATGAGATAATGGATGGATGTGAAATGAGGAGCCCCTACCACCTTTTTATAGGTTTTGGTGGTGGGGAATACCATTTGTGGTTTTGTGGAAACCAAATGGTATTGACCAACATGGTTTAGGTACTTTTCCCTCCTTTTTCCTTTTTTGAATAAAATTAATATTTTTATTCCCTTTTTAATATTTTTGGGAATTTGGACCCTTTTTGAGGGTTTTTTTATGCTTTTTAGGAAAAATAATCTTTTTGAGTGGGAAAAAGGGGTGTACTAAGGTCTTTTGGTGACCTTTTGTTGGTTTCAGAGGCTCAGATGGTGGAAAAGTGGACAAATGGGTTATATGAATAGGGAAATGAGCTAGTGAGCACTTTTTGGGTGTCAACAAATATGATGAGCACCCTGGTTGAAGAAATGGAGGCAAGCTGGCAAGCCAGCTCCAACATTGTGAGGAACATCAACTCCAACCTGAAAGAGGTCTCAGACCACTCAAATACCTTGGATGCCAATATGACCTGGGATATCTTTTACCTTGGGTGGCAATTCTGACCCAGCAGTGCCGGAAAACAATAAGGATGTTGTCGCTCCAGAGGCTCCAAATCTGGGTCTGCAAAGAAAAATTCCAAGGTAAGAAAGGATAAGGGTTTGTCTCCTGCAACTCTTGCAAGCGACGCTGCTCAGGACGGTACGTGTGCTCCAAGGTCTCCCTATCCTACTCTCCCCCCTCCGGGGACCTTTGAAAACTTCTATGTTTCCTATCCCATCCTTGAGGAGGAACTAGACATGCCACCTGCAAATTGTTAAATGGGTTGCCATAGCTCCGGGTCATCTCTGTGATTATCAGCTTTTTTGTTTTAATTTTCTATATGGCTTATTTTACAGTACCTCCAGACAGTATGAAACATTATTTTTGAAGCAAGTCCCAGTCTTTTTATGGGAAGACCACACCCAGGGGGTCTATATTTTGTATTATGTCAGTCATTTCAGTATTTTTGAGTGATTGGGATGGTGGCTTCACCACTTGATGCCTCCCCAGTCTGCCACAAACAATTCAACTCTAGATGTATCTTTCGGCTCTATTAATTAAATTTTTGTTTGCAATTTACAAAAAAAAAACATAAACAAATATGGAAAAATAGCGTTGCACTAGAACACCATGTTATCTACTACTGTATATATTTTTTTTCACAAAATTCCACCATTTGCATACCAAACCAGGGGACCAACGCAAACATATTCATTATGTTTTCTTAAAAAAATAACATACCAACCTTAGGAGAACCCCATTTTTTGGGAGTTATACTTAATTTCCATAAATAATATTTATATATTCCGGAAGGTAATCCGATTATCTACGTTTCAGCTTCTTGCGCCATATTCCAAAAATTTGTGTAGGTAGCTCTAATATTGTTTTTGACATTCAGATTTTTGTTTTTCCAGGAGTCCATTGCGACTAACACATCATGAGTGGCCAGCATTAGCTTGCACCAACCCAAAGTCCTTTTTTTAATCACATACATATACATTGAGGAGACTCGTAATGTTCTTTGTGTAGTGATATCTTGTAAAAGAAAGTTGCCCCCTCAACAATGCTTCTCTTTTATTCATTATTTTACTCTGTTTTGGCATGGTATTACTTAAATGGGTCATTTTCACATGTTTGTTTGTCTTATAGGTTCACAGCATTTAGTTTCAAAGAGGACAATCAATTTTTCTATTTGAAATTAGTCATCTTACCATTCTTATTTGAGATATATGAATTGGCTGAAAATTGCAGCAATGGAAACGGAAAGAGCCTTGAAAGTAAAAATATGGCTTCCAAAAGGGTTCTTGCTAAAACCTATAAAGAGTCTAATATTCTCACTCCTAACCTCACTCAACCTTCGAGGTTGACACCTCAATAATTGGATGAAATAATAAAAAAAGGTTCAATATTTCAATTGTGACATCAAGTACAGTAAGGAATATAAGTGTCGTGAGAAGAAATTGTTCTACATAGATTCTAAAGAGGAAGGACAACAAAAAATTAAACCTTATCAATTTCTAGAACCTGAAGATATTATTCCAACCATATATTGTCATGATTTGGTAGGTATTAACACTTCTCAAACTTCAAGATGTATGGATACATGGAGGAAAAAATTAACAATGTTGATTGATTGTGGTAGTACTCATATTTTAATAACCACAGATTAATCAAACTTCTAAATTGACTTATACATCCAACACCATAGTTTCAAGTACTAATGTTTGCATATGGAGGAACCATAAATTATTTAAGTACATAATAATTTTACGGTCACAATGAAAGATTATTTCTTAAACAACCCAATGATTGCAATTTAAATGAGTAGTGTTGATGTCTTAGGGGTTCAATGGTTAACTAGTAAAAACAATGGCTATAAATTTTAGGATCTAAGAAGAAATGAATTGAACTCATATGCATGTAGAGGAAAGCATCTAAAGTGATAAACTCAAACATTATGATAAAACAATTAAGAAATGGACATTGTGGAGTAATTACGCAATTATGTTCACTATATTTTCAAACATCTATAAGCACTCTCAATATCATTTCAATCGAAGATTTCTTTGACCCTTTATTGAAAAGTAGAAATTGTAATAAAAAAAACAATTTTAATTTCTATTAAATATTCAAATTATAACATTAAAATAATATATACAAAGGAAAAGAGGATAGGTTGTAGAATGCACAAATTCCAAAAAAGAAAATAATTAAGAATATGAAATATTGTATTTGGAAATCTTAAATTTCGAAAAGAAAATTGTTTAATACAAAATGGACATATCTCCACAAGTGCATACTAATCATTCATGCAATGAAATAAAAAGAAGATGTTTTATAATTCCAAATTACTAATAAATATAAACATATGTTTTAATAATAAATATAATGAAATAAATTACAAATAAACATTATTTAAATAAAAAATGATGTATTTTACACTGGAAAAGAAATAAAATCAATATTTTAAATTTGTAAATATAATAAGATTAAAAAAAAATTATAAACCTTTTAGATCTTTAATTTAAATTAATTTTTAACATAATCTTAATGAATTCAAAACTACAAATACACAATAGTTTCTTTAATAATCCAAAGTTCGGTGAGGCAAGTTATTTTTACCAATGTACATGCTATCAATATAGCATCCATATGCATGCGCATATACAAAACGAGATAATGAAGATTGTGGTTCTTGTACCCATGAAACTATATGGAAGAGTAGCATAACAAGTCTTTGCATGTTAGGATTTATTGAAATAGAAAGCAAATTGTATAGGTTAGTTCATTTTCAAGATAATGAATTCATAATCACTAAATAACTTTTTCTTGCACAGTAAATAAGATATATATATATATATATATATATATATATATATATTGGAAATTTTGAGTAGACTTATTTTTTTATGCTAAAATAGATGGTTCTATCCAGGGTAGTATGGTAGCAGATCATGCAAAGTTGATGCACCTTCTATTTATAGATGGCGTTCTCCTTTTCTAGGAAGTTATGATAGGGGAATGGAGGAATTTTAATCACTTCGTAGAGGTTTCAATTTTAGCCACACGGATGGAAATAAGAATTAATAAATATCTTATTCTCTATAATGAATTATATCCAAAAGTAAAAGCGCATATCTTCTATTCTTTTTCAAAGTAGAGCCAATGGATAATGGACTAAATATCTTGGTTACTTTTTGAAACCAAATGATTATGAAGTTGTTTATTGGATGTGACTTTTCAAAAAAATTGAAGCAAGGATTAGTTGTTGGTGTCATACATGGTTATGTATTGGTGGAAGACTAGTTTTGCTTATGACATTTCATGAGGTATTCTTGTTTACTAGATCTCTCTAGCACACGTGTTAAAGAGTATCTTAGACAAAATCAAGAGGAGATGTTTCAGTTTCTTATGATCTGATAAAAAAAAATTAGAGAGCATTCCCTTGGTGAACTAGAAAAACTTATCTAAACCAAAAAGGGGTGGTAGTTGGAGTTTAAAAAACATCTACCTATTTTCTTAGGCATTTGCAACTAAAAGTCTTTCGTGGTTATTGTTTAATGAAGGCTTGTTGGGGAAAATTATAAAGGTTAAATATTTCAATTCTTATTTTATGGAAAAATGGATTAGAATTGAACCTAAGTCTTGCAAGGGGGCATTGAACATTTGGAAGGGATTGGTTCGATGATTTCCAGTTCTTGGCTGAGGGGTGGCATGGAAAGTTGGCAGTGGGGATTGTGTACAGTTGGGAGAAGATCTGTGAGTTGGAGAAACTTGCAATTTCCTCTTGTCCCCGGATTCGAGGTCTCATTTAAAGGATTTTGGTTTCACAAAGCTTATAGATGTAGGGGTATTGGGTGCACAATAAATTTGGATGCAAGTTAGGATCTCAACATAACACTTCGGCCTACATGGGGACTTCGCAAATGAATGGAGGGACTATATCTAACTTATTTCTTATAATGCATTCTTTCTACATGAAAAGGAGGATGAGTTGGTCTACATGTGGAATAAGGATTTTTGTATCCTCGCCAAAAAATTGGGTTGCAAAGCTCTTTCTTTTAATTTAGTAGAGGTTGATAGAAAATGGTGGTGGCCTATATCATGGAAATGGAAGAGTCCTTTAAAGACTTAAATGTTCACATGGTTGGTGATGGAAAATAGGATTTTTACTTGGGATAATCAGAAAAGGAGAGGGTGGCAAGTTTTGAATAGATGTACATTATGTATGGTAGATGAAGACTCAATCATTCATATTTGTTTATCTTGTACCTTTGTTGCATAGGGTTGGAAAATGGTAATTTAGTCATTAAAGTGTCCAAGCTCTTGGAACTATCGAAGATGATTAGATCATTGCATGTGGAACTAGGTGAGGAACTTGATGGTCAAGTATTTTAAGTATCTTATTAGTTATGTTCTATGGGTATTTGGATTCATAGAAACTGATCATTATTAGAAGGAAAAGGAAGGATTCTTGGTCTAGTAGCTCATAATATCTAAACTACTTTTATTGACATGAAGAAGAAAATTTCAAAAAATATATACATGCCTCAATGTGCTATGATTTTTAATTTCTCTATTGCTTGCAGTTATTTTGATGGTGTCTGCTAGAGGACTCCACGCTATTGCAAAGTTGGTATAGTGTTGTGTATTTCTCCATATCAATTTTTCTCTTTAAAATTAGGTGTTGATCTTGGCAATAACACTTAATTTGAATTAATAACCCTTTGGGTTCTTTTAAATTTTGCCAAAGAAAAATGAATTGGGCATTTATTTGTGGTGGGTGATTCTAAGGTATTGATAGATTTGGATAGATTGGTTCAAAGGAAAATCCTAGTTGGGTATTTTAGTTCTATTACCTTGGTAATTTCAAAATCAAAAACTATGGTGGGCCTCAGAATTGACATGTTTTATGATTCCAGTAGCCATTATATCACCTACTTTACTTTTCCATTCTCATTCATTTTATTAACCATATTCCTATAATTATCCATTTCCGCCATAGATGAGATTCACATGACATATGTATATCAAAATGATCAATTTCCCATGTTATGATGATTACTTAGGTTAGATGTTGTGGTTTCCTAACTTAATTGTCACTTTCAATAGTTAACTACTTGAATCTCCAATTCCTATAGTTGGAACTTTGTTACCATAAACCATTTAACTACCATAATTCCTGTAGGTGACTATTTTTCAGGGTCAACTTGTGAAGCACTTTCTAAACAAATGGATATGAATATAGAAAACCCAAAACATGAATTTTTTGTGGAACGGGTTCATTTATGTGACATGTGTGTCATATCCTCAAAAAACACAAAGCAAGTGGGCAATTTGTTGAGATCTCTAAAATTGTTTTTTATGGAATTTCCATAATCTCGGTAATCAAGGGGTTTGACCATGTGAAGCTCCTCTCAATGCATTTGGTTGCATGGATCTTATGTGTCATGGTGATATTATATCCTTCAAACCATCTTACACTAAGATAAGATTTGATCATTTGGATATCCACATATTTGGGATTTAAGACTTGTGAGTTGTAGATCCACTTATTTTGGATATGATCTTATCGTGATGTAACCTTTTTTAGAATTGAGATACATGTATAGATACATGAGCATATCATTGAGCTAGCATGTTACATGTTAGGAAGAGACTAGAGGATTAGAGAGCGAAAGCTTGTAGAGAAGGCTCATCATTATAATCTTTTATATGTTGGAATAAAGAGCTTGTTGTTGCAGTCCAAAATCTTCCCGTTGTAGCCTTTCTTGGTAGTGTATTCCAAGAGAGGCCCCCCTCTCCATGGTGTACACTACCGAAATATTTATTTTTTGTTATGTGATGTCATTCCAATAGTGTCCAATTACATTCCCTACAATTTACATTTTCCGTAGTGTGGTTTGAGGGATCCCTTGGTGTCTCTAGATATTGATTAGGAATTAACCCAAGAGTCCAAGAGGTGTTTTGAAAGATCAGATAGCCTAAACCTATGACCTATCAATGACATGGTTTTACTTTCCTACAAAGTGTGGTTTTATTCTCCTTCTTGATCAACATACAGAAACATGGTTGCTTCCTGGGTGTTTTTATAATACTGACAATTTCAGTGGCTACCATTGACCAAGTCTAAAAATTAATTATGTGGTACATACACAAAATAATTCCATATAGTATGTTAGTGTCTTATTAATTAGGCTTCTATGGTTTTTAATTTTTCTTCTACTTGATTTGGCTACAAAATGTATGGTTGTTTCCTGGACACTCTAATAATGTTAGCAATCCTTGTACTTATTCTTATTTGTAAAGTTTAGAGAGTGATTTTTCAACATACACACAATGAATCTCATCCAAAATACATAGTATCTCATTGAGTATATTGTTGGTTTTCCTAGTTTAGAGTTAGTTTCCAACTCCTGCATATATTTTGTTGACATCTCACAATCTTATGAGCTCCCTGGTTGATAATTTAATGGACAACAAGTTAAGCAATTAAATTTCCTGACAAGTTATAAGAGCCTTATGATTATGTCATTACAAAGTGCATTTATAGAGAATTTAATCAATAGGATGGTGCCCTTTCTATGGAATCAATTTCTCTTAATGAAGGTCTCTTGGTATACAATGAGTTTAAGGGTACGGAGGCATTCCCAGAGATTCATCTTAAAATATTTTGATGGATGAGTGTAAGCTCCAAGAATGTAGGGTTGTTACAATGTGCTCAAGTGCTTGTTTTGCATATTGGAGAATGTAGTACTTTGTCAGATATGTTATTTCGAACAATTTGCTATATGTATTTAGTATAAAGCGGCAATACACGTGGGAAATGTTTGTGACAATTTCGATTATAACTCATTAGAGCCTCTCTAATACATACAATGCTCTCATGAGCCGAGCAGTATATGTATATTTTGATTTCCTTTTGAAATACCAAATATATAGTTTATATATCCTGGCACACCTCTAAAACCAACTATTACTTCTACAAATCATATTTTGTAATAACATATTCTAGATCAAGTAGATGCACTTGTATTTCTATATTCATAGAGCCTTCATTAAAGCTATCCAAAAATTGTTTCCTAGTAGTCCAATTGTTGTAGTTGTATATTTCTAGAATGGAATACTTTTTCCAACAATTTTTAATATTATATGCATAGTTTTCCAAGCTTGCATGAGAGAATAGAATATTATAACTAGCTCACAATATTCTTTGAGCTTTACAATGTCATCTACATATTTTTCTACTTACCTAGGTCAATCCAATAAGGTTTTCACTCACAAAGTAAACCTCCATGATCCCTTCTAACTAAGCTCAACGTGTGAACCTCCTTGCCAAGGGGATAAGTTTCCTCTCTGTGACAAAGATATAGTTCCTCTCACCAGAGAGTCTTGCATCATACATGCAAATCCCAATGTGTAGAGTAGAACGTGCAATGATTGCATGTGGAATGAGATTCTCAAACCCTTCAACAATCAATTGCCACATAATTCAATCCTAATTATGCATGCCATATCTTTTCTCACTGCTCAAACTTCTTCATAAAATTCTTCTAGTCCCAAAGTAAGACTTAAAACTACTTCTAATTGGATAAGGTCTTATCTTCCTTGGAAGTAAGGAAATAGGTTAGTGACCCAAAACCCAAATGTATCTGGAAAGAGTGGAAGTCTACCCCTTTACGAACCTCTAGTGGGTTATTTCAGTTGGTGTGTGTTTTCCTTGAATAATGGAGATAGCAACCAGTGACAGTTTCCCTCACTACCAATTTGACAACTAAATTATGATAGGTTTTTCCATCATATATATATATATATGCTTGAAAATGTGTAGTTTAATGATGGAGTTAAAAAAATTTATAAATGCTTGGGACTCAGAATTTCAACTTTATTTATATACTTAGCAGGTGATGTGTCCAAGCCTCTGTGTGTGTGTGTGTGTGTGTCTATATATATATATATATATATATATATATATATATATATATATTACATTATAATTCCTCCATAGCTTGAACCTTAGTTTTATCTCTTAAAGATGATGTAATGAATGGAAAATGGTAACCATAAAGTGCCATAAACAAGGATAATTTTCAAGAATTATGGAAGGAAGTGTTATACCACCATTATGTCAAATTTAACCATTTGAACCACTATGATTGTCTACTGGATGCAAATAAATGAAGATAATATTCTAGACATTTATTTAAAGCCATGATTTTCCCATCATATTAGGTATGGTAAGAGGAATCATGAACTAGTTGAGTACCCAAACAAGAAAACAATTCAGTCCAAAAATTACTAGTGAAAATTGGATCTCTGACACTTACAATAATCTTGGGGTTTCCATGTAGATTATAAATTATTTCCAAGAATGTTGTGGCTATTTTACCCGCTTTAGAAGGATGTTACTATGTGAATAAATGGACATATAGTGTGATTCAATCCACCACCACTAACATGATGAAATTTTTCCCTTCCAATTTTGATAAGGATGTGATGAAATCCATTGACAGTACTTCACAATACTAATTTAGTATAGCTAAGGGTTTTGTAAGACTTATGGTTTTTATCATCTCTCCTTTGTTTTTTATAAACTACAAACTTTGGAAAAAAATTCATCATCAATTTTGATTAGAGATCCCCTCCCCCCAAAAAACACTTTATTGAATCTATGATAAGTTATAAGAAATCCTTCTCCTAAGGCATAGGTCAGTTAGTGATAGAGTGAACTATTAAGGCACTCCTTGTGACATCATAGGTTCTAACCTCTATTACCCTTGTGCGTTGCATATGGGGCATCGTGATATGCTTGTGGGTATAGTGGAAGAAGACCAAAATTGACCCTACGTAACATGAGTATGAGCCTAGCCTAGTTACGGATTCCCCTAGTTACAATTTTTTATTATAAGCAATCATAAGTGTCCCCTATAGAGGAAGCATCTTCTTCAAAATATAGCTTTTGTTCGATTTGATATTTCTTTCATAAATACATATGATTCTTACACTTAAGAAAATCATTCTTCAACATAAAATTTGTTTAATGCACTATGGTCATATTGCAATTGTTGAGTGAAAGTTTATGTAGTTTGGGCTTGTTGTCATTACATATTTTCTTCTTCTTATACCCAATCAATTTGTAGAATGAACATATCACAAAATAAGGCCTCAATATTCTATTCTTTCCTTGAAAATGCATCAACTGCCACACTCCCTTCCTCCACTTTTTCAGATAATTTCAATGCCATAACCTATCATGTCAGTGACCCACTCTTGTTTCTCATTTGAATACAATCATTGTTTGAAGAAATACTTTAGTCTATCATGATTTTTTTAACCTTGAAGTATCTACGTAATATGTAAGGATGTCATTTTTTTAACTATGTGTATGATGGAAAACATTTCCTTTTCATAAATGGGTTTTTATAGGTTGTTTCCTTTAAGTTGTTATCTTTCAAAGGAAAAGGTCCTTTCTTCTTGTACTAGAACCACACTAATGGAAGGCCTTGATGAATCACACTCCACAATAAAGGTTCCTATGAATTCTAGTGCAGCTAATACCAAAGTGCTACACATTCCCTCTTAAGTTTCTCAAAGGCTTGGGTTGCTTCCTAAATCTAAGAAGAACATATATCATTTTTTAGTAATATTGTTAGAAGAGTTGTTATTTTACAATGTACTTATTAACAAATTTATGGTAATATCCTACCAACCTTAATAATCCAATATGATTCTTGAATTTTTTGCAAATTGGCCATTCCATCGTAGATCTAATTATGTTAGGCTCACCTTAAGGCCTTCATGAGAAACAATATGTCCCTTCCACTTCCTACACCCCAAAGGCACACTTGGAAGGCTTCAAATTTAGTTGTTTCTTCCCAAATTCTTTTAAGACCATGTTAACATGTTGCACATGCTCTTCCTAAGATTTGTTGTAAATTATCATCAAAAAATACCATCATAGATGTCTTCACAAAGGGATCGAAATAGAATATGATATCGATATTTGAATTGTGGAAGGTGAATTAGTAAGTGAAAAATTCATCACTGGAATCTCATAATGGCCTTCATGTGTTCTATAGTCCATTTTGGGGATGCATTCTTCCCTCTTTCTAATATGATGATATCCTCAATGGAGATCCAACTTACTAAATACAACTTCTCATTTCAATTGATCTAACAAATCATGAGTGATAAGAATATGAACCTATGTTTAATGGTGGTCTTGGTAAGTTCTATATAACCTCAACACATACATCTTGAATAATCCTTTTTGAAAACCATCACTGCTAGTGAAAAGAAAGAACTTTACATACATTGAATGATGACAACCTCTAACATTTCTTGAACCATACACTCAAGTTGATTGTGTTGAGGATAGTGATATATATGTAAGATTATATTTATAATGAAGTATCCTTGGGATGAGTTTAATAACATGATCACTCTCTTGAGTTTGACTAATACCTTTGGGAATCTCATATACGTTGAAATGATTATTGAAGACTCTTTGGATATCCAAGGGCATATCACTTTATATGCTTTCCTCTACATGCGTATGAGTTCAATTTATTCCTTATAAGATCCTACAATTTATAGCCATTGTTTTCACTAGTTAACCATTGAACCCCTAAGACATCAACACCACCCATCTGAATTTCAATCATTGGGTTCTCTAAGAAATAATCCGTCATTGTGACCTTAAAACTAGGATACTTAAATAATTTATGGTTCCTCCATATGCAAACATCAGTATTTGAAACTATGGTGTTGGATGTATAAGTCAATTTAGAAGTTTGGCTAATTTGTGGTTATTAAAATATGAGTACTACCACAATCAATCAACATTGTTAATTGTTTCCTTCTTGCATCTGTACATATTGAAGTCTGAGGAGTGTTAATACGTACCAAATCATGACAATATATGGTTGGAATAATCTCTTCTGGTTCTGGAAATTGATAAGGTTTAATGTTTTGTTGTCCTTCCTCTTTATAATCTATGTAGAACAATTTCTTCTCACAACACTTATATTCCTTACTGTATTTGATGTCACAATTGAAATATTGAACCTTTTTTTCTTATTTCATTCAATTATTGAGGTGTCAACCTCGAAGTTTGAGTGAAATTAGGAGTGGGAATATTAGATTCTTTATAGGTTTTAGCGAGAACCCTTTTGGTAGCCATATTTTTACTTTCAAGGCTCTTTCCACTTCCGTTGTTGCAATTTTCAGCCAATTCAAATATCTCAAACAAAAATGGTAATGAAACTGGTAAGATGACTAATTTCAAATAGAAAAATTGATTGTCCTCTTTGAAACCAAATGTTGTGAACCTATTAGCCAAACAAACATGTGAAAATTACCCATTTAAGTAATGCCATGCCAAAAGAGAGTAAAATAATGAATAAAAGAGAAGCATCGTTGAGGGGGCAACTTTCTTTTACAAGATATCACTACACAAAGAACATTATGAGTCTCCTCAATGTATATGTATGGGATAAAAAAGGACTTTAAGGAAACAAAAAACCAAGACATGAGTATATAGTTAAGGTAGTGATAATTAATGAGGGGTGGGATTTAGGGGCTTAACCATCCTCATAATATAAAAATGATAATGACTATTTTAAGGAATTAAAAGCTTTCTCGAAGATGTTAGGGACCAACATGCATTCTTTCCTCATAATATAAAAATGATAATGACTTTTTTAAGGAATTAAAAGCTTCCTCCAAGGTGTTAGGGCCCAACATGCATTCTTTGATGCAATTTGAAAAACCCCAACTTGTATACTTAATTCTAATTTCCATTTCCCTTCTCTTAATAGATTATTTTATACATTATTTTCATTCACTCAATTGTGGTAATTCTAAGCATGTTTTTTTCTTAAAAGAACATCTTCCATAAAAACTTGGTAAAAATTTAAATTTTGATATAAAAAAAATTATAACTTTTAAATAATATGTTAGATTAAACTATTTATTTTTATTAAAAAAAATAGGAATAACCACAATTATATAATCTACAACTTCAGTGAAAAAAATTCTCTATATTAAACTTATCACTCTACAAAATTTGCAGCTATCAAAGTAAGTTACAAAATTTACAACTATCAAAACCATACTTACTTTGATAAGGGTACTATATTATGGGGAAGTGTCATCGATCACATTCACAAGTCACTCACAAGTCACTTATTAACAAATTCACAAAGAAATATTAGTCTGTTTGCTTGGTAGTTGCGGCAGGCGTTTCATTGTAAAATGTGTGTAGTATAATCATGTTTGGTTGGGATTAATACATGCTATGCACAATACCCTTCTCCATTTTGTGACATATTTATAGCGTATAACTATAAATGGTGATATTTATAGTCGTTTTATATGCATAAAACGACTTCCTTATAAAACGACTTCCTTGATCAAATTGCCAAAATTATAAAATATTATAATACCCATATGCACTTAGCATAGAATATTATTACACATAGATGTTACCGAGCCAAACGTGTGATAATTAGGTCATGAGTTCGGTGAGGCCGAGCATAGAATTTTCAGGTCATGCGTTCAGTGAGGCCGAGCATAGAATTTTCAGGTCATGCGTTTATTATTTTGTTGCTCTATCCTAAACGCATGATTGCACCAAGTGAAATGAGGTGCTCTACAATCTAATATGGGGGAGATGTTGTAACGTGTATGGATGTAACGTTACACACAAGTATGAAGGAGATGTTGTAATGTTACATGAGTAAAAAAAAAAGAAAGTAATATATTATATTATGTCGGCCATTAATAAATTTATGTAATTAGAAAAATTCGAGTCATTACCTTACTTCCTTCCTGAGTAAATCGAATTGTATTACACTTGCCTTTACACTTAAGTAAATCGAATTATATTACACTTGCCTTTACACTTGAGTAAATCGAAGTGTATTACACTTGCCTGAGTAAATCGAATTGTATTACACTTGCCTTTACTTTGATAGTATCTTAAACAAGTTTTAATTTTAGTTTTTTTCCAAATTTGCTTTAGAAAAAATTTCATTTATCAACCGATTTCGGTTTTTTTCTAAATTTGCTTTATGCGAATTTCATTTATCAACCGGGACTATTTTGTACAAGCTCAGGTTGGCGGAGTATGTGATAATTGTGCCCACGATTGGTTTCAATGTAGAGACAGTCAAGTTTACAGTAGGCCGTGAAGGCAAGATCCGCCATCTCTCGAGGGCCAAGGCAATATATGGTCAATGTTCATGTAATATAATAATATCATTTTTATAATTGTTTCAGTTTTATAATTCTTTAGGTTAACAATGTTTTAATTTTTTTAAATTTATTATTCTTTTTGTTATTGAAAAAGTCTTAAATATGGAAATTTAGTACAAAATTGCAAAGTGCTCTATAATTAAGTTTAAGTTTTTATATTTTGTTTAATATTTTTATTTATATGAAGATTATGTATTGATTTACACATATTCAATCCATTGACACTTAATAAATTCAAAGTAATGCTTTGCATTTCAAGTTTGTTGATCTCCAAAATGGTTTGGACTGAGTTTCTGGTTCACTAAACACTTAATAAATTCATAAATAAAATAAATTTATGCCATCAATTAATTAAAATCTCCATGTATGTCATGAATTTCATAGTGTTATTATGATTGGGAGCTCATCTTTGTTATAAATTGTTGTTACAAAGAAAAACTTAAGAACGACCTTCCAACAACAATGAATTCAAGTGATGCAATCTCAAACCTTGTTATTTGTACCAGGTCATTATGTAGAAACCAAAAGAGATAGTGATGCGTCCATGGTATGTCATTATGTAAAACCCTTCGACCAGATAGTGGTGTGTCCAACTAATTTTACCGTTTAATAGATACAATTTCATATGTAAGTACCATTTTTTATATATGTATATTTTTTTATGAGAATTGAAAAATTATGGCATTGTAAGTTATTTTATTATTATGCAACATAACATTATTATTCAATATTTGTGTTTCAATGCCGAATAGTTGATGACTTTCTAGTGTTTTACAGAGAAC
This sequence comes from Larix kaempferi, assembly GCA_027924585.1. Taxonomy (NCBI): domain Eukaryota; kingdom Viridiplantae; phylum Streptophyta; class Pinopsida; order Pinales; family Pinaceae; genus Larix; species Larix kaempferi. The sequence continues at coordinate 21,274,668 of BSBM01000057.1, read as the reverse complement.
TAAACATAACATTATTATTCAATATTTGTGTTTCAATGCCGAATAGTTGATGACTTTCTAGTGTTTTACAGAGAACTAAACATCTTATATAGAATATGAAGCTTGAAAATACCAAATCCCTTTCCCAGTTTTCAAGGAAAACAAATCTTATATAAAATATTTGTGTTTTAATTTATTCCAATCAGATTCTCTAATTATATTATTCTTTTGATTTACTGGTAAAATAAAGGATTTATATAAAAATATAATATAAATTATATTTAATTTAAATATGACATTAGAATTTATACTTTTTATACTGAAAGATTCATGACTGAAAACTTTATTGAGGAAAATGATCAAAAGACCTTAAAGATTCATGACTGTGCACATGATCTGTATAAATGTTGGATCCATTTCTTTATCCAACATAATTGCATTCCAAAAGATACAGATTTTGATTGCGTAGTTTTTGACTCAGTTCTTAGTTTTTGACTGAGTTAGTTAACATTTTGGAAGACGAGGAATTGATGCAGCTAAAGGAAAAGATCTTTTGTGTAATTGTAGGTTACATTTCTTTGATAATAAATTAAAAAAGAGAGTTGAGGAATTGATGTATCATTTGTGTATTTATAGGTTATATTTATTTGATAATAAATTAAAAAAAGAGAGTTGAGAAAACTTATGCTAGGTTTTTCTAGAATAAATTTGTGTTATATATAATTTTTTACATTAAATTTGCATAATGTAGATTATTCTTGTTTTATTGTATTTAATTTTTTTCTGGAAATGTCCATGTTATGAATCTAATTATTTATAATTAGAAATGATTAGAGTTTGTATTTTGTTAGAATTTATTCAAAAAATTATTTATATTTTTTAATATTTTTTAAATATTCAATTAAAATTATTAAAACATTTATAAATAATAAATAATAATAAAATAAAAGATACATAGCAATCAAGATTAAATAATAAAAAAAATAATAATTTGTTTTTATTAAGATTAAACAGCCTCAACTTTAAAACTAATAACTACATTACACAGGTTCTAAATACCGGTTTAAGAGTTCGAACCCCATCGGGTAACAATTCATTTACACAGTGATATAAACCAAAGCTGAGGGTTCAAATCTCAGTGGAGAGTTCGCCCGGCACTTTTATATAATTCAATATAATCAATTTAGTAAACCTAAGTATTAGGAAAGCTCCAGGGTTCGACCCTGTGATTTAAAAACGATAATATCCAAATACCAAAACTTATAAAGTTTATCATTACCAAAAACGAGCAACAATTTATTACACAGTACTTATAATACAGCAATTTAAGGAACAAAAACGAAGAACAAAACTGAGAAACCAGTATCCTTTTATTGCATAAGAGTTTTACAAAAACGCAGTAACACTGCGCGAGGGTGCTCTGTCCAGAGGCCTCATCCCTTTTAAAACCAACATCAATAGTGGACGAAAGCCCAAGTAAGGCTTAAAGCCTGACAAACCCTAACTCTGCCCACTGCTTTCTTTGCAAAAACAACCAACATTACAAATGAACAAACTAAAAACTAAAAACGACCTCCCTCCTGTGACAGAGGAGACGAAACCGAGGCTTACAGTGGTTCCACACCACTGGAGGCAAAATTTCCACACGCTCGCACAGTCCAAGCACCGTAGGCGTTGACTGAAGTCCTGCCATTAAAATGTATCTTGGTTAAAACATCATTAATATAAAAAACATGGTAAAACATTAAATTTTGATATGAGAAAAAAGATTATAACTTTCGTGTAATATGTTGATTGAACTATTTATTTTTATTAAAAAAATAGGAACAAGCACAATTATATAATCTACATCCATTTTGGAGTTTTCCACTGCAAAAAAAATTCTCTAAGTTAAATTTATCACTCTACAAAATTTGCAGTTATCAAAACCAATACTTTGATCAAGGGTACTATAGTATGTTATATAATCTACATCCATTTTGGAGTTTTCCACTGCAAAAAAAATTCTCTAAGTTAAACTTATCACTCTACAAAATTTGCAGTTATCAAAACCAATACTTTGATAAAGGGTACTATAGTATGGGGAAGTGTCATCCATCACATTCACAAGTCACTTATTAACAAATTCACAAAGAAATATTAGTCTATTTGCTTGGGAGTTGCGGCAGGCGTTTCATTGTAAAATGTGTGTAGTGAAATCATGTTTGTAAAATGTGTAGTGAAATCATGTTTAGTTGGAATTAATACATGCTATGCACAATACCCTTCTCCAGACATATGTGCTTATTTTCAAACCTATAACTATAAATGGTGATATTTATAGTCGTTTTATATGCATACATTGACTTCCCAGATGAAATTGCCAAAATTATAAAATATTATAATACCCATATGCACTTAACATAGAATATGATTTGACAATTATAGTTGAACCTTGTATACTTGAATCATCTTCCTTGTGAATTCGGCCGTTAGTTTCGATAAGATGCTACACAGAATCAAATTCATGGGAAAACATCGTTGGGCATGGTACCCAGCCAAACGTGTGATAATTAGGTCATGCGTTCGGTGAGGCCGAGCATAGAATTTTCATGAGGAAGTGCATAGAATTTTCAGGTCATGCGTTTATTATTTTGTGTTCACTGTCCATAGAACTAGTCTGTTCAGTGTCCATAGAACGAGTTGAGCCATTGAGTCGATATGTCATATTAAGAGTTTGAAAATGAGAGTCGTATGATAATTATGTTTTGGACCATCCTTGAAGGCATTATAATGTGTGAGAACCTTGTATTTGTTTGTTGCAACGTCTCCATGGTATCAATTGGAATGGGTAGGATTGGAAAGAACCGGATTCTGTTGGGAGATGCCACCAGGAATAACAATGAGGAAGTCGATTTGTGATTCTCCAAGATGCTTTCGAGCCAAAGCCCCTCCGAGAGCGAGAAAGAGGTTATGATGGATGTTCCCCAATGGCGAAGTGCTTGAGCCTCCACAGAGACCCAGAACTGATTCAGAGAAAGAAAATGAGAGAGGTAAAACCGTTCTTCGGAGGCGAAGGAAGTAGAGAGTTGAGGTTTGGGAGCCGCTGGGCCAAACAGACTTTATCCAGTAAAAGAGAGTTACGACGGAGATTAAGGGAACTTGGGGAACGACAACGATTATTAGGTGAAGCACGATGGCAAGCCCGAGTTGAAGGACCACGATTGTTAGCTAAACTACAGGAGCTTATAAACGACTTTGATGAACTTGAGCAACGATGGGAGGGCCACGGTGCTCTTCTGTTAAACCTCAGGATGGTCGAATTTATTAGAGAAGTGAAGGATTTTCCTGATGTAATCCCCCAGGAAACCAGTGACTAGCCATATCCGAGAATAACAAAACTTTGTGAACAATGACAACGTTTTACAGATCAATTCCCAACGTTTATTCCCGTTTTCGACATGAATCAGGCACAGCAAGCGAGGTACCGAGTTATACATGAATTCCCACTGATGTTATTAGCGCAGGCAGCCGGAATAAACATAAATCCCCGAGAGGAAGCTATGGATGTTGAGCATTTAATGGTGCGTCTATTGTATGTCATTATGTAAAACCCAAAAGAGATAATGGTGCGTCCATTGTATGTCGTTATGTAATACCCTTCAACGAGATAGTGGTGTGTCCAATTAGCGCAGGCAGCCGGAATAAACATAAATCCGCCAGAGGAAGCTATGGATGTTGAGCATTTAATGGTGCGTCTATTGTATGTCATTATGTAAAACCCAAAAGAGATAATGGTGCGTCCATTGTATGTCGTTATGTAAAACCCTTCAACGAGATAGTGGTGTGTCCAACTAATTTTACCGTTTAATAGATATAATCTCCGCTGTGAGTACCATTTTTTATATATGTATATTTTTTTATGAGAATTGAAAAATTTATGGCATGGAAGTTATTTTATTATCATGCAGCATAACATTATTATTTAATATTTGTGTTTCAATGTGGAATAGTTGATAACTTTTAGTGTTTTAAAGAGAACTAAACATCTTACATAGAATATGAAGCTAGAAAATACCCAAATCCCTTTCCCATTCTTCAAGGAGAACACCACTGTAAAATTTAATTTCATTTTTATTATTGAATTAACATTTATTCTCTGGTTGGGATCTTCAACTTCCGTAATTATATTATTCTTTTGATTGACTGGTAAAATAAAGGATTCATGTAAAAACATAATATAAATTATATTTAATTTAAATATGAGATCATAATTTATACTTCATATTTTTGGGAGAAAGATTCATGACCAAAAGACCATGATGAATATTCATGACTGTGCACATGATCTGTATAAATGTTGGATCCATTTCTTTATTCAATGATACGTTTTTTTTCATGTCTTCTTGTGGAAGGCCAAACAGCATTGCATTCAAAAGATACAGATTTTGATTGCCTTAGAAATTGCCTTGTTCTTAGTTTTTGACTGAGTTCTTAGTATTTGACTGAGTTAGTTAACATTTTATATATATTGGAAGACGAGGAATTGATGGAACTGAAGGAAAATATCATTTTGTGTATTTGTAGGTTACATTTTTTTTATAATAATTTAAAAAAGAGAGTTGTGTATTTGTAGGTTACATTTCTTTGATAATAATTTAAAGAAGAGAGTTGAGGAATTGATAGAGCGGAAGAAAAAGATCATTTGTGTATTTATAGGTTATATTTTTTTGATAATAAATTAAAAAAGAAAATTGAGAAAACTTATGAGTTTTTTTAAAAATAAATTTGTATTATACATTATTTTTTACATTAAATTTGCATAGTGTAGATTATTCTTGTTTTATTGCATTGAATTTTTTTTTGGAAATATCCATGTTATGAATTGTATTACTCATAATTAGAAATGACTCGAGTTTGTATTTTGTTAGAATGTTATTTATTATTAAATAATAGATTTTTTTGCATTGCACTAGGAGAGATAGACATTTATTATTAAATAATAGATTTTTTTGCATTGCACCAAGAAATTATTACAACTTAACTTGTGGTCTATCTACTTTCACTAACCACAAGTTAAGTGGCTATGCTAATTATAAATAAATAGCATTGTTTGACTACACTCCCTCTCTGTATGCAACTATTTACAACATGGTGGTGGACATGGCCCATTACAATAGCTAAGACAGAAGGGTTGATTCCCTACAACATGGTGGTGGACATGGCCCATTACAATAGCTAAGACAAAAGGGTTGATTCCCTTCACGCTTAGCAAAACAACATTACTCGAGCCCACTACTTAGTTTACTACTTCATTCACATTGCTTTGGAGCTCTCCCTTTTGTTTGCTCACTCATACTTTGCAAATCTTTCAAGATAGATACATCCCACCTTAATTTGCATCATAGATAAGACCAACCTTTGCAAATTTTAGAATTACACAAAACAATAGAAGACTAGAATTCTAAATTATATTGACAAATGTTTTGTTGGGTTATTTTGATGTAGCTAATAAATAAATGGATACGTATATGGTACTTGTGGATCATTTTATAGGCTTCTTATTTAAAGAAGGTGTTGGTAAGGACCCAAAATTATTCTTCATTGTTTCTTGCACGTTACCAAGATTCTATTCAGTAGTAGGTTTATGGTGATTAGGAGGGGATTATAAATTGGATGAAGCATTTATAGACTTCCCAATTGCTAAAATTTATGTTAGAGCTTGACCTTACAATTTATACCTATCTATTTATTTATTGGCTCTTTTGTACTACTTGTGTTAATAGGACTTGTATGTCTACCGATGCAACTCTACTTATGTTAATAGGACTTGTTAGTCTATGTTAATAGGACTTATACTACTTACATTAAACCGAGTTACCTTGTTACATGTTCTATAGTATTTATTTTAATAAATAAAAAATATGTATGTACAATTGAGTATTATAAAGTAAATTGGATGTAGTGTTAGTCATTGAGAGGAAACGATATTTTCCTCTCTACACAAGTTCAAATCCCATTGTGTGCCATGCTTACTTTTTCTCCCAACTATAGGTATCTAATTTGGATACTATTCCTTGAGTTGACTATGGAAGAAAAAGGGGAGCTTTATAACTACAAGTAGTTTAACTCAAACTTAATCCCAAATATGGTGTTGCATGCTCCAAAATGATTGAATGAAAACACTCATGAATCCAAGATTCATGTAACACTTTCTGCTAGCACTCACTCAACATAAAACGTGTCCATTCTATTTGCAACTCTCACTACTACAACACCTTTGAATCACAAATAGGCTATAATTATAATGTAGAGATATTAACAAAGCTACAATTGTGGTTAGGGTCATACTCAAGGAATTCAATCCATTAACAATCTATCACTTGATGTCCTAGCAATTGAGTTCAAGTAAAATCATGGATGAAGGTTATCAAGACTAACACAATGGAAAAATTAACACTCAATATCATCTCATTAATTGCAACATATAATTCCTACCAACATATGTGTATTTCACATAAGAGTCTAAAAACTAGTGCTAAAGGTGATGGGGGAGAGAAAATTGGCCAAGGGACATGGATGATGTCAAAGTGAAGGTTGAGATTTTGGATAAAGTCGTGCATGCTAGATATGAGGTGTCAATTATATTCCAAAAGGAAAGGATGCATGTCCATATTACAAAGGAAGGTTCTCTTCATGGACAATGGCAACATTGAAACAAACTCTTGTTCCTTTCTAGTATTTCTCCTTGTGTATCTCCTTTCTCACTAGTTCTTTTGAAATGTTAATGCTAAGTAAACATACAAACTATGCTAATTTTTTATACTAGACCAACAACTCATATCTAATATAATGTTGAGGTTAAATCAATGATCCACAAATAATCAAAATGTATATAAAAATTCGGAGGGAAAACTTTATCGATCACTTTCTCATAAAATTGTTGTTGTAGATAGAAGCTCGAGCACCATATGCATGTTGAAATAATACAAAGAATTTTAGAATTGGTTTTCCCCATTAAGTTTTTTAAGGAAAGCAAGAAAGTTTTCAAGAATAAAGTTAGGGATAGTGAGTTCATTGAAGGCATGTCAGTTTCTTAACAAAACAACCAGGTTTCTCAAAATAGCATGAGGATATGATTTTCAAAATAAAATCACGAGTCTCGAGCTTCTTTCCAAAAAATCATGGTGAAAGCATGTAAGTTTCTCAAGTAGGGAATAATCAAATTAAGGATTTGGTTGTAAATTCATTCTATTATTCATTGGTTTTAGAAAATCCGAATTGAAGTTGGATAGAAGGGAGCAAATACCTGTAGATCCAGCACCAGCACCCGGAGCAGTTGTTGGATAAAAACAACAATCTCAGAAACGACAATTGGGAAGCAGCTTTAGAGTGAGCAAAAGCCAAAGAAAATGCCAACGAAAGCCTCTCGAGACAGGGAGAACAATTGGATACAGGGAAACAAGATTGCCGTAACTCCACCACGCTAGATCATGCGATTGAGGGCAATCGAAATGTATGCGGAATCTAACATCGGATCAGGTTCGGCAATCGAGGACGATCGAAATGCATGCGAAATCTAGCGCCGGATGATGGTGTCTCCATCCCATCATCATGCCAAGCACGCTATCGGAGAATGCCTTGTAACGGAGAATGGGGTTGGAGTCATAACTCGGTTTTCGATATCTCTCCATCCTTCATGCCTACCATTGCTGATTCGCCCATATACGTATCTCCATCCGGCTGACTGAGGATACCTACCCCACTCACAGACTGTCTGCAACCATCAAGGATATGTATTTAGCACTAGTGTATTTAATGTATTTAATGATGAACATATGTACAACAATACTACTCTCCAATATTAGGGAACATAAAATACTATGGACAGCCAAGTGTCCTAGTCAAACTATAACCAACTAACAACTCAACTAATTAATGCACTTATGACCATTAAAACTACAATTCTTAACAATTAATTGCAGTGTTGTTTCTAGCCTTCTAGGTGCATATTACAGCTATTGCTGTCGGCTGCATAGGCTTAGTGGGATTAGTGATGCCAAGATGCCCAGATCCCACCAGCTTCAGATTGTTGGGAAATAGGCCCGCAAGACCAGCGAGAGGGCTCCAAGCCGGTTGAATTCCTGGCCACGGTGCCCAACATGCCTTTCTCCATGGTAGCCTAGTAATCACCAGATGCCCACGATGCAAGTCTGGGCCGAGAAGTTTTAAAGATCAACGTGCGTACCTTAGGCTTCAAAGACAAGGAATGGGACAAAACACCAGGTGATAGCCTTTTTAGTACGCTATAAGAATTTGATTGAAAATATGCTTTTGTTTTTGCAATTCAAGCTCAGTGCCATGGCGATGGCTACCATCGTTGTTATTGGTGTTGGCAAATTTCTCCCAATATAAATGTCGTGCTGTAAGATGGGGGTGGTATAGACACCTTTGAATCTGAAATGCTTTTGATTTAATTACTTCTATATCTTATATTGAAGATATTTATGATTATCTCATAGAACATAAAGCTTTAATTTTCAATAATATATATATTTATAAAATTGGTTATATAATTTTAGACATTGCATAATTAAGCGAATAGGTTGGTTAGATTTTCAAAGAAGGAAGGGTTTTAAATATCTAAAGTAGTTTAATAAGATCGAAATGTATGTAGAGTAAGTAAAGCTAAATGTTTTGATAATCCAAAGTATAAGAGATCTATGTATGCTCATATATATGGATGATGTTCGAAACAAAATCTTTCAAACACTAGTATTTTTAATCCCATGTTTCTTTAATCTCTGTATACATGACTTATCATACTAAAATCACGTGAAGCAATAATTATTAAAACATGATAGTTGTAGGTCATACTGAAATCATGTAAGGCTCGATGGAGAAAACAGTTAACATGCTAAGCAGTTATCATTTAAAGTAAAAGGATTTTTTAATCCCATGTTTCTTTAATCTCTTTATACATGACCTTTCATACCAAAATCACGTGAAACAATAATTATTAAAACATGATAGTTTTAGGTCATACTGAAATCAAGTAAGGCTCGAGGGAGAAATTAGTTAACATACTAAGTAGTTATCATTTAAGGTAAAAGGTAAAAGGATTTTTTAATCCCATGTTTCTTTAATCTCTTTATACATGACCTATCATACTAAAATCACGTGAAGCAATAATTATTAAAACGTGATAGTTTTAGGTCATAATGAAATCATGTAAGGCTCGATGGAGAAAATAGTTAACATACTAAGTAGTTATCATTTAAGGTAAAAGGATGATCATGAATTCACAACAAAATTTATATCATATCAAAATAAAATCAATGGAAAGGTAATTTTGAACTTTAAAGTCTATCTCAGCTAGGAATGTTTGTATTAAAATTAATAAAAAGGAATTTATATTGGTATAATCTAAAATCAAAAGTGTAGAATAAATAGGCTACTCCATTTTAAACTTAAACTTTAGGTAAGGTAGAGATGCATGAACTTATAGAAAAATTTATGTCAAACATTAATAGAAAGGGAGTTTTAAACATTAAAACCTGGATAAAGTAAAGATGTCTTCTTACTATCATGAACATATAAAAAAATTTAAATCAAAATAAATAAGGAACATATACTACTTGTAAATAAAATAAGGGTACCCGCCCGAAGTAGGTACCCAAAAAGGGCGCAATAGGAGCGCGTGAGCGGATAAAAAACAGTGACGCGCATGTGCGTTCAAACACACGTGCGTGCCACTCCTTCGGCAATGCCAAAAGTCCACGTCATTGAGTTGACGTGGACAAAAGGTGCGCGCACGCGTTATTAACGCGTATGCACAAAAGTGCGTGCACGCGTTAATGATGCGTGCACACCCCGGTTTTTTTTATAAAAAAAAAACAAAGCACGGGTTTGTCATTTTCAACAAACCCGCAAGTGCACAAAGGCCAAACAAGCACCCCGCGAGCGTGTTGTGGAGCACCCAAAGGCCTCCTCAACGCCACCAATCTGAACCTCTACCACCTTGCCAACATTGCCTCCAGGTAGGTCCTCAATGAACCATGTATTTCTTGTTATTTTTATTTTTTGTTTTTGTTTTCCATTTCAAATTCAATTTTAAAAAAAATTACAATCCATTAAAAAACCAAAAAAAAATCATTGCAGATTAACTACACCTAACAAGATGACAAACACACCTAAACCATCAGATGAAACCAATGAAACCGAACCATCAGAAAACAACATTGGAACGGACAATGAACCGAATGAAAACCCCAAAGATCAATTACACCAAGATTTAAATGAATTAAGGGTATTAAGCGATGAATTGAAGAGCACCAAGGAACCCTCTCGGATTTCCTTGGCTTCATAATTGCCAAACATCATTGAATCCATCAATATTTCCCACAGTGAGATAACAAATCTGAGCCAATACAGGGCTCGAATGAGGGAACACTACTCCACTGGGATGTCCAAAGAACAAATTAAAGACCTCAACATCACCAAAGCCCAGTTGTACAGCAAATTCATAGTTCCCTCGATAGGACATCCTCCAGATGTGAGGAAGAGATGGGTTTGCATGGACTAGTGTATTTACCAACCATGGAGAAATAACTGGAGAAAGAGATGGTTTATGGTGTTTGACAGGCACCCATGCAATAATTTGGAGGTCCTACGATATTTCCTTTGGAAATTGTGGGCTGAGTTTGAGCTAGGATACCATGTGAACTATTTTGACATCACTAAGTTTCAGGGTGTCGGTCTTTGCTCTGCCCAAGATCGACCTCAAGCCCGTTGCAACCCACTTAGAGGACCTCCTGCACCTAGGAGAGAGCGAAACCCTCATCCTCAGCCACCCAGGTTTGGTAGCGGCCTAGATGAGATTGATGACTCAGTTAGACGTGCCACACATCATTTTCTTAGACATACCACATTTGTGGCTATGTCTTCATAGAGCCGGGAGGACATCGATGAGACACACACAACTGCACGGTCTATGGGTGGTGGCCGAGACATGCCAGGTACAGGTGGAACCCAGGCGGAGCCATCTATTTCTACTGGAACAACGACACATCGTTGTTCTCACTGTGGTCATTCTTGCCATGGTCCTACGCAGCAGCATGCCATAGAGAGCTACATGGAGCAAGTTAGCTATTGTTTAATTTAATGTTCAAGTATTTGTTGTATTTTATTTGATATCGTATTGTTTAATATATTTAACTTTGAATTACACATTGTTGAATTTATTTGTTTTAATGTACAGTTATTCAAGGCCGAGTCTCCATCCTCCAGGTGGGAGGACATCGGTTCCTTTGACCTAGACCAAGCCATGGCAGCAGCAGAGGAGATTGCGGCACCATACACATAGGTAACTTCTTTACTTTGAATAATTAGATCCAGTTAGGATTAATTTGTGTTCAGTAATTACAAATTAATTAGCATTGAATAATTACCATGTTATCATTGGATTTTACAGTTGTGTTTATCATATTGTCTAAATTATTTGAGAGCTATGAATTCATATAATCCAACCAAACAAAAATGAAACCTTATAAAACATGAAAACCTAAGAAAACTAGAAACATGTGCTTTGAAATGCCCGCAAGGGGCCTTCCAAATGCCCGCACATCTTCCTTGTCCACCTCATCATCTTGTCTTTTTCCTCTAATCTTATGTTTTCCAATTCATCGTCCTCCATGTCACAAAGTTATCAATCCTTCTTGTCATCAAGCATGTCCTCCTTGTCATGTTCCATGTCATCAAACACCATGCTTGACAAGTCATCAAGCTTGCTTGCTTGTCACTTGTCTTTGTCTTGTCCTTAGCTTTCTATGTCCTTCTTCCATGCTTGTCATAAACACTTGTCATGCTTGCCATGTTTGATGCTTGCTATGTTTGTCATACTTGTCACCTTTTCCATTCCTCAAGCCATGTCACCATCTCCATTGTGCTTGCCATAATGTGTATGCTCCATGTTCTTTACTCTTCCATGTCTTTGTCATTAATGTATTGTCATCAATGTCATTATCAAGTGCTTTTCATCAATCCTTTGTCGTGTCTCCACTTTGTCAAGTCTTCTACACTTGTCATGCTTGCTTTCCACTTGTCAAGTCAAAGCTTGTCATGTTTACCATTTGTCCAGTCAAGTCTTTTCCATGTCATCACTTTGACCTTTGTCATTAACGTGTTGTCATCAATGACAACTTTGGCCATCAAACACTTCAAGCATAAATTTTCAACCTTCTTTGCCACATTATCTTCAATGAATGACCAAAGAATGGGTCATTTGTTCCTATCATGGGCCCAATCCATTGTGGGTCAAAGGACACGATCCCCGCAACCATGTTCTTTACCAAGTCTTGAACAAATGGACTGCACCAATACAATAAAAACTTTATATAATATCCAAAGCCCATCAAACCACTATCATCTAACTTGAATCTAAATTAATTGCAGTCATGTTTTTTAAGTACTATCATTGTCATTCTCATTGGCATTTTGTTTCATATTGTTTTTATAAATTCAATCTAAAAATTGTAGTGTTCGCACAAGTGTCCGCAGGCTCCAGCGACTAGCCATCGCCCCCGGGGATCAGCAGATCTCCACATGTGCAGGTATCGTGTATATTAAAGCATAAATTTAATTTCAAATATGATGACTTGTCTATGTATATTTATATTTTTCTATATTAAACTATGAGATTATAAATGTGTATGCAGGTGCGAGCACCTCAACCTGGCAGTGTCATTTTTCCTCCTTCCTCGGCCTTTCAGCCACCGTAAATGCTAGTTGTATCCCCTCGTATACATGCCCCATTCCATGCATCCCTCCCCACCCCCTTACATCCACCCCCCCCCCCCTATCCAGCACCACAGTTCCATCCAGCTCCCCCTTTTGTTTCATATCCTGCATCCCATCACCCCATCCCAACCTTTCCACCACCTCCGTAGCAGTTTCCCATGTTCCCACCCTCCCCCATCTGACCACAACACACCACCCATCCATAGTCACCCATCCCTCCACTGCAACACAGACCTATCCCCCCCTCCACATTCCCCCACCATAGTCACTTCCCATTCCACAGTGCCCCCATCCATACTACATCCAGGTGGAGTTTATCACCCTAGACATGCATCTCCACTTCGCCCACCCCAGTCCATGCCTCCTTCTTCCACCTCTCCTTCTTCCACTATGCCACCTAGTGGTGTAGCCACCGTCGATGTGGCTACATCCTCCCCTATACCATCCACCCTAGCATCAGAGTAGTTTGTCGAACCGACTGCTCCATCCGCCAACCCTGAAAACCAGCCGGTTGTGTTCACGATGAGATTGACTAGTTTATGAAAATCTCATTCAATTTTAACGAAAATTACTATATGCATCTAATTTCATCATTTATCTAATTTTTCTAAATGTTGCAGGGTGGCATTGCTAAGAGACTAGGAGCACGGAGTAGGGGGACCCCCTCATGACTTACAGTCTCACATGCAGTGAGTTATCTAATATTTGAAAACTATTTTTATTTTTAAATTATGTTTTATACTTGTATAATTGCCAGGAAAAGTTGACATATTATTGTTGTCGTTTCAGGGCTCAGGGGGATGTGGTCCAAGTCGCCTGAAGGACCCAGCTTCCTCTAGCACAAAGAAGAGCAAGATCGATTTTGGAGATGCACCTAGGAGCTCCAAGGGTGGGCAGGAGGATTGAGAAACCCTTCTATGTACACCAGCCACGATGTGGTATTTTTGGTACGAGTTGCCATATTTTGTATAGGGCACCATGGGCCATATTTTGTATAGGGCACGAGTTTCCATATTTTGTACAGGGTACGAGTTGCCATTATATAGACATTGGGAACTATGTTCCATTTTTCCAAAAAGTGTACACTATTGGATCATTTTTTCATATTAATAGATGGATCTACACTTGTCTATATGACTTTGTCTTTGACTACATTTTTGCATACATGATTTTGTCTTCAATAACAATGTTATGGAAAAGTTTTCACATACATATAGATGTTATTTCTAGACACCAAGTGACCTCAATATGAGTCCCTTGTATTTGAATGGGTCTTGCATATTTTCCTTTCAGCAACAACATACCTAACCAAGCAAACTAAGGAGTGATATTTACATTACAAAGTGTTGTGACTTTAGGGCTACAAAAAAATAAATAGGAGATGATGACTTCTTGATATTTGTTTATCTGAAGTAATGCAGTTTCTTAGTGTATTCATCTACATCTTCAACATTTGTGTTCAATCTTTGTCTTGGATCTTCCATACTTAACCTTGTAATGGTTATAATAGTTAATTGTAACAAGCATTACATCACATATTATATCAAATTAACCTAGATATATGAGAAGTTCATATGTGTGCTTGGATGGAAGGGTTAACTGTTAAGATTCAATATGCTAAGACAGAAAATATCAGCATTACATTCCATTTCACAATAATAGCATATATAGGATCACTGAAAGAACAACAAGCACAACATAAACACAAGAGACACAGATTTATCCTGGGAAACCCTCATGGGGAAGAAAACCCAGCAAAGCTTCCTCAATATAGATGACCAGCAAATACAAAGATGTAATCCACAACCATGAGCTCTTTCTCCTCCACAACAGATCTCTCGTTCACTTATGCGCTATTCACAAGTGAGTGCAATGTGTGTTAAATGAGGAACACACCTCCTCTATTTATACACAACTCCGACTTGTATTTTATATTAACTAGGTCAGCCCCAACTTAACCACTGGGTTAAACACCCCATTACAACTGACTGGGCCGACCCCTCTAGGGTGGTCTAATAACCCTTTGACCCACATAACACATACAAGGCCGACCACCACTAGGGAAGTCTAATAACCCAAGTTACAACATTCCGACTGAGGAGTAAACATCTCCACATATACAATAAGGTCTTCATGGAGGAATGAAACATCTCCGAATAATAAAGTACAAATATAATATTCTTAGAAGTTACAATATTTCAACACTCCCCCTTAACGAGAAGGATATTATAACAACATCTACAGGAGCAAGGAGTCATCAACATCATACATGATACATCTATAAATCATTGGAAGCTTTCTCAACATCATCAGTAACTCAAGCAGTTACTGGAACATCTTCAATACTCGAACATAAACATCTTCAGTACTGAGTCTTCATATTCTGTAGCACTCGAACAGCTACAGCAACATCAACATCATCATCTAGATCCTCATGATCATCAGCATCGTCATCACACAATCATCAGCATCGTCATCACACGATCATCAGCATCATCATCGTCATCTAGATCATCACGATCAGCATCATCATCATCTAGATCATCATGATGAGCAACATTGTCATCTAGATGATCACGATTAGCAGCATCTTCATCTAGATCATCACAATCAACAGCATCGTCATCTCACGATCATCAGCATCATACCCTGCAAAACACATGATCCATTTAAGACACCATAACATGTCTAGGGACGATGCAGTCCACTCGTCAACTTAGACAAAGTCTAAGGACCATTTTTCGAAGACATAAGTCTACGGATCAATTCAGGGACCAAAGTCTGGGGATTATACAATCCCCTCTCGTCCACTAGGGACCACTTCTCGGAGACATCTGTCTATGGATCAATTCAGGGACCGAAGTCCAGGGACGATACAATCCCCTCTCATACATTTTGAACTAGTGGTTCTGGGATGATGCAATCCCCATCACGTGCATCTTGAACTAGTGGTTCTAGGATGATGCAATCCCCATCACATACATTTTGAACTAGTGGTTCTGGGATGATGCAATCCCCATCACGTACATTTTGAACTAGGGGTTCCGGGATGATGCAATCCCCATCACATACATTTTGAACCAAGCGTTCAGGGATGATGCAATCCCGACCACAGTGCTAGTCCTTTTACATACTAGATGTGACCTAGATTAAATCTAGGATTTTATCACCTGTGAATGATCACCTGATGCAGTCCAGGAGCGAACAATACATCATTACAGGACCTGCGAATGATCACCTACTGCTACACTAAGCAGTCCAGGAGCAAACATTACATCATTCCAGTAAACCACAGAGCAAGTACTATTTCAACTGGGGTGTGACCTAGATCAAATCTAGGATTTACAACCTGTGAATGATCACCTGCTAATCCAGGAGTGAACATTAAATCATTACAGGTTTTGTGAATGATCACCCTCTGCTGAGTAGTCCAGGAGCGCACATTACATCATTCACCAACATCTTTCTCGAATACAAGAGTCTACGGATCAATTCAGGGACCGAATTCCAAGGATGATACAATCCCTCCTCATCCACTTAGACAAAGTCTAAGGACCATGCATCGACCTCATCGTCGTAACTGGAAACCTCATCATCGGAACAGGTAACCTCATCATCAATACAAGTATCCACATCAATACAAGTATCCACATCATCAATACAAGTATCCATACCAATACAAGTATCCACACCAATACAAGTATACACATCATCAATACAAGTATCCACATTAATACAAGTATACACATCATCAATACAAGTATCCACACCAATACAAGTATACACATCATCGGCCTTACCGTCAATACAGGAAATCTCATCATCAGCGACCATATCACTCCCCCTTTCGAGGAGGGTCTTTTTGAACTACACCAAGCTTGTCTCGGAAATACTCAAACTTTACTTGAGACAGAGGTTTGGTCAACACATCAGCAACTTGTTCATCAGTGCCTACATACTCGAGCTTGATAGCTCCTTTTTGCACCATATCTAGTATATAGAAATATCAGATTTCTATGTGTTTTGACTTATCATGGAACACCGGATTCTTTGTCATATTGATACAACTCTGGTTGTCACACAGGGTCACAGTGGATTCCATCTCTAAGTCAAACAATCCTGATAACAACTTCCAAAGCCATAGCGCTTCACAACTAGCAGAGCAAGCAGCTATATATTCCGCTTCAACTATACTGAGAGACACACTATATTGCTTCCCGCTAAACCACTAGATCATGGCAAATCCCAGACAATAAGATCCCCTCGATGTACACTTCCTTCCCAATCAGCATCTGTGTAGCCATACAATCTGAAGTCATGATCTCCAAGATAACATAGACTAAAGTCTATCGTACCCTTAGGTACCTCATCACATGCTTTGCAGCTACCAGGTGAACATGCCTAGGTTCCACTAGAGACTGACTCAAGGTGTTCACAACAAAGCATATATCTGGCCTTGTACTCGTCAAACCCAATAATGCGTTTGTATAGAATCACATCCACTAACTCTGATGATTCATCAGCTAATAGCTTGAAGTTGGAACCCATGAGAGTGGCCATTCCAACACATCAAATCTTTTCAATATTTCTCACCATACTTTCCCTAGTTGAGAAAGATTCCTTCTGAGCCTTTTCATGCTTTCAGTCCTAGGAAGTAATGCATCAATCCGAGATCATTCATCTCAAACTCTGTAGCTAGCTTCTTCTTTATTTCCATGATCTGTTTCTCATTCCCTGTCAGAAAGATATCATCCACATACAATCATAGTATCACAGGTCCATCATCCATAACCTTAAGGTAAAAGTTAGGATCAATTTTACTTTGGTAAAGCCCAAGCTTGTCAAGAAGCTATCAATTCTTCCTCTGTGACTGAACATCATTCACACTCTGCATTGAGTGATCTTCTGCATATCTATCCATGCCATCTCTCATCAAATGGGTCTATTGATATGCGCCTCAAGATCATTCAAACTCGGTGGTGAGTTCCTTCTGTATATAGATACCATATTCAACCTTGTAGCAAAGGTTGAAATCTGCATCACCCATGGTGATCAATAAGCTCATCAAATGACTATCGATCCTGGGTACCCGTATAGAGCTTTCTTCAATTGAATCCTGGGAGTTTTCTCGATTCGCACTTCTTCTTCAATCACATCATTGAGAGAACAATACTTATCTAGCTACTTGGAGCAAACATCTCGTCATGATCCTCTTCCTCTTTCTAAGAGAATCTTCTAGCCACGAGCCTTCTATAGTATGTTTGATTTGTCAAATCTTCTTGTTGAACATCCATCACTTGTTTAGTGTTCATCATTCTTCATGATCTTTCCTACAAATCAAAATTAAGTACATGATTAGTAATAATTCATAATCATCAAATCATGATAACCTATTATGCATACAGATATGATTTACATAGTTATGCTACTATCTTTGACCAATACTTTGGCACAACACTTTTCCATATCCTGTATGCATACAGTGGCTATCTAGATGCCTTCCATCTCTACCATAACATACTATCGAGAGCGTGCACAGCTCTCAGCATGTCAACAAAGAGGTTTCATTCTAGACAATCAACAATGGAATGTTTGTCCAACTTACCAATCATATGCATATTTGTAGTATATTGTTTAATGCTATATGAATGCTTACACTTAGCATGATATATTCTAGGAATACAAATATGCATACAACTATTACGAGCAATATCATAGACTATTCAGTAATTCAAATAACAATTCAAATACTTATCTTTTTATGTCTTGTGAGGTTGCATCCTTCTTGGTCTCGAATTCCCTTCCATGTCATGAGCTTCTATCCATCCTTGACCACTATGCATGCTTAAGTGTGCACTAGTGTCATCATTATGATCTCATACATAATCATACATTCATTAGTATAATATCAATACTATCAGAGCATTATAATTCTAAATAATCTTAAGTATGTATGGTCATGATCATTTCATACATAGGTATACTTACCTAATATCCTAACAAAGTAGGATTCTAACTTGATATAGGAAAACATACCTGGATTGTCAAGCTTGGTTATGTCTTAACATACCCAAACAATATCTTCTTTTGTTCTCTTTAATGATTTAGAGATCTTGTGTTGGAACCTACATATCTCATAGGTTAAGCATAGTAGAACAAAGTCATACATACCTCGTAAGTAGAACTTCTATGTAATCAAGGATTATGGATGAGTCTTTGTCTTCATGTCATCATGGTCATGGAACTTGATTTGTCTTTCTTGATGTACCTATATCTTGTTAGCAGACAACATCAACCTCATACAACACCACAGTGCATTAGTACAATCATATAACCCTAATCAATGAATGTCTTCTATCATTCACATGCATTCATACTTTTACTAGGGTGATAAGACAATTCTAACATTAATCAAGATTGTACTAACCTAAATAATATGAAGACAAACATATTATGAACTTAATCCAAAATCAGATTTCAAAACATACCTGTATCTCCTTAAGTCATATCTGTCGATATTTCTTGTAGTCTTCTTATGTAAGGCCTTAGCCTCATCTCCCCCTGAAACTGGATCTGGAGCTCAATTAGGGTTCGTCAGAGAAACCTTAAAATTCAAACTTTGAATTTCACACTTTTGAATGGATGGAAAGATTGGCCTTGCTGAGCTGATCAAGCTAGCATATTTCAATTTTAAAATCTCCAAAATTTAACCCCTCAAAATTGCCTTTGAAACTTTTGGATCTTCTAGAGAGGATCCCGAACTAGGGTTTGATGAAGCTCACCCTTCTTCCCAATCAAAAGGTTCGATCCAAAGCTCTAAACCTCTATTTTTCTGAGGAGCTTCTAGCTGTGGTCACAGAATTCAAAAATTCCAACTTATGCAGAAGCCCTAATTTTCCACCTTTCTGATCAAGGTCCCGAACTAGGGTGTGATCAAGCCCACCCTTCTGATCAACCAAAAAATTCGATCTTGGTCTCTAAATTTTGATTTTTCTGAATAGTATTCAGCTGTGGACTCCGATTCAAAAAATTCCAACTTTCTCCAAAATCCTAATTTTCCACAGTGGTGACGATTCAAGAATGAAGGTGCTCAAAATCCAAATTTGTTTTGACAGAAATATGCACCTGATTGTTTCTGGTGTAACTCTGAAATTACGAATCCATAGGGTCTATAACTTCTACCTATGCTAGCCCAACCTGTCCTCTTTCCAACACCATAGGTCTAACCTCAATTGGATTCTCTGAGAGAGAGTTATGCCAAGTGTCACAACATGACCTATTTATGGGATAAAACAGGAGAGCGCACTTGTACGACGTGCCACGTGTCACTGGTTCAACTTCGGCCTCTGACAAATTTACCTGAGATAGTACAGTCTATGCACTACCTGTCACTTTTTACTAAATTTCATTTGGAGCTTCCTAGCCCAAGTTATGACCTTTTTTCCTAGGTCACCTGATTATGACTGAGATCTGGAAGAGGCAAAAACCCTAACTTGTAGTGATCATAACTCACAAAGTAAAACGAATCTAAGGGTGTCCTTTGGACAAAAGGTACATGGGAATGTTATCTACGACCTGTAAAGGTTTTAGATCCTGAACCTTCTCCAAAATGGATTTATATTGAAAGTTCCACGATGACGGGTTTTTTCTATACAAAACCCTAACCTTCAAATTGTCGCAAGTGAAGCAAGTTTCGTAAGTGCCATACATTTCCTTCCTTCAGGTTAGCTCTGATACCATGTTAAGATTCAATATGCTAAGACAAAAAATATCAGCATTACATTCCATTTCACAATAATAGCATATACAGGATCACTAAAAGAACAACAAGCACAGCATAAACACAAGAGACAGAGATTTATCCTGGGAAACCCTCATGGGGAAGAAAACCCAGCAAAGCTTCCTCAATATAGATGACCAGCAAATACAAAGATGTAATCCACAACAATGAGCTCCTTCTCCTCCACAGTAGATCTCTCTCTCACTTATGCACTATTCACAAGTGAGTGCAATGTGTGTTAAATGAGGAACACACCTCCTCTATTTATACACAACTCTGACTTGTATTTTATATCAACTCGATCGGCCCCAACTTAACCAGTGGGT
Organism: Larix kaempferi; assembly: GCA_027924585.1. Lineage (NCBI taxonomy): Eukaryota > Viridiplantae > Streptophyta > Pinopsida > Pinales > Pinaceae > Larix > Larix kaempferi. Next base: position 21,253,806 of record BSBM01000057.1, on the reverse strand, counting down.
TAAACACCCCATTACAATTGACTGGGCCGACCCCTCTAGGGTGGTCTAATAACCCTTTTGCCCACATAACACATACAGGGCCGACCCCCACTAGGGAAGTCTAATAACCCAAGTTACAACATTCCGACGGAGGAGTAAACATCTCTGGATATACAATAAGGTCTTCACGGAGGAATGAAACATCTCCGGAATAATAAAGTACAAATATAATATTCTTAGAAGTTACAATATTTCAACATTAACCATATCACTTGAATTAGTTCAAACATGAGGGGTGTGCATAGGTGCAATTGGATTGAGCAATAAAAGAGAAATGTTAATGTAGTTACATATGGACCGTTCTTTGTGTGTTAGTATGTGCCTTTAATGAAAGCATGGTTAATGTGTTGAACTACTACTTGCAAAAGTTGTCATAGACCCTTAGTGTTGATAATGTCTTCAATGTTTTGGTAATATTGATAATCACTCTTTGTAATTTAAGTATCTTGGATTTTTTTATGTTAAGACACATATTGAACATAGTCAACTCAATGGTTCAAGACATCATTTTATCCCATGATCCATGGAAGATTCATTGGAGTCATATGAACTTCATTGCCATCACCTCAACCATGTTCAAGACACCAAGATCCATCTTTAGTAGACAAAACCTCACGTTGGCACCCATATCACACTCAAAGATAAAAAAAATTCTTTGAAAGGGAATGTTTGGGGGTTGAGGGAATCTTGATGGATAATATCCTTAAAACATTTATATTTGATTTGAAGCCTCAGATGTCCTCACCTTATCATTATCAATACCTAAAGACCCATCCTTAGTGCACAAAACCTCCAAATGGAATCCATATCCAAAACAAAGGCCATGTATCCCGTCTAGAGAGCTTGTTTAGTGATTCAAGGACTTGTTCATGGCTCATGAGCACACAAATATTCATTTAGGTCCTAATAACCTTTATATTTTTTAATCACCATGCTCAAGGTCTAGAGACCCATCCCTTGTGTTGAAAATCCTCTATTGGCATTATTGTAGGAGCTTTATTCAACTAGTCAACTAGGATAAAGAGTTGACTGGAGGTATACATGTAAGATTCAACTAAGTAGTCATGTTGGTTGAATGACTGATAAATATAGTTACAATAGCTATAGTTACATCCCCTCTATGTAAATATCATAAAGATGCATCATCCTATCATTGTAAAAATAAATATGTGCTAGGGATTAATAAAAGGCTAATTATTGATGGCTCTAAAGTTACATTCTCCCCTTTCTCACTTTCCATTTATGTGTATGAATATGTAGATATATCTTGGATAATGACACATATCGGTAATACTAATTACAACACATATTGTATAATGGATGCATACATGCTTATATGTTGTGTGAGAAGGACACTATTTAGTGGTGGGAAAGTAAATTGGAAAATTACATGAGAAATTATGCAAGAAGGAATCAACTAACTATTGCACACGCTAAGGCAGATTTTTTATAATCACTCATGAGAGGTTCTTAGAGTCAAATACATTGGATATAAATAAATTCCTCGAGATAAATAATACATGACCATAGAAGAAGATTTAAATGTGAGGTCAAAACTCATTAATGAAGGTAGAATGAACTTGGATAGATAGATTGGGAAAATTTTAGATGAATGCCTAGAGATCTACACACAAGTTAAAGAAAAAAAAGAAAAACTCCTAACATTGGGAACAAATAGCCAAAACCAACAATGCAACTAGAACACAATGACCAAGGGAACTTCAAAATGCAACACCACTCCACAAAAGAAGTTGCTTTAGACCTACCTCATTTGGTATGAGAGAAGCTGCTTTAGAGACCTAGAGACCTACCTACCACTTCTCTCATTTGGTATGAGAGAATTTGCTTTAGACCTACCTCACTCATGTCAATGCTTGAGTTTTTGGAGACCAACCTCCCACCCCACATGTCCTCTTCAACATGTTTTGTTCTCTTGGTTTTGTTCCCACCCAAACTTTTTTCATGCTTTGGGTACCTTGAGGTATATCCCCAACCCAAAAAAACTCTTAATTATGTTGATTATGTTGGTTATTGGCTAAACCCAACAAAATTATATTTAACAATACACATATTCATAGATTTGGTTCCCCGTGCTCAATGCTCACTATATTTAACAACACACTTATCTTAAATTTAATTCATGTCTTCATAAATATTTCATAATGAAATAGCTTTTTGAGAGCACCACCTTAGACCAAGCCATACCATTAATATAAAATGTACATTAGAGAAATGACCTAATTCAATTTCCTTCTATAAATCTAACCCTAACCCTCACCTAAACCCTAGCACTAAACCCTCTATACCCTTTAGATACTTCCTCCAATATGTTCTAATATCCCTAGAAGTAACACTACCTCTTAACCCTCTTCATCATCATTGTCATCTCTAGGTTCATCATCAACATCTCCATCATCATCATCTTCATCATCATCATCATCATCATCTTCATCACCATCACCATCATCATCAATATATTCATCATCATCACCATCATCATCATCATCAACATCTTCATCATCATTGTCATCTCTAGGTTCCTCATCAACATATCCATCATCATTATCTTCTTCTTCATCATCATCATCATCTTCATCACCATCACCATCATCAACAACATCTTCATCATCATCACCATCATCATCCTCATCAACATCTTCATCATCATTGTCATCTCTAGGTTCCTCATCAACATCTCCATCATCATCATCATCATCATCTTCATCACCATCACCATCACCATCACCATCACCATCACCATCTTCATCATCATCATCATCACCATAATCATCATCATCATTGTCATCTCTAGGTTCCTCATCAACATCTCCATCATCATCATCTTCATCATCATCATCATCTTCATCACCATCACCATCACCATCACCATCAACATCAACATCTTCATCATCATTGCCATCATCATCATCACCATCTTCATCATCATTGTCATCTCTAGGTTCCTCATCAACATCTCCATCATCATAATCTTCTTCATCATCATCGTCATCATCATCTTCTTCTTCATCACCATCACCATCATCATCAACATCTTCAACATCATCACCATCATCATCCTCATCAACATCTTCATCATCATTGTCATCTCTAGGTTCCTGATCAACATCTCCATCATCATCATCTTATTCATCATCGTCATCTTCATCACCATCACCATCACCATCACCATCAGCATCAGCATCTTCATCATCATCACCATCATCATCATCATCATCAACATCTTCATCATCATCATCAACATCTTCATCATCATTGTCATCTCTAAGTTCCTCATCAACATCTCCATCATCATCATTTTCTTCATGACCATCATCTTCATCACCATCACCATCAACATCAACATTAACATCTTCATCATCATCACCATCATCATCATCATCATCACCATCTTCATCATCATTGTCATCTCTAGGTTCCTCATCAACATCTCCAGCATCATCATCTTCTTCATCATAATCATCTTCATCTTCATCACCATCATCATCATCATCAACATCTTCATCATCATCACCATCATCATCATCACCATCTTCATCATCATTGTCATCTCTAGGTTCCTCATCAACATCTCCATCATCATCATATTCTTCATCATCATCATCATCTTCATCACCATCACCATCAACATCAACATCTTCATCATCATCACCATCATCATCATCATAGTCATTGTCATCTCTAGGTTCCTCATCAACATCTCCATCATCATCATCTTCTTCATCATCATCATCATCTTCATCTTCATC